>JANPWX010000024.1:7132137-7369691 GCA_024734555.1 Trochalopteron elliotii
GGAAAGGAGAGGAGAGGAGAGGAGAGGAGAGGAGAGGAGAGGAGAGGAGAGGAGAGGAGAGGAGAGGAGAGGACTGCAGTCATCACATGAGCAAACACAATGGAGCTCTATTCACCCACAGCCAAGCAAACCCTTATGGTGCTGTCCCTGAACATTTTGTCCTGCAGCATCTTTAAATGGACACAGTTACTGTGATATTATGTGGAGCTGACTGGGAACCTCCTTGTGTTCAAAGTTTTAAAGGTAGCATAGAAAAATACATACAAAAATGTTGTAACTGTCTGGGAGAGGTGGAGGGAAGGAGGGAGAGGAGAGAAGGAAAGAAGGGTGAGAGAGGGGAAAAAATGCATTGTATAATATTGCATTTGCCTGTGAAGCTAGCAAACATTGACATTAGGTTTCCATGGTTTATGAATATAAAATGCTCAATTAAACAAAAACCATAGAACATATAGAAGTCAATATTGCATAGTAAGTGAATGTGAACAGGAGAAAAAAACACCCAAATGAAAATTCAGGGGCTAAATACCCCATCCTGCTTTATAGCACATACAGCAGAGTAAGCCTAGGAAATATTCCTTAGGCTATAAAATTACACAAAGGACTAGAGTGTCCCATTTTTCTTTTTAATTTAAAGAAAATAGCCAGAGCCATTGAAGAGAGGGAATTGACCTCTTTGGGTCTTTCACTTTCTCAGAGATATTTCTGGTCAATCAAGCCCGTACATCATTCCTGGAAGAATGACCACAGCATCCACACTTCTGGCCTCTACCCTGGAAGCCATTGCTTATATTTCCATTATCCCACTGTATGTTAGACCTGTCCAGAGCCTTCATCGATGGTGAAAGGTCAGAAGTCTCCCAAACTTAGATATTGGCATGTAATCTTCAATAAGTTAGACACAGAAATTTCAAAATCCATATTCCTGAGTGATGGGACATGTCATCCCCCCTTTATGCTTCTTTTCAAGGGGTTACAGGCAGTTTGGACTGTGCAGCTTTACAATCCATCCATTTTAAAAACAATTAAAATAATATAGAGTTGATTTTATTATTTTTTTAAGCACCACAGCTTGCAGGAGTGCTGAGTGTGAATGGCTCCTTCCCATATATGATAGCATGCAATACCCTCCTGGAGTGGGGACCACAGCCACTGAGCATCCCTGCTTTGAAGGCATGCCCCACTTTCCTGACACTGCGAATGGGAAGAGACAATGGGTTCGTGTGTGGAAGCAAGGAAATGCTGCAAAGCCAAAAGCCGAGCCCAAGCTGCTCACAGATGCGACTATGCCCAAGATGATGAGGGAGGCATTTCCTAGTGCTGGCTGTGCCTCAGGTTATAAATAATTTCTATTTTCCTTTGCTAGGGTTTTTTTGCTTTTTTTTTTCCTTTCTCATGGGGAAGCTAAGCTCCCCTGTGAGGGTGGCACAGCTCAATAAGAAAAAAGCCTTCCTCCAAATCCTCTGGGATCCTGGGTGTGCTAAAGGGCTGCACTTAGCCTCAGCTCTCAGAGCAATGAGGGTGCTTCAGAGCCAAGGCTGTGCCTAGCTGGGGGGGAGGCAATTATCCACCAGGAAATGTGATGGGGGAGACATCACACACAGGCGCAGAGAGTGACAATGTGGGGCTGATCTCCAGAAGTGCGGAACACTTGTGAGGCAGCAGCGAACACCTCTGGCACTCCACGCCAGGAGTTAAGAGCATCCAGCACTTTAGGAGAGTTGCTAAGCATCCCCAGAATCTCTGTGGGGGTTTTTACCTGTGGTCGGAGCCTTGGTTACCCTGAGATCCCTTTACACCTAATTAAGATAAATCACAGGGAAATATACAAAGATGCATAATTTACCATCTCTTCGACTGATTTAAGTGTATCCCCACAGGGAACTACACCCATTTAACTAAAATCAAGTTAGAAATCAATTTAGTTACATTAGTGCATTTTCGGTATGGAATAGCCCTTAATTTGAATGGGAATAAAGACCCACTATGGGCCGATTGATTCTGTTAGGTGAAGGAAAAGCTTTTATACTCAATATAGCTACAAACAAAATCTATTCCAGAATGCTACAGGATATTATATATAGGAAACATGAGGATCTGTGGGTATAGGCTTGGCTTTTTTCACACTGCTCTCAACATCCTCATTCCTCCTGTGATTTCAGGCATTCCCACACAGAGTTATCCCAGAAAACCCTGAAAAAAGGGGCAGTTTACCTTCCAAGAACCAGGGGGGCTTACTTTCAGTGGCAGAATGTGTGAGGGATCAGAAAGGTCTTTCCAATTTAATGTGTGAGCTCAGGAGACACAGGAGAAAGGAAAAGCCTGCCCTTCAGGAGCATTCAGGGGGAAAATGACGCACACTGGCTGGGAAAGGAGTCAGGATAAGAAATCCCATCTCAGCTTGCTGTGTGCAGGGACAAGGACTGAGCATAGCATTACAGGTTGAAGGGAGAGGGCAGATCTGTTTGCATCCAGCAGGACCTGGCAGGCAACGGGTGTCATGCGTGGAACAGCTTGAGCAGCACACGTCCCCAGAAGGAGGGCTGAAATGTCCCTTCAGCTGGCTCACTTTCCTCAGGGGACAGAGGAGGCTGATGGGGGCACTGGGGGAGCCTGGAAACACCAAATGGTCCTGAGGACCTGTTTGCAGCCACCTCTGGCTAACACAAGTCTGGCTACGCCTGCTGTCCGAGGCAGACCCCACAGCGGTTGCATCCCATGGGATACCCATTTCACCCCATTGCCTTCCCATGTCTCTGTGTGTGAGGGAGAGATCAGGCAAAGAAGAGGGAACAATAATCAGGGGTTTCCAGCAACAGTGGTCTGCTCATCCCAACTGCTTAATTTTCACAACTGTAATTTCTTAGACGTCTGAAGATAGCTTGCTAATCTTGCCCCTACTATCTAGCTCTTAACCTTCAAAAACGGTCCTGGGAACAATGTTATCAAAGATATATGAAGTAAGACTCTAGGTGGCACTTCAGGCTGCATAACTGTGACCTTGTCTATCGAGACATGCAGCATTTAAATCATAAGTTTAATCAGGTAATCCTTAGGCAATCAGGGTGATCAGTGTGTTAGCACTGTGTAGTCCCTGCAGCAATTTCCAGTTTACATTTCCAGTGTACCCAGAACTATAGTTCAATTCCACTTCGCTGGCAGAAATCAAGAGAAATCTCAGTCAAGAAAACCAAACTACTCACTGGAATAAATCAGATACAGCCCCATGGACCTCTTGCAAGACCACAAGTTTGTCACCTATGTAGAAGCAAGAAACCTAAATATATCTGTAAGCCTCAAATACAAGAGATGAATGCTATAGTAAAACCACAGGCAAAAAAAGTTTTACCACAGTAAAACCCAGCAAAACACTGCACCACTCCAACACCTGCTGAAGGGGTACACAGGCCGTATATTTTATTTTTGTTCAAATTGCTTTTTCAATTTGCTCCCCATTTCATCAGAACAGAGCTAGCAGTATTTACTTTTCTGCTCTCTCTAAGCCCCAATGACTAGTCAGTGGGTGCCTTGGACATGTGCTTACTTGACAATTTACTAAGAATGAAGAAACAGAGCAGCAGTGAAGCATGCTCCAGCATGTTTTTTGGAATTGGGGCCCAAATACCAATGCATTTCTCAGTGGACATCTGAAGCTTCTTTCCACACCACAATTATCTAATGGCAAAGCCGCCAAAGAAGGATTCTGCCTTCTCTCACCCACAGCTATTTGTAACTCTCCCTCCTCCTTCCCATTTATCACTCCTAAGTGTGCTGATACCCTTTAAACTAAATCAGTGAAATAGCTGGTATTAGCAAAACCAGAAAAACCCTTCTGGTCTGTTTTAGATGACACCAGAAATAGCTGCCTTAATGTAACTGTAATGTAACTGGCAGGGGATAGGAAACTGCAGTAGGGAAAGGAGCAGAGAAGAAATGCATTGGGAAGGACAAGAACCTCTTTCAATTGTTTTCTTCCTACAGAAGCATTAATGGTGATTAGCAGCCAGCTGCCTATACTAACTGGACAAAAAAAAAAAAAAAATCTCTGCTCCTTCCTAGCTTCCCTTCACTGGATCTGTGATAGAGAAAAGAGCACAGAAGACATGCAGGTCTCTCTGTGCATGGGGTCTTTTGTCTGCTGCAGCACGTCTCCAAGCCCTCCAATGCAACACAGCCTTTGCCTCACCACCCGTCCCATGCCTCATGCAAGGCTCCCAGGAGTGTTCATGTACCTGGGAGGGGAAAGACTGGTCCTTTTTGCTCCAGGCTTCACTAGCAAGCAGCAAAGCTGGGGCAGCTGCTCCAGGAGAATTATAACACCTTCTCCCACTGGGCCAATCCTTCCCCATCGGCAGCAGGCTGTTGGCAGCTGCAGAGAAAAGCAAAAACAATAAGAAGCGGAATCCCAGCCAACTTGTTCAGGATTTATAAAATGAGGGTCAAGTTTTGCAAAACTTCTTTTCTTTCACAGTGAAACTACTGGACCCAATTCAGAGTGATTCCCACAACAAGCTTTTCTCTATCCTCTGCTGGGGAGAAGGGGTATAAACCATCAAAGGTGACACCTCCATGTACAGGTTAGATATTCCCAGGTACAGAGAGGTATGAATATACAGAGTAGAGGCAGAAAAAAAAGCAATGATGTATTAATTTTTTATCAAGTTCTCTCCATCTCCATCTTAGTCCAGCTTGCCATAGCTGCAGAAGCATTGAAGCTGCACAAGTCATGGTACTTGTGGTACAAGTGAGTCCACCTTTCAGGAGAGGGAACATCAATCAGGCCTGCTCTCCCCACCTTTGCCTCTCTGTTTCAACAGCTCCAGAACATTTCACCATTATTTTATTGCTCATTACCCTCAGTTTATTGCTCTCACAGTCTAACCACAGTTTACCCCCAAGGATATAGTGAAGACCTACTTCACCCTTCGAGCAAAGCTTATGAGCAAGCTCCATGGCAGTCCCAATAGGATTTTGGTCTCTAATTCCCAGTGAGGGTCAGGAAGGCTGATGGATAACACTGATGCATGCTCTATGTGACATGCTTGTGGTCTTACAGATCATGTGCACTTTCTCACAGAGAAGTCTCAGCACTCTGGGGTCCCTTGGCCAGGTTTCTTCGAAAGCAGGAGCCCTAGGGGATGCAAAGTCACTGGTGCCCCTCTGCCCACTTGGGAAGCAAGGCAGCCAGGGCAACCATTATTGATACTGGCTGAAGGATGGAGGACAACAAGTTCATGGGACAGGCTCCGAGGTCACCCCTGGCATCCTGACTACCTTGTCAAGGTCACCAAGGGAGGATCACACCACAGCCCTGTTGACAAGACAGCCTGGCACTGCACTGTGTGCCCAACACCGAGAGCAGGGAGATGTCATTCTAGGGAGGAGGGGAGAAACACAGACTAAATGTGGCAGGTACGAGATTGTACTTGTAGGACCGAATCCTGCTTCACAGAGCTTGGTTGGTGCAATACCCTGCTCTTGCCTTTGGTACCTACAGAACAGCTCTTCCTTTAAATCTCTTAATGCTATTGTCTCTTTGAGCCTGAGTGAAAAACTCAAACTACAAGTTTTTATGCTTGTTTTAATATATATGGAAGGTGTAACCTAAAAATGGGGGGATTTTGTCCTCTGGGCCACCTCTGGACAGTCATGTCATAATGAGGAACACCATAAATGTCAGTTTGCCTTAGAAGACACTCATCAGGGATTTAGGTTCACCATCCGCAAACAGTATTATCTCCAGTGCCATAATCAGCCTGAAGGAGGAATGGATTCCTAGGACCTTTGGCATTCCGAGTGAAGTAAAGTTACACAATTAAACTCCAGTTAGGAAATATCCATAACTTACCAACAGGGGAGAGCAGTTAAGAGCATTACCAGCTGTCAGCACCTGGGAAACTAAATTAAATGGCCAGAGCACTGAGATATGAAAACTGAAGGAAAAATCACATGTGCCTACTTTCTTTACGACTGCAATGTCATAGGTCATACGTTGTGCTAACCTGTAAGAAATAATAAGAACTTGGAGATAAAATATAGCTCCAAATGTGAAGTGGGGCACGGCATAGAAGAAGTTAAGCAAGGACAAACAGCTTAGTAGTATTCTGAAGTATAAAATCACTGTCCCAGAGACTCCTCACTCTACTCTTAGTAGCTTCATAAACCAAACCAGCTGTTGCAAATAACAGTTAGATTTTTAAAGACATCAGTTTCCTTAGCTGTAAACGGAAATAATATTTCTTTAAACTAAAACAAATTTACTCTCTCACGTAAATTTGTTTGGGTTTTTTTTTTTTAAATTGAATTAGCAACATATGTAATAATGGGACTCTAGGGATGTGTGATACTTATACAGAGATTCCTGAAGAATTTGCTATCACTCTTATAAATTTATTATTCCCTTCCTGAATATCAAATTATCTGAGCAACGTAAGACAAAACAGAAAATGAAGAACCAACAACTGAAGTAACTTGGGTTGACCTTATGTGTGAGAAACTGTGGCCTCACACAGAGGAAAGGAGATCTCTTAACCCAGGTTTGTGAAATGGGGATAAGCAGTAGCAATAGGGACTGGTTCAACCTGTATTGGTGGAGAAAGAGGATGGAAGCACTGAAGCATCTCCTAACTGAGAGACTGAGGAGCCATAACCATCTCCCACCCTTCCATGCAATGGAGCTATTTGCATTCCCCAACAGATGTGGGGCACCAACTATCACGTGTGCAGAGAGAGTTGTATCATCACTGTGTGGCATCAACAGCCTTATTTGGAGGGTTGGAGCAGGACAGAGGCGTGGCATCATCCAACAAGAGAGGCTGGGAAGAGTGCAGGAGGAGGTTTGGGAAAGGACAGCAGCAGCAGGGAAGAGGCTAGTGGGAGCTGGGGTGAAGCCTAGTGTGGTGTGAATTAAGAGCCTGGCTTGAGGCAGGAAATGTTCACACATCTCAGAAAGCTTTACAAGCACTGCTAATGAAATAACAACCCCCAAAATACTTTTGATCCTATTCATTTCTCAAAGGCATCCATCTGAACAGCAGCTCCTGTCACAGGGTGCTCCTGTGGAGTGATGGGCAGAGCATGCCTACGGCCCGAGAGGAGCACACTGATGCTCTCAGCCAGCACTTGCCAGCCACAAGTACCAGCCTGTCTAATGAGTCCCTCCATCACTCCCTTCCCTGCTGGCTGCTCACTGTGGGTGGCACTGGCACAGATGCCTTCACCAAAATGCTTGCTTCATATCAGGGAGGTGCACCCATCTGTAACTCCACTCCCCTGGCTCTGCAGGTGCCTCTGGCCACATGCCATGTTGAGGGGGAGGAAAAGACAATGGTTGTGAGGGAGCCTTCAAGGGAATGGTGACTCACCCCATTCAGAGGTTGCAAGAAACACCCAGAAGTTTCTCTCACTGATTTGCTGCAGATGGGGAAATGTAGGCGACAGGCTCCCCAGCCTGCCATGGCTTTGAAACGCCATGGCCTCGCACAACATTGCTAAAACAAACACAGCAATTAAAAACCTCTGCACAATGAGTCTGGTTCTGCAAACAGACAAATGCGTGGCAGAGTGGTGGCAATGACAAGTGTTGCCTGGTAATCAGTTTTCTTTGAGCTACATAATGGTCACATCTATAAAGAAGCAGCAGAGGAAAGGGAGGGAAGCACAGGAAATCCATTACTGCTGTAAAGGGAAGGGAACAGGAGAGGACCCTGGACCCGAATCTGGGTCCTCCTGGATTCGTGACCTCCTGCCAGGGTAGGATATTAGAAACCAATACCAGGGGTGGAGCAGCAGTAACTGCAACAGTGACTCATTCCCTTGGGAAAATGAGAGCCACCCAGACAACTGGCACAGCATCTCACTGCGTGCATGGCCTCAGAGAGCTCACCCATCATGTAAGCAGCTGGCACACTTCCTGCAATGAACAAAAAATGCGGATAATTTAGCCTGGTTACCTGAGTGTTATCCCTATTATTGTCTCATAGAAATGGAAACAGAGTCATCCTGATGAGACTTTTCATCCAAGAAAAGCACGTAGTATTACGTGAGATGTCCAGGAAATGGAAGTCCAGATGAAAAAATATTAGGAATTGCTCTATGAGTTGTTTAAAATCACAGCTGACCTTATTATTCAGTGTTCAAGCAGGAGAGAGAATGCTGAGACAGGACAACATTCAGGCTTTCTCCTTCCCCTGCCTCTCCTGCTGCTGCCCATACACGATTCTGGTCATGTGCCGCGTTCTCACAGTTCCCACACAATCCCACCCTTGTGCTCCCAACTCGGGGATGAGGAAGCTGTTTATCACACAGCATTCCATTTGTCACATTCGTTTCAGACGACCATAATACCCAGTTGCAAGTAGCACATTTTGCATCGGCAAATATTGCAGTAGTTCTTCTCCAGATGGGGAAATGAAGGCTTAGAGGGGTAAAAAGACTTTCCTTTGGCCCCCTAGTGCATTCAGGGTGATCTCCCAAGTTCCAGTGCAAAATTAAACACCACTCCCTAGGCTTGCTTTTAGATTTAGCTTGCCACTGTATTCCTCTGAAGTCCATACATGAGAATTGTGCCTAACACCTGCACCTAGAAATATATTTTTCTTGCTGGGAGAAGGCAAGGTGGGAGGGAAGGCAAGGCACCACTAATGCCTTGGTGCTGCAGTTGATCATTCAAAAACCTTTATGCTTTCGGCATTTGTCTAATCAGATTTCAGTAGAATGTACATAGAACTGAATCCAATCTGTCTATTTGTAAGACTTGACAAATTTTTGGCATCAGCAATAGAGAAGCCCATCTACTACCACCTTTCCCAAACTGGGAATTTTGCTGCCTGATCAGTGCAGCTTTCCTTCCTGTGCCTCACATGTCTCAAGGAAAGTTTTGCCTGTACTGCATCTCTGAACACCAGTGGGGAAGGTCTTTGTTGTGGTAGGCTATATCCTTGCTGCACATCTTTTCTTTCTCCTCCGATCCTTTATCCAGTACTGCTAGCCATAGGCAATGCCATAGAGATGCATCTTGACATTGAGTGTTATAGGGGCTGATACTTGAGACAGAGTTCCTTCAGAGTTCAAGGCTGGCTTGCTATGTGTTTTGTTTGCTCCTTGAACCTTCTTAAAGCCACAGCTGGGAATTTTAATAGCTTTCCCAGCTGTCTATCCATGATGGGGGAAGACCCAATGTGACTAAAGGCCTGCTATGAATGCTTCACTCCAAGGAAAAATAAAAACACTTTCCTGAAAGGAGACATGTATTTTGGATTTGAAACTGCACAGCTGCCAAGATGAGCTACTGTTTAGTTTTGGTGGCACCTAGTAGTTCAGTGTGTCATCCATCTGACCCATGTCAAAATTGGCCAATCAAAGAGGGCTGCTGTTAGAAAGACCTCGCATTTTTGCTCCAGGCTCATGGGAATACAACCCATTCTCCCTACCCATAGCACCATTTCCTATTTCCTCAAGCCACACAGGTGCTCATGAGCCCTGACTGGCAGGTTTAGCCAGTGCTTCATAGCTCCTGCTTTTGCACAGAATGTTGACATGCTCTAAGTGTCCAGGGTCTGATGCTACAGTCTGCTTCAATGTTATCATTACTGCGGATAGGACAATTATTAGTATTTTACTATGACTTTATTTTCTTTGTTTATTATAGCAAACAAACAAGAGTATGAACTATGGCAGTTTCCATTTCAGTGTCTCTGCAGCTCTACCGCAGAATGCCATCATCCACACCTCTGATCCCTGAGAGTCCTGTTAGCGCATCTTGTTGGCAGCAGAAGTATTCTTCCACTGCAGGTTTGATCCAAAACAGCATATTCCACCATCTGCAGCTACCTGCTGGTGTCCAAGACGTAGTGAGGTGGTTGCTTTCTTTATCCAATAGCATTCGCCAATATTTATCTCTGGCACCAAGAGCTGAGGCTATTTTTGCTTCTGCCAAAGCAGGTTAACGTGTCTTTCATTACAGGCACTTGGTAATGAGCAGTTTGCTGTACTCAGAAGAGGTCGCCAGGCTTAGGCAAACGCAGCGTTTGTCCGTGTGGAGGGTGGCCCCCGGGGCAGCACCTGCAGGGGGTGCGGCCCCTGCAGCACTGACACCACCTCTCTCCATGCAGTGTAGTGCCTGCTGCTCCCCCTTCACTCCTAGTGCAGTGGTTACACCGGTGCCATCCTGGCCAAATCACTGTCTCTGCTTCAAGGTGAAATATGTCATCCCAATCCTTTGAAAATATCTTGATAATTTTTTGAAAATACCTTGATAATTTTTCAGCAGTCCAGTCCCTGCTCTGACTCTTCATGGGCCAGCTTCTCTCCTTTGCCTGTGGACACAGACTATCCCACCTTAACTCATATTATTTGTTGTTAATACCTTTTTTCTATCTGGTATCTTACTCTGGAGAGTATTTATTCCCTTTTTACTTGTTTTCTTTCACAACTTTTCCCCGCTTCCACCTCCAAAAACACAAGCTGAATAAGCACTCCATCTTGTGAATTGGTGCGCACTTGCCTTCTATATAGCCACATCTCTCCCAACACCAGGATGAGTTATTCAAGAACCCTCACATCAGCTACTGTTTCTTTCAAGCATATCACAAATTCCTTTTTTTAAATAAATGATCTGTTCACAAAAGAATCCACCAGTTTCTTTGGGGGCAGTATTCTGATCTATGTATGACTTACATTCAGTTATGATCTTTGAGGAGATTCTTTAGTTATGTTTTATTTACCAACAAGGAAAGGTTACAGTCTGTTGTGATGTCTTCTAGATTTTATATGAGTCCAACTGATGTGCCTGAAAGCCACTGCAGTATGTCCATGACTGGCACTAGAGCAGTTGTTATTGGTTTAGTTTCTCCCCCTTTTCATCTCATTTTCCCACTGTCCAGAAAGAATCTAGTTGATAAATTTGTTCCTTTTCATACCTATCCTCTCAAATTTTGGAATCTTGGATAATGTTCTTGGTCTTTCTTCCTCCTTTCTGTCCCTTTTCCTTGTAAATAAGCATGATCAAAGCTGTCATTTGACTACCTGAGTAGGGGAATCAGACCACCTCTGAAATCATGCTCTCCATGAAAAGGAGATAAAAAGGCCTAACAAGCAAAAATGACCTGGAGAAAAGAAAATGGAAGAACCATGGGCTGCTGCCAGCAGCTCTGCTGAGGACCCAGCCTGCTTGCCAGAAACTGAAAAGCTGCTCACCACTGTAGGTGACTAAACCTAGGGCACAGTTTCAATGTCTGCCAAAATCAACAGTGGGCCAGAAGATAGCATACAGTGATTGCTGGACTTATCTTCCAGTTCTGATGACTGGCCAGTCCCCAGTCTTGTGCCTCACTTTCCTGTTTCTGGAATGGGTAAAGCTGTTCAATTTTGTTACAAAAAACAGAACACCCTTTATGTATGCCAGGAAATCAGCAAACACAGCAGCGGGAAGGGATCAATAGAACAGATCCTGATGATGAAAGAACTAAACTAAATGTCTCTTCCTTCAAATGCCTCATGTACAGCCAAGGCTGGAGGCTGGCAGAAACCATTGAAAAAATCCCCTTCCCATAAAAAGTACAAAGTATTCAAATTATTTGCATTTTATCAGTAAGTGCAAATAAATGATAGAGAAACAGGTCCAGTTTCTGTACTGTAACCCTTGCCTCCTGCCTTTCCCTACAGGAAAGTGTAAAGGTCTTCTGCATGGATAGTTTACAGGGATGACATGAACCCCAGAGCCTGGCCTTGGGAATGGGCAACTGCCTCCCCTTCTTTGCCAGTCACCATGTCCTTTATTGGACTTAATCTCAAGTACATGCAGATCTCTATTTATCAAGCTACTTCCCAGCTGTGTCTAAGCATACTTTGATGAATTAATGCATAGGACATTAAAAACTGTAACTATATAGAAAGGAACATAATCCAAAATATATTTAGCAGTCTAAACAGATTGTACTGTGCAACATGGACTTCTGGCTCTACAGAGAGATATTTGCTTCTATCTCCAGCTGTTTAAAAACTAACCTTATTTACTCCATTGATGCCTTAAGTTTTAGCTTTCATATTTTCCAGATTCTGTACTGCCTTAATGTGTAACTCTGAACTTTATATAAAGTGTTAGCAAATTCTCTTCACAATTTAGTTAGACAAAACAATCCTTTTTCAGTCTGAGGACCAAGGACACCGTTGCAACTTCAGGTCCAAAAAGTGTAAACAACAGCAAATTGAGGAGAGCAGTCTAGGAGGATGGGACTTCATAACCTAAAGCTGTAATTAGACAATTAACCCCTATGTGTAAACGGACCAAAACTTATAAAAATGTGACTTGGGCCATCTTGGGCAGAGTGCCAGCCAGGCTCTTGTACTGCCCAAGGTGTATCCCTTGAAGGCCTTTCTAATAAATATGTACTTTATTCCTTTAACACTGTCTAGCCTCTGTTCCAGGTGGCCTCTCTAGGCATCAACATTCAAATTTGTTCCTTTCATCCCTGTGCCTGTACACGAGGAGCAGCAGGACCACAGAGCACCCTGCTGCATTCACAGGTCACACAAGACCACATCTGATCTTGATCTTAGCACACACATGACCAGACGTGGCTCCAAAAGTGGCTGTGCTGGCTTCACACCACACAGGTATGGATCCAAGATCTGGCCGAATCCAAGGAGAACAGATCATAGATCAAAAGCTTTTTCCAAGGTACCATACAAGCACTGGAAAGAAAGAGGACCTTGAGCCTAAAGAATAGATAAAACATGAAAAACAAAAATGCTAAAGAGATTTCAGTAACATTAATGTTCCCTAGATATTTCCATGCGCTATTTTATAAATTAAGACTTTTAACAAGCATTTAATCAAAAAAGGTACCTTGGGTAGATGAGCCAAAGCATAGGTAAAGGGTAGTAAGAAGAATGAGTATTTTATCTTCCAGAGAGGAGGTTCTTCTTTCGACCACAGAACAAGATCAAACTGGTTTAATCACAGAATATAAACTCTAGCTAAACTGCTGAAAAACAGATCTAGTGTGCCTAGAAAGAGGACAGTCATTTAAGTACACCCAATTACTGTGTTTGTAATAAAGTAGCTTTATTTAAGATGATAAAAGACAGGCAATGGCCCAAGGCATGTTTCCTCTGAAACTCAATCCATGCTCATATTCAAAATTACAGGTGCAATGATCCCCTTGCTTCTGTATAGTGAATGAATTTTGGGCAACAATTAGCCCTCGCAGGCTCACTGCTATTGCATTTTCTTGTCATTTGAAACATTCAGTATTGGGATTACTTTCTTTCTATTAAATCTATACAACTTCTTTCATTCACTAGGTGTTTTGCTTCATCTGTTTTATTCAGTCATTAACCTTTTCAGTAAATTCTTTGAAAATCAGTTCCTAACAGTATTGTGGATTGGTTGTCTGGAAGTGGTAGATCCCAGTTTATGTCAGGGGTCACAGACAAGCAGAGCTGCTTCCAGAAAAGTTTATTTGCAGATAAGCAAGAAAAAACCTTATTTGCAGATAAGCAGAAAAAATTATTTTGTGTGCAGGACAGAGCAGAAGAAGAGTAAAAACGAAGAGCAGGCACTCACAATGACATACACGTTCATGAGAACCAAGATTCTGGGAATACCTATTAGAATATTTTTTCTTATGAATACTTCAAAAACTAAAATCTTCTTGATATATTCCTTCTCTCCCACTCTCAGGAAGAGTTACTGTCACAGATACTTTCTTTAGAAAGTTTATATTTGACTCCACATTTCCAGAACAAAGACTTTGACCTCAATTGTCCAGGCATCTACACACGTGCAGTGGTCACAGGAAACTCAGCAGGATTATGCACCTGTAAAAAGCTATTTTTAGCTATTTATTTATGCAGCTATTTTCAGGTTGATAGAAACTGTTTTTTCTCAAAGAAAGAAATGCTACTGATGGACATTCTACTTCCATCTTCTTGTGAGATAAGTGTCTATGCATCCTCAAACACGTGGCTTTTACATAGCTGAGGTTGACTTACTAGAAAAGATCATGTACTCTCATCTACGGGTGCAGACCATGTTTAAAGAAAATATACTTACTGAGAGAGAGAAAATAGTGTGCTGCTACCATTGTCATCTGTGAAAATTTTTGCCTTTACCTCTTGTCCAGTTTTGGATTTAGTTTCTAATCCCCTTAACAGGCTTTCCCAAATCCTGAGTAGTTTAAACTATTACTTGATATGTTCTTTGCTAGAAGGATTTTCTGCCTGTGTCTATGTACATTATAATATGTATGCACATACACATAACATTATTATTCCCTTAGTGGCAATTAAGCAGCATAATCCACCTCAAAGATATTTACAACAATTTAAACTACCCTGAATCAAGGAGTTTAGAGGATTAGAGATGAGATTTAAGCAGTTACTGAAAGGATAAATTTTGCAATTCCTGTGCACTGTAGCACTCTTTGACTTTAAGAGCAGAGAATGGAGAGTTTGGAAGTGACTGAAGCACAGAAGGAAATGAATCAAAACTCAAATATGAATCAAAAGCCCAGAACAGTTTGTTTGTTGGGAACATTTTACTTTCATGTTTAGAGGAGGGTAGACAGCTGGCTCCTTGACCAAGTTTATTCAACTTCTTTACAATCTCCTTTCTTTGGTAATTTGAGGACAGTTGGTGAGTGTGTATGTACTCCCACACCATCTCCAGCACCCTGCATGTCTGTGTTGTGAGCAGGCACGGTGGGTCTGGCTTAAACTGAAAGCTCTGGAATCTTCAGTAACATGTGGTATGCTCTGGGACAGAGGGCACAAACTAGCACTGAATATTCAAGCCACACTGGATTTATCAAAGGAAAAAAGCACCCAAAGATAAAAATTTGGCTATTCTGAAGAAGGATTGAACTCATACAGAGTGAACAGCCCTGCTGTTTGACTTTTCCAATGTCTGTGTAGTGAATCAGCACACCAGGATTGTTTATGGGCACAGCCTGACTTGTATTCATATCGACACATTTATGCTTTTCAGTCTCAGACTCCTCAACTGAAACAGTGTTTGGCTGAAAGTGTCTGAAGATAAGCTCATCCAATGTATTTATCTCTTGCGCAATCTGTGGGGCCAATTCCTCCAGTTTACCTTGACAATAGGATAAGACTAAACTCTCTGAAGCTGCCCCTCTTCTGTATGTAACACCTGGGATATTGTCTATTTTCCCTCTCTTTCTCCCAGTGAGAAGCTACCACTAAAAAGTGACAAATAGGGAAAAATTATTGTTACCACCTGGTGAACTAAATATACCTCCCACGTAATTCCCTAATAAATTCCTTGTATTACTCTCAGAGGGCTTTTTTTCCCCAAAAATTTATTTTTCATGAGTAGTATCTTATACACAAAAATGCATCAACCCTTCCTGTCACACCCCAGGTGTCAGCTCCTATTATCCTCTCCAGAGGAGAGCAGCAGAGTCAGAGCACGAAGTGGAGTTCTCTGAGGGTGTGGACTTTCCAAACTGCCAATCTCCCAGCTGCAACTTTGCCCAGCAGCCCAAGGGCAGCCTTGCCAGCACTCCATGGAGTGGCCCCAAAATATGGGGTCCTTTCCCCAGGCAAGGCTCTGGCAAACCTGGGAGCAGAAAAATCCTACCCTCTGCACAGTCAATTTTGCATTACTAACAAGAGCATGCAGCAGTTTCTTTCTGAATGGACGTTTCCTTCCCTATCTAAGAAACATCTTCTAACATATCTGTGTTTGCTGCTTACTAGAGAGAAGGGAGGAATAGGAAAATGTGGAAGACATGAGGATGGAGAGGCCAAGCACAAGGAAGCCCTGTATCATGAGTGTCATGTCATGTGTTTGTATCAGCTTCACTTCCTGGAGACCCACACTTGGTCATGGATGGCACAAGCTCCCTGTGGTCTCCAAATGGCAACAGGAAATTCTCATTACAATTCCTCCTTGTGACTGTGGCTACCTCACTTAAGAAAGAGAATCATTAAGGGGAACAATTTATTTGCAAAGCTTGTAGAAGTTCTAACTGTGTTTGTGGTGTTTTTCCTCTTAAAAAATCTAAATTATTTCAAACTACCTTCAAGTGTCTGCAGCAGTACCATGAGACAGTGAAATGCCCCATTCACATACGAGAAGGAGAAACAATCTTTTGGATATGGCAGTTGATTTCATTCCTGAAGTGCTCAGAAGTTTATTGCATTTACTGGGGAGTGGGGTTGGAAATTACAAAAATTATGATAAATAGCTTGCCATAGCCCATCTACAAATTTCACCTGCTGACATGGTTTAGTGGGCAGACACTAATACCACCCTCGGGAGGAAGAAGGAAACCAGCGCTGGGACAGGAAGGGGTTAGGCAAGATTTAAGTGAGTGTACAGGAAGCAATAAAGGTTGTGGAGATTTAGCTGGGTTCTGGTGAGTGTTTGATTGAATCCTTGGTTAGTGAACAAACTTGACAACATTCTCTGTTTTTGCTGTAGGAACAACTGTTCACTTGTCTAAATCCTGCCCTCAGCACTGATATATATCAGCCTTCAATTTACTCTCACTTCCATTCGGATCACAGTGTGAATCAAGTGCATCGCCCTGCTATTATGCAGATGGTGCACAGAAAAGACTACACAGTTTGTTTTAAGGATTTTTAATTTCATTTTTTAAAATTTTAATTAGGCCTGATTTGTTCTTCCATTTCCTGCCTAGGGTGAATTTAACACAGGTGGTGTCTTCCAGGGAAGGGCAGGGGATTTGGGTGAAGCCTCCAAGCTGCCTGAACACGCCGTGCTCTTGGCTGCCAAGCTGAGCCTGCGTTTCACGAGCCCAGGTTTGGCAGAGAGTGATGCCAACGGGACCAGCCCTGGGAAGGGCTCTGGGAGCTCAGCCCCGGCCACCAGCAGGGGAGCCTGGCCAGCAGTGTCTCAGCAGCCTGAGCCAGCCTCAGGTGCCAGAGCAGATCAGATCAGAGGTCCAGCTCGCCTGAAATTCTGCCTCTTCTGCTCACCAGGAACACATGCAGAAGAACCCCCCTGCAAAGGACAAATGCCCATCCAAAAAAATGTTCAGCAGTCCAGTTTCACTATAAGAGGGAAGCACTCACTGTCACAAGCCCTGAAGCAGAGATCTGAGTTATTAAAATAATATTACATTAAATTATGAGTTCATAGATTAACTTTTACCCTGGATAGTTTAACTGCAGATGTAGGCAGTATTGATTGCAATGTCTAACATTTGTTAATCCTGCTGAGCTTTTTACCTCAGTATTTTCTCAAGGCCATGGCAGAGACACTGTCTTAAAAAAGCATTTGCTGGTTTAGATTTAATAATCCTGTTGCTTTTATTTCTGAATCTCTCTCTGATATTTATTACAAAAGAGGGTACACATGAGTGACCACATGACCCCTTGGTACCATCTGTTATTTTATATACTGCAGTGACATCCCTTCCTTGCCACCTTCCACTACTCAATCGTCCATATCTTCATCTCTAAGTGTTTCCATACCTCTTCATCACAGGTTTTGTTACTCTTCTCTGGATGTAAAAATATGTCAGCCATATAATCTTTTATGAGGTGAAGCTACCCTTACCTAAAAACAGCATTCTAGCTGAGGACATGCCATTGATCTTTCCATAAAAAGGTATTGTAATTCTCACAGAACTATCCTTTATGCCTCCCTTAATAGGAGGATAACCTGATTCTGGGAACCTATTTCCAGGGAGCAGCTAGCTGGAAAAAGGTTCAGGTTCTCTGAATTTTGACCAGAACTTTTCATAAAAAGCGGCAGAGCCCAAAGAGCCCTAGGTCTGTCAGCAAGGTCACCTTTGCCATGCACACGTGTAAGGTTCTGTCCCACTGTCTCCACCCTGCTCCATGTGAATTTTGGTTGCCAGGCACGGCCTTTGTTTGCCTGCCCAAAATAAAATGCTGAGCACCATTGTTGGCTGGGCATTGTCCCCTGTGCTGAGGAGGTGGCTGCAGTGCAGGAACAAGCAATAGCAGCACTTCCAGGGGGCCCGGGGCAAAGGTGGAGGTCACGACCTCTTGTGTATCATTAGGCAATTAGCCGGGGCCCTCTCTAACCTCTCAAAACACGAGGCCCTGGGCAAGCTGTCCTCCCCTAGCCAGCCATGGCTGACCCTCTCTATCCATAGCCGCACTGGGAGTGTTTCGACACCCTCTCAGATATTCTTCTGTTCTGCATATGAACAACACTATTATATGCTTTTCTATCTGCAGCTTGCAAAGTTGCCAGATTTTGAGGCACTGGAAGACGACCTTATTCAAAGAATTTCATAGCACTGGCACTCTCAGAGCTGCCATAGAAACAGGCTGGGTATTTATAGGTTTTGTCCGAGGTGCTGTCCCATCTCAGGATACTGCTGTCTGTATCTAAAATGAAATGTTTTTGCCCCAAGGGGCTTAGCAAACAGTGGCCAAAACCATGTGTGAAATGAGAAGATACAGAAGGGAAAGATTTAAGGATTTAGACATAAGTGAACCTAGCCAACTCAGCTAAGCAAACCCCATTGAGGTAATTCCTGACTCCCTTGAAAATCTACCCAGATTTGGTCATAATAAAACAGGCAAATCTCAAATGCCTTTTTCTCATTTTAATTCTCTTCACATTTGCAACCTTAGTCCAAGAAGTTATGTGCCCAGGTACAGCTGGTATGTTTGTGACTGTACATTCAAAGCCTAGATGGTCTGAATATGCCTTTTCTGAGACAGTGGAGCTTTCTTCTAATGTAATTGACACCAATGTCCTTTGCAAGAGACAGTGAACACAAAGGAAAGGGAGGATAAAAGGAAAGATGAAGGAAGAAAGGAAGGAAAGAGGAGCCAGTCTGACAGAAGAGGAGAAATCAGAACACCAGATGTATGCTACATGTATAGATAGAATTTTATTAGATTACCCTGTAAGCGATGGTGCAATTTTGTGTATGGCACTACAGGCCCTTTCCTCTCAAGGCTATGGCAAGAGAGAGAAAAGATGGTCTTGTTGTTAAGGTAGTGACACAGAATTCAGGAGATCTGGCTCCCATTCCTGGCTCTGACACAAACCTTGTGTAAATCACTTAATCTCTCTGTGCCTCTGTTTCCCATCTGTGAAACAGAGATAACACATCCTTTTTCTCACCCCAGTCTGTCTTGTCTATTTAGATTATCTGCTTTTCTGGGCAGGGAAAGCTTCTTACTGCATGGGCTTGGGTTTTCAGTTTGTTTGTCCTCAGTGCTTTTTGCTGGATCTTTTAAGACCAGAGGGAACCAGAGTGATCATCTGGTCACAACCTCTTATACAAGACAAGTCCTGGGAGCTCCCACGATTAATTCCTGTTTCAGGAGCTGAGATTGACAAAAGAAAAGACTTTACGAGAAATATATATGTATGTATGTGTCTGTGTGTGTGTATAACATAAAAAAAGACAAAATGCCTGAATTCAATGTAGTCTTTTATAAACAACTATCAGGAAGCTTCACTGATAAAAAAATGGTACTTTATTACTTGCTTAGTTTTGTCTAGACTCTTTTGCCACTACTAGAATGATGCTTTCACCAGCTGCTGTTATCTGTGCTGAACTCAAGAGCTCTCTCTAATCAATGTGTATGTATTTATGTTGGGACTTATTTTCCCTAGCTTTTACTACGCTTGTAACCCAAACTAGCTGTCCCAGTGGTGGAAGAGCCTGAATACAGGAATTCATGCCAAAGATCTTGGATAACTCTCTTGAAATAGGATAAAATGACCTCTGAAGAGGTCTGTATTGTCTTTCTTGTGCATGGACCTTGGATAAACTTATTATCCCTATTTGCACCCTCAGGATAGTTCTGGAGCAGTTACATGGTGTTCCCCACTCTTCTTGACATAACATTTCTTTGCAGAATTTATACTTGAGATTCATTGCTCTTCATTATGAGAGCGCAATTGTGATTATAACTCAACTTCAGCCACAATTGTTGCTCCTGTTAATGTATATTCAACCCCTCCTTTCTCCATCATCACCATACACCAATAATTGGTGACATCCAGTGAGATAGGTAGATTTGAAATATTTTCAAAAGAGAAAAGAATTCTATTTTGAATTTTTCTAACCTGGACAAGCTTTAACCACAGAGTAATTGAATAAAAGACCTTTTTCTGTGGTCATATGTTAAAGAAAGCCTGCATTTGCTTTTGCATTTTGTGTACAGACTGATCCTTGAAGTGTGCTATAAGCACACTCCTTGGATCAAGCTCTGTATGGGAAACAGACAGACAAATGTATAGTTATGACATTGGTACTGAACCGCTCAACCTTGTCAGGATTGAGGTGTCTTCTGGGAGTGCACAAAAGCAGAACCTCAGTTGCCTTGGAAACTTCTCCAGCTGAAAACCAAGGAGATTAAGGCAGTTCCGGGCAGCCACCAAGCTGAGCTTGCAGGATTGCCATTTTAGATTCAGATGCCTAAACTCCTCCTAACTTCTCTCTTAAACCACAGCTTGCAGAGACAGCCTCTATTTGAATAATCAAAATGTCAAGCCACACAAACACATTACAGAAGACTAAATCTCTTACATACCAAAACTGTGAATTAAATTACCCCATTTGAAATCTGATTTTAAATTATATCAAGATAGTTTGACAAGAACCATCCTGATTGTCTTTAATTATACCACATTTTTTAATTCCTTATTACTCAAGGTCCCTATCAGCCATTCCATTATTTTGCCTGGGATCGAAGGCAAGCTGACAGGCCTATAATTACTCGGGTCACTGCATTTACCTTTTTTAAATATTGGTACAACATTAGCTTTCTTGTAGTCCTCTGGAACATCCCCAGTGCTCCATGGCTTGTTAAAAATCAAAATTAATGGTCCGTAGTGCTCCTAGACTATCGATCTTAAAATCTTGGATGTAAATTATCCAGACTTACTAATTTTAATGTATCTAACTTTAATATCTGCTGTTTAACACATTCCCTTAGTTACTGCTAGAATGAAAAGCATTTCATCATCATTCTGTCCTGAATCATCTGGCTTTTCCCCAAATACCGAACAGAAGTATTGATTGGACACTTCTGTCCTTTCTGCATTATTATCGAGAATTCTACCAGCTAATAAATGATTAATACCATATCTAGGACAGGTTTTATACCTGAAATCCTGTAAAATTTCCTTTTGTTCTGTTTAAGCATTTCTGCTTGTCTTGTTTTTTTTCCCTACTAAATTTTCTGGTGTTTGGTATACGCTTCCTTTCTCATTTTCCTGTTTACACATTTATTCACCTGGTTTAGGGACTCATAGCAGTTCTTTGTTTTATGAAACTGACCCTTGGGAAGGCAACATGGATGTGTTTGTGTCCATTAAACTGAAAGGAGGATAAAGGACCTGTCTTTGCCTTTCTTCATCAAAACCCTTTTGAAACTTGGCCTCAGACACAAGTCTATTGTATCCAAGTCTGCATTTCCTTGCATTCTTGGAATGAACCACCATTTCGTTAAGTGAATTAATCAGTATTTAGCCTGTGATACAAAACTTCAGCTGATCAATGCTGTTGAAGAATTTTCTGACATTTTTGGAAGAAATGAAGTGAAACTGGGCTCCTCCTAAAACTTCAAGCACGTACTGCTGACACATGTAATATTTTGGAACCAACAGCAGCAGACCCTCTTTCTCTTTCCCCTAAGGAGGCTCATAGTCTCCTCTTGCAAAATCTCAGGATTCTTCTTCTAAGTGAGCAACGGAACTCCAACAACTTCCTACAACGTGGGGCATGTGCCATGCAGACGAGCAGCTTTGATCTTAAACAATAATGAGCAGCAACGCTTACATAGACATGCCTTATTTTTTAAACACTTCACAAAAAAATAAGATAGATGACATTTTTTTTCTCAATCCAGTATTTGAGACAAAATTAGTAGTGAGTTAGGAGGAAAAGGGAATTTTCTAGCAGGATGTAGCAAATTTTGTGTTGGACTTTGGGTAGATTCCTTAATGTCATTACCATGTAAGTACCTTAATAATCTTTACCTATGGCATATATGGACCAGACAATACACTGGAACCAAAGTGTTGCTCCTTTCAAGACACCATTCACATCACTGAGATGCATCACTAATTATTTTCATTAAATAAGACTGATATTTTGCATAATAGGCTTCCTGAAGGACTGGGGTTGCTCTATGCTTCCATGGAAAGAAACCAGCACTTGGTCCCACTGGTACCTGCAGTGCTGATGAAGGGTGTCATTCCTTTTTCATCATTAGAACTACAGGAGCTGAGGGGCAATGTATGACACTACGTCCTGCTAGCAAGAGGAGTGAGAATTGAAGGGACAAGGTTCCAACAACTGCAGAAAGGATGCAGAAGTAAAAAAGAAATAGCACTAATTCACAGAAGTTAAGAGTAATACAGAAAGCTCCACTCTTGGCCTATCCAGATGCACGAAGAAGTATGGGAATTTCCACAGTGTGTCTGATATCACCACCTTCCAAACTGCAAAAGCAAGTCCTAGAGCAAGCTTACTGTGGAGATGAAAATGGCTGTTGTGTAAGTAGCTGCAACTAATAAATTCAAAGCAAGGCAATACCATTTGTAATAAAATAAAATATCAAAACTAATTTCCACTTCTAGAGTAGCATTAGGAACAATAACTAAGCTGCAGAAGCTCTTTGGAGCTCACAACAGTACAAACAAAACTTCAACCCAACTGAACTTAAAGGGAGTGTTCATTTATGAACTTGTATGAGCAAAAGAGCAAAACCAAGTTCTGCTGACAATACTTGGTTGTTTAAAATGGCAAATACATGGAAGGAAGAACAAGTGTGATGTTCCAGAGAGGTGTTGGGGCATGCCCACTTGTGTCAAGGTGCAAAGCTGGGGCCTTATCAGAAAATTCTTCAAGGCAGACACATTTCTTATTTAACCACTTTAAAAAATGCTAGCATATTGAAGTTGTAGTCATTTCTGAAAATGAATGAAGAATACGTTAAAGCACAAATTAACCAAATAAAAACTAGGAATCACAGCTTCCTAATGTGTATGAAACCTTGTTTATGGGCAAGTGCTGGAAGGAAAAGGTTGGTAGCTTGCCTAATTTTAGAGTTGAGATGCTGACAGTTGTACATCTGCTTTGTTTGTCTTCTGATGGACAGGAATCAACTCGAGTCCAGGAGCTCTGTAGGCAC
This sequence comes from Trochalopteron elliotii, assembly GCA_024734555.1. Lineage (NCBI taxonomy): Eukaryota > Metazoa > Chordata > Aves > Passeriformes > Leiothrichidae > Trochalopteron > Trochalopteron elliotii. The sequence goes on from JANPWX010000024.1 coordinate 7,155,268, forward strand.
AAGTCCAAGGTAATAATCTCAAAGTGGCACAGCTGTGGTTCTTGATCAGTTCAAGTGTGTTTTGCACTCATGATCAGCAACAAGGCCCTACAGCCAAGGGGACTTCCAAGTAATCTGAGTTCCCAGCTGTGGCAATAACCAGATCATCAAAGGATGATAAAGTCAATATTGCTTGGTTGCCTTGGGAACCAGACAAATGCCCAGACCTGTTCTCTTTGGTTACAGAGCAGGGTGATAAGTTATTGTTTCTCACTTTCTGTGAAGCGTTCCCAGAGCTCCTGCCTCGTGAGCTTATGTGGGATGTGTCTTGCAGGTCTTGGAGAGATGAGCATTTCAGTTCTAGGCTTGTGCAATCAAAACTTTGGTTACAAACTTGCAGAAAGCATGCTAAAAAGAAGGATAGAGTTGTTTGGGTTTGGCACCACAAGAATGCAGCTGCTTCAGTGCTGGCCCACATGTGTCTCCCTTGGTGTGTGGATGAAGAAGAGGTGGGATTGCCTGCACCCATCAGGGCAGATGAAGCTGGATGACTCAAAAGCAGACACTGGATTAGAGCCCCTACATCTGACTCACAAAAGTATCCTTTAACCACCAGCCACTTCTCAGAAAATGTGAATAAGAATACTCAAACTGTATTCTTAGAATGGGGGGAAAAAAAGAAAAAAAAAGCAGAGGAATCTATTCTAAGAGAAACATCAGTGCTCACCTGAAGGACCCTACCAAAGTTCAAAAAAATCCCAGGTTTACACAGCTCCAACCCAGTTTGACCAGCAGCATCTGAATAAAGGCAGAACAATAATCCCTTCTCCAGGTCCAAATAAGACTTGCATAAGTTCACTGTCTCGCACTTATTTCTCATTCATCTGAAAACTACTTCTACTAAACTACCCAAATCAGAAAAACACAACACATGCATAGAAAGGAAGGGTCCAAAAAATTCAGTCCTACAGCTGTTGTAACCACTTAAACATTTCAACAGTGTTTATAAATGTATGCCAAACTGGAATTATTTCTTTCATAATATTATGATTAGTATAGTAAAGAACTCCAGTTTCAAAAATTATTGAGTAGCATCACTCAAAAAGGAGTATTATGCAAAGAATATTTGCCCTAATGTTTTGGTCCAAAGATTTCAGTAATGACAGTAGAAAACCAAACATTTGCATTAGTCTAATTTCTCTGATGTTATCTAACTGAGAGATATCATAACATTCCTCTGTAACAAATCATCATCAAGACACTTCAGAAATTACAATAGTGTTGCTAACTCTTTCCCTTTCTACATTAAATTTTCACAGACTTGAAGTGTAAGATGTGTAAAACCAGAAGCAATTCTTTAAAATTTGTATTGACACCTAAAATAAGAACATCTTAGTAAGACTTCCAGCAGTAGCTTAACATATGTCATTAAAGAGAAAGGGAAAAAAAACCTAAATAAAGTGGAAAGCAAAGGGAAAATATTCTCTTAAGAAAAAGAGTTGTATATCAATAGCTCCAACAGAGAATAACAAATACAGATTTAGGAAGACTGAGAAGAGGAAGTTTAACTATATTGGCTGGGGAATATAAGGATGACAAGCAGAATACATACCTCAAGACATCAGAAACCCAAGAATTTGCTGCCCACTGTTCAAAAGGTAATCTCCAGCTCACAAAACACTACCCTAGATAGTTTCTGCAGGATGACATTTCTGACATTTAAGGAAACATCTTCCTAATATAAAGCAGTAGGTGACAGAAAGTACAAATTATTTGAGCCTTCATCTGAAAATCAACAAAATGCAGACCCAGAAGATCAGTTGAATTTGTAAATATTTTCTAATCTCGTTAATTCCTCATCAGTCTCAAAGGCAAAAGATTACCAACACTCAAGCTGAACAAGAATGATCTAAGTGATATTCAACGGGGATTCACCATACTCTCTCCTTGAGTTTGATTTATGGCTGGTCATCTTTGCTTTAATGCCCTAGAACTCTCTCCTACATAATATATGTTATCAAGATTGAGTAAATTACAAAAGAAGCATCATGCGTAATTCTAATTCTCTTCTCACAACAGGATGTTTATTTCCTGTTTCAAGATAGCAAAAAGGATTTCCAGTTATCATATTACAGCAATTTACAAAAAATGCCTGTAGGCAGGAAGTTCATGAAGAGTGAAACTGGCTCATAACTAGGTTAGCACATGTGAATGGACTCAGAAATGTAAATTTATCTTGGAAAAAAAAAAAAGGAACATCAGCAGATACACCCAGGTATTAAATGAACCAAAGGTCACAGTGGCAAGATTACTGCCTGGAACAAGAGGTCCCTGGTTGGGGATGGAACATCCAGGCACCCATTGTGAAACTAATTACAATAAAGCTAAGCCAATCTTTTAAATAAATAACTCTTTGTATCCTAAGGAATAAAAGAGTAAAGAACTCATCTTTCAGTCTCTGACTTTTCATCAGCCCCTTTGGGCAGAAATAGATCCTCACTCTGACCTCCTGCAGATGCCCATGCACGTGCCTGAGGCTGTCTGAGAACAGGGTTTGGCCTCTGGTGGACTTCAAGCAAAGTTATGTGCATGCAGAGAAAATTCAGACTTGCAGAGGCTGGAAACTTACAGAAAACATAAGCCCCAGCAAAAATTGAGTGGTCAGAAAACATTGCATACACTCTTCAGAAGATGCAACCTGAAGACTTGTTCTTTTGAAGGTGAGATGGCATCCAGGGAAATGCCCTGGATAAATAAATAAATAGCCTGTTCCTTTGGAAGGTTCAGTGTGGAGGGGTGGTGGGTGCTGGAAGCATGCCATGCCTGCTCAATACTTGGCAATGACCCCAAACAGAGGCATAACAATCCTAAACTCCTTTAGTGTGTGGAACGCCAGAGCCAACATCGCCTTCTTTGTTGTCCCTTTCCTTCCCACCTCCATCCCACATGTTCCTAGAAGGTAGTCAAGGGCTCTGCTGAAAACCATTTTCCAGGGCTGCTGCAGTACCACGTAGGGCGTCCCTCTGGACATCTGTGATGTGTGTGGGTGGTGTAAGCCTGCAGTCTGGTCTCCTCTCTTACTAGGTTCTGCCCTGGACAAAGCAGCACTCCCTCACTGATAGCAGAGATAAAGAAAATTATCATCAAGAAATGAAATTCCTCAAGCTTCAAGTGCATGTGCAAAAGAATCATTAATCAGCTGTGTGATAGGATGAATGCTCTGCTCCACTGTAGGCATACATGTAATTCAAAGGTGCACTGCAACATCACAGATACCATTAATTAAAAGAGCACCCATTCTCTGAACTTTGAGCTCCAATTTCTGTTAACTTTATGAAACCCACTTGGCATGTGGCCTACAGATCAGGGTACTTGCCATTCTGATGATTACACCAGGCCGTCAATATTTCCACAGAATTCTCCAGGAACACATGCCTGGGAAACTATAGGGGAATGTTTAGCAGGTATGACCAAGCCTCAAAGATAATTCACTAGAACCAGGGAGGCATCAATCTTTCAATAGGATGAAATTAAATACAGAGTAAATGTCACTAAAACAATCTCATCCTTTTCAGAAGTTGATCCTCAGCTGTTATCAGCTGAGAGAATTGCACCATTTTGCAAAGAGCAACCTCAGACCCAGCTGGGTATCTGACTAGCAACATTTTAAGTACAAGTCAGAGAATTGGAAATATATTCCTCTCACTGAAAGTGGTGTAAACCTGGAGTAATACCACTGATGTCAGCTGAGTAACACAGATTGCCACTACTGTGCTTTAAAGAACTTGGTATTTGATCTCATTCTTTTTCATGAATTCACCTTAGAAGCCCATCAGACATAGTCAGTTCTTTTGTCTTTGCTATGCTGCTATTGCTGTAATTAATCTTTTTCCAACCACCCTATTGGCAATTTCCCTAATGCACACATCCTCCCTCTCCCTCCCTCCCTCTCCATCTCTTTCTCCTCCAATTCCTCTCTGCTGTGCACTTCCTCCCTCACCAGCCTTTTGGGAACAAATCATCTTTTCTCTTAGCCTGTGAGCCAGATTGTCTTAAAACTCTTCTTATCAAGGTACAAAAGTCTTTTACTCAGATGTATCTGTGCCCTGAATATGGGCTTGGTTATTGAAATGGTGGTATAAATTAAACCTTCATGTTGACATTAGTACTAATATGGCTACTTGGCAGTGTGTGTGTAAGTAAAATCTTATTAATACACTTTAAGTTCTGGCCAGAGGGGTACATGTAATTATTTTAAATAACCTCTATATTTTTCTATCTAAAAAATCTTAAAGAAAGTAACTCATTTTGAGTCACACAAATAATTTGACACTAGAAATAATTTTTAGTATATTTTTAGCTATCAAATTGAAGCTTATTTCAAACAAAATATTTTCAAGCAAATAAAATCAAGATGGGTTTTTTTCTAAAAAAAATCTGAGATGAAAAAATAATTTTCTAAAAAATATTGAGATGAAAATTCTGACCAGTAAATCAAAATCAGCATCTGAAATGTAATTTTAGTTAACCCCAACAGGCAGATTCATTTGGAAAAACGTATTTCAAATATTCTGCTCGGGGGGAAAACAATCCTTCAATTCTCATTTGCTTTCATCATGTGCTGTAGGCAAAGCAAGGACTGGGGGCTTTTGCCCGGACTGGTGAGTCAGTGAACTCCTTCGAGGGAAGTGAGTGTGGCCAGGCAACACCTGCTCACCAGTGCCTTGTGCTCTCACAGGTGCTGGGGTCTGGGGAAATTGCCTGCCACTTGTCCTTGCCCATTGAACCCTTTGTTTCTGTTAACAGTTGCCCTCCTTATTTGACAATGGCAGCGATGTCTGTGTTTGTACAACCCACCCAGTTTCACAATCTACTGATTATGTGATTCTTCACCAAAATAGAAAGGCAGGAAATTTAAACGAAAACTTTTAATAAATTCTCATCATCATAATAATAGTATATAGACAGATTGATATGTATACTGCAGCACTTTCCCAAATTGCTTTTTTCCCTTACCAAGCAACCCCTTTGCTCCCTCTGTGATGACCGGTGAACACTCTAATTCCCTCGATCAGCCCCGTGAACCATCTAAATCCTCCTCTTCTTGAAGGAAGCCCCCCCATCCCTTCTTGATCCATGTGTCATGCCATGCACCGCACACCCTAACAGTACAAATAACATTAGAGACACTGGGGTGGAAGTGTACAGGCAGAACACCTCACCCACACAGGTGCATCCTCCGTGGACACTGAGGTGACTGCAACCACTTTTTCCCAGGTGCTCTTTCATCCAACTCCAGCTTTAGAAGCCAACACAAAATGTGGTCACTGGTCACTTTAGCAGCAGGAAAGCAGACATTCCATTGCTGTTCGTGTTACTGTGGGATAACACTGATCCTCATGACCAGAAAGGTTAACTCCAGAAGATTTTACACCCTGCTTTCTGTAGTGGGCACATCCAACATGGATGTTGGTGGTTGTCCAAAGACTGGATAATGGCCAAGTAGTATTTTCTTAATTTTCAATTCTCACTCACAGATGCAGACAATGAACATATTCCTGCCACTGATGTTCGCAGCACATTTTTATTTCTTCAGTGGTAAGCATGATTTTGGTGGAAAAAGCAGCAATAATAGACCCTGAGCTCTTCTATTACCCCACCACTGACATCTGGTTTGACAATGATAGTCCAGACAGAAACAGATTTTGGCAGATTTTGTGGCATACATTGCAGACGGTGATGGAAATTTACCTCAGGACTTCCTGAAGGTGTCAAGTCTGAACTGTCCCAGCGCTGAACTCCTTGCAGTTTCTTGGAGCTCCTGGCCCTCCTGGATCCATAGGACAGGCCTTTTTGAGATGTTTTGTCCTCGTGCTTCTGTTCTGCTGTCAGTGACTGGTGCATAAGGACTCTGAAACCCTCACGGATGCAGTTAGATGTCCCCCAGTGGTCTGTAGGGCTCTCTCACCAGTGTGTGAAATCACCCTCTGAACATCACCAGAAAGTTCTATACCTTGTCCCATGCTATCTTCCCATTCCCAGCCTCACACCAGCTTTGGTCTCCCTATCTCATAATAGGTCTGCTGGGTCTGCTGAAGGCAGTGATGGGATGAGGTTTTCTTCCTGTAGCATCAGCCCAGCCTGCATTTGCTCAGCAGTTCCACACAGAGGAACAGGCAGCCACCATTAAAACCACAGTATGAAAGAGGTCAAAGGTCTGCTTCAGCTTTACAGAAGCCAGAGTACTGTGACAGTACGGCCATCACTAAATGGGTATAACTTGAGAGAAGTATAGCAGAATGGGCACATGCAAACACGCTTGAATGTCCAGACCCAGGTAAACCCTGTGGTAAGGGGTCAGTGATGCTTTTCCTGCCTTCTATTTGCCTCTTCCCTGCTTTCTAAGTTCCACTCGTTTACTGACTGTGGACCTCTCTTTAAATTAATTTCTGCCCAGCATTGACTTGTTACACTGAATGGATTTTTTTCTGAGCCTGTTAGGGAGTTGCAGAGACTGCCTTCATTCAGATTGTTCAACAATCTTATCCATAACCTCTTCCTAACAGGTGTTCAACACATCCCAACAGGATACATTTATCCTGAAGCCTCCTTACTGCTTTAAACAAAACCTCATATTCCCTGTTCCTTCCCTTTCTCCTTCCTTTGATCCATCCTTTTTTAAGCTTTGTTTGTGCTATTAATAACCGAGAGTTCAGCGCTGTCAGCACATTCAACACAGCAGAGAACAAAGGGCAGAAAACAGCCCCACCCAAAATGAGTTTACAGCCTAATGAAGGCAAACAAAACCCTCCACTTGGCTGGCTGCAGCGGGTGGCAGGCTGAATGGGAACTCCTAGGCTGGGATGGGGCGGGGGTGAGGAGGGGGATGTCCTTCAAAAACCACATTTTTAAGTGGACAAGAGCCTGCTTATTCACAAAAGAAAAGAGTTTAAGGGGAGAGTTCCTGAAAGTGACAATGAAAGCCTGATGAAGCAATTTTTGGGCAAAGGGACGCCAGACAGATGGAGATAGGGAGATGGGTGGGAGCAGAATGTAAGTGAGGAGAGATATGCAGCCTAAAGAGCTAATCAGTAAGAGGGCAAAGGCACCCAGACACCCTGCGAAGACACACTCATAAAGAACCAGGGACAGATGGAGCCAGAGCTGTGCAGAGCCTTTGAAGGAGCAGATAAGCAGGTTGAATTTAATGGGGGAATGTGAGAGGTTGTAACTGAAGAGCTGAGGACACAGAGGATCATTAAGATTTTGCAAGGAGTATTGAGTACTGCATGAGGAGCTTGGAAAATCTCCTGTATTTGAAGGTTTTAAGGACAAGTTAGATAAACATCTGTTGGGAATGCTGTAGATGTGGCTGATCCTGCCCTGGAGCAAGTGATGGGTCCGATGACCTTTTGAGCTCCCTTCCCTTTTCTGTGTGGGTGTGGTAAGCCAGGAAGATAATTTGCCAGATGGTAAATACATTTTTGCTCAGATTGCAGCTGAATAAGGAGTACTGGATTTGAGGGATGAGGGGGTCCCAGGCTGTACCACTGAACAAAGGTATCACATGAAAGCTGGAAAGGAGGAGAAAGAATTAGGTTACTGCACAGTCTTTTCTGTTGAGCGTCAGCCAAGTGTATCGATGGGAGGGAATGAAAAGAAAGAGGAGATGAAAAATGGGTCAAAGATTGCAAGTGTAAATTCAGTTGTGTTCGATATGATGAAATTGTTCCTATGAAAACTATTGTATCATTGAATGCCACTGTGTATTCACTCACAAGGCCATAAGTATGTCTTTCCCAGACTAGCTATAATAGAGATCCTCATGTCTCTACTCTAAACAGACAATGCCAAGGGGGTCAGCAGAAGCAAGGAGAAGCACTCTACTCCAGCTAGTCTGCAGGTGAAGTAGGAAGGAGAGAAGAGTCAGCGGCAAAACAAAGGAATCAGGTATTAGAACACACACACATGGGAGACCCTGAGATGGCAGCAAGACAGAGTTTAAAGTAGGGAACGAAAAGATATGCTTTTGTAATAGGAAGACCCTCTTTCTTGGCCAGACCAACCATACTAAAGTGAGCTGAATGAAACTTTTGGTTTAAACAACAATTCAGAGTTGCAGAGAAAATATTTTCTACATTCTTAAATGGCTCTGAAAAGAGCTCAAAGACTACATCCAAAATGAGGAGGGAATCGAGGCAGTGGAAAGGCATGGAGGCATGGTAGTTTTACTTTGTTAACCTTACCTAGATTCCCATGCTTCTTGTATTATTTAGAAAAGATGAGTAAAATTTTAGAGTTTCTAGCAAGCTCAATGTGTGTGTGCATACACAGAAAAATTTTTACATTGTGCCCCTGAAGAAACGAAATGCAAACCAGATGAAAACTGGTATTCTTCTAGTGGGATACAAAGAGACATACCAACTACTGAGAACTGGGCAGAGAAAGTACCAGAGCTAGACTATTGGACTGAGGATTCCCTCCTGGTGTCAGGCATGAGGTTTGCTTCTGAAATACAGGGCAAATGCTCAAAGCCAGGAGCGGGGATTAGCCCAGGGTTTAGTTCCAGTAAGATAAGGCCTTTGGGCCTCCAGAGTCTGGGCACTATCATAAACATCTGGTGAGAGTCCTGTTGTGTCACTCTTGCAGTTCATACTGGTAATGGAGAAGGAAGGAAAATAAAGAATTAGAATACAGTTGATACAAAGCTGAGTTTGAGTTGATGAGTACATCATAGCAATGTCAGAGCAATGAAGGAAGACTAGAAACAGAATGGGCAGGCAGTGGGTCAAGGACAAGGAGACGGCCATGAGAGCTATCAGCAAGGACAGGGGAATGGGTTGCCAAGGGATTACCAGGCAATGGAAAAAAGAACAGGCTGCAGACAGAGTGAAAATAACAATCACTGAGCGATTAGTCATAAATGAAAGGCTGAGGAGGAGGGAAGCACACTCAAAGATATCTGAGGTGAAAATAATCAATGAGAAATTGATTATTTGAGTTATCATTGGTGACTTGGTAGTCACAGACTGGGCAAGATGAAAATAGCAAGAAGCCATGGCAGCAGCCGGAAAAGGTCATATTGACCTTGCCCAACACCTTGTGAGTTGATGAAGGTGCCTCATTTCAGCCCCATAACAGAGTAATGGATGGCAGATTCAAGGGAAATCATGTGCACTTTCACAAGGTTTGAAGTCAAAGGCAGATAGAAGTTGTTGAGGAAGAAAAAGTATAGATTAGATTTTAAAAGAAGAGATGAAAGGTGGGTCAGATGACAGAGGGAAAAGAAATTTAAATGTTGGGAAAGTAAACTGTCTGTGACCTGGAAGACAGGGATGAACTCAACACTTTCAGGTCTTTGTTCATGGTTATGTATGCTGTCTATTAGCATTTCTAAAACTGAAAATATCTTCACTCAGAAGTAGCAGCAACATTTAGAGGCTGCTGAACTAATGACAAGAGAACTCAAAGCTATCAAGAGAACTCAGGGCTACTGCTACTGAAAAGAGGTTCCTGGTTCAACCAGCCAGTCACTGGCCAGACCTCTGCTGCTAGAGAACAAGTACCATTTAGGTGCCCAGCTTCCACATCCCATCTGCATAGCTTCAATAAAGTGTCCAAAGTCCATGCAGAGTGGCTTTGAAACAGCATCAAAATTATGTCTCTTCCTCTCTGTCTGTATATTTTATCACAGAGGAACCAAGGAACACAGCTTTCTGACATTGACTCACCACCCACACCTGGATGTTATTTCAGCTAGTTCTTCTGCCTCCATTTTGCCCAGCAGTAGGTATAATACAGTGCTAATCTCAGTGAAAACCAGTAGGAATCCTCATCCAGAGCTAAAAATCACAGACCTTACTTTTCCGTACAGCAGAAGCAAATCTGCTATCTTCAGTGTGTGTGTGTGTGTATATGTGTGTGTATATATATATATATATATATGCATGAATCATAAGTGATCTATCATCATTAATTCATTAGATATTCATTGTAATTACCCTGCTTGTGATGAATTAATTTGTCATTAATTTAGATGTCACATGTACAGTACTTTTTCAAGGATTGCCATATGATTCAACCTTAATTAATCTACCTCTAAAGCAAAATGCTAACAATCAATTCACATTACTGGGATGCTTAGGCTGTCAGCAGGAGCATGTTTATTATGATTATTATTATTTATGGACACAAGGAAGAAGACATTACAATATTTGCAATCATCTATATGTTCCATAGAGTAGGATATTTTAGTCCCAACATAGCTATATATCTGCATGGCCTTCCTTAGCCAATTTGTCTAATCGATTTGTGAATGTCCTTATCTTTAAAGATGTCACCTTGTATTTACAATCATTGGCAGGTCATTATCCATAAAGATACCTCAACTAATTTTTTTCTTCAGCAATGACTCTTATTACTTAGCCACTGTACACCAGAATCTCTTTTCACTCTCTTATGGTCCTTTTTGGGGGTGGAAGAATTTATAAGGATGTATCAAAGGTTTAAAAACAACCCAGGAGATATTTGTATTCCAGAATGGGTCTTATGTAAATAATGAAGTGATACTCAATTTAGAGAAGACTTTATTACTAAAGAAGGAAATCTTATTTCAATCACATCTTGCTTCAGTTGAACTCCAGTTCAGTTTTCTCAGTGCTGTAGTAAGAACACCGAGTGCAAACATTGATTACAGTAAGATATACAGAAGCATCAAATAAGAACAAACCACATTTCTGTTTAAATGCACCTCGTCCTTCACCATAAGAAAACACAAAAGCTATCAAATTGGAAGCACTTTTAGAATAGGTAAGAACTATGAACTCTATTTAAATTAAATGTAAATAACTAAAACCAAAGTAAAGCTGCAGTACATAAAGAACATACTGCAGGAAACAATGAGATATGGAATTTCTGCTTTGTATAGACTTCCATATTATTCTTACGATGATTTTGGATACATCATTATTCCTTGTAGCCCTCGTGGTTCTTCAATTTCCAAATCCTGGAACAGTATACTTATGCCTGCTGAGTTCTTTTTTCCTAAGTTTTGTTTCCATTTTCCTCTGATGCAATGTTGCATTTTGTGTAAAGGCAGTGAATAGCTTATTGTAAAATAGAGGATTAATATTAATGCACACTCTTAACAGCTTTTATCAGGAATACAGTGTGAGCCTCCTTGAGAGATTTTTTTGTCCTTTTCTTGGGGTATGACAGTATGATGTATATGATCTATCATGCTCATTTCCTTCACGCATTCTTAGCCCTACTGGAGCAGCCTCAGAGTGATGGTAATCTTATGAAAACTCAAAATGATTTGTTTATTACTGAAGGTTTATTTAAGGCTGTCACCATGACCTATATCCATTAGTAACCTCAAGAATTCTTAAAGGGACACCGGTCCCATTACCTGCTATTTTCAGCTGTACTCCATGATAGCAGACAGCTAAGGCTGTTGCTTCTAAGAGCTTTTGATAAATTATATTGCTATCCTTCCCTCCCCATCTACCTTCTGTGTTTTATAGATGTCTTGCCTGGAAAAATGCTTAATCCCTCCCATATCACTCAAGCAGCACATATAAGGGCATTGAAAGAAAGGAAATGAGGTAGCAACATCCATGTATTCCAGTGTATTGGCTTTCAGCAATTTGACTCCACAGGTGAATTGTTTTGAATAAAAAAGAGCAGGAGCCCAGATTCACTCAGAGGACAAAATGACCTAACTCAGCACCAAGGGCCACTACCTACATGGCCTTCACATTTACAAGTTTACACCCCAGCTTCCTTACAGATGAGCCACCTAAGGTACCCCCTTTCTGCCAAGAAGGCTGTGCACCCACTAGAAAAGCCCCTGTCTTGCCCCCCTAAGTTGGTCTGCCAGGCCTGGAGTATGGTCACAAGAGGGCTTTGTGCAGCAAATGCAAAAATGTGCAAATGTGTGGAACAGAAAATGGCAGAATTCCTCACCATCTCTAGGCTTCGTATTTAGTACCTTAATTGTCATACAGAAAAGTATAAATATTTTCTCACATTGTGTTGAAGAATTACATCCCATTTCCTCAGATGAAGCCCTAAGTTATGATCCCTTGCCACTGCAGTCAGTCCTGTCAAAGGCATTACACTTTGCATTTCACTTACATTCGGATGACAGCCAGGGCTACATCCTGACTAGCTGCTACATGATCCTTCTGGCATACCTTTAGGCTGAATGACTGTTCCAGTTCATGACATCTGAGGTGAAAGTGAGGCAACAGCTTCAGGTTTTGGCAGAAAAGGGCAGGCACTAACCTCAGAGAGGGCCTGCAGCCATGAGTTCTGGGTAGTGAGGAGTGGCCACCCCCTACATGAACATAGTCCGGAACTATTTAGGATCTTCACTAAGGATGGTCATGGATGTGGCACTCAGTAAGGGACCTCAGGAAGTCTCTCATCCCAGCTATGAGATCAGAATAGGCTGGCCATGTCCTTGTCCATTCTGGTTTTGAGACCCTCCAAAGATGGAAATTACAGCCTCTAAGTGACCACTTCTTGACTCTCATAATGGGGGAAAAGTTTTTCTTATACCCACCTGACAGTCCTTTATGTCATCTCTTGACCTCCTGACATGTATCTCTGTGGAGAACCTGGACTCGTCTCCTTGACAACATTCTCACAGTTACTGGCAGGCTTCTAGTAAAGACAAGAGTTTTGCTCTTTATGTCCTGAATCAGGCCAGAGCAGTCAGGGTCCTCTGAAGTAACCATAGATCCTTCAGTCTGTGTCATTAGGTAGGAGTTCCAGACCTCAACCACCTTAGTGTTCACAATGATCCAACTTCAAAAGAAAGAACAGAAAACTGGAAAGTGCTGTCATACCAGGTATGCTATGGTGTGGTGTTTATTATGCCCTTCTAATCCTCAATCCTCATAAAACTGATTAGAACTTTCTTGCCATGCCCTTGTGGTAGGAAATTATGTAAAAGATGGGCACCAGCAAAGACAATCATAGTCACAGTCTTTGGCACACCTAGCTCTTTATGACTGTCCATAAATGACTCCTAAGTGGAATGCACAGACTCATCTACACTAATAGAAGGGTGATCACGTACACAGAGCAAACACTTCTGAGCACATGGGGAAATCAGAAAACTTCCAGGTTACGATTAGGCAAAATCTACTGGCATTTTCCACAGATTCATACCTATAGCTTCCTGTTCAGCATGCTGTTTTCTGTATTTCCTATTCTCAGGCATCTAATTCTTCTGCACTAGATAAGCAAGTCTGTCATCTCACCTGGGCTATGATTTCCCCAAATGATAGGACATAAAAGAGCAAAGGTTTACTGTATGAGTTCACCTTGAGAATGTCGTTCAAAGTTACAGGGTTTACCTCCATAGTCCAGACTATCTCAATTAGCATATATGTTCTTCCTGCCTGGCTAAATCAACTTATTCCCCTCAGAGATCTCATCTCTTGTCCTTTCTATCTGAAATCTCACAGTTTATTTTACTTTATCCATGGACCTGGCTACGCTGAGCTCTGCATAAGTCTGCTGAGGAATTAAAGAAATGCTATTAATCTGTATTTAATGTTCTAGCATGGGAGAAAACAAAATCCTTCTTCTTCTGTCTTCTTTCCTGTAGAAGAAGAGAAAAATCTGCTGCCCTCTTGGACTTCACTCAATGCAGCTCTTTACCCTCAAGTCCTGGTATAAGGGTTGAGATCACAGGCTTGAATCATCCCTTACCTTGGTATGTGAACTTCTATGTCTCATATAAGACAGGCATGAACCGGCTGTGACACAAAGTTAATTTCCAGAGTCAAGAGGCTGGATCATTTGAAGTCTGTAGGCCGTAAAGCTGTACATAAGGAAAGTACATGCAATGTAACTCTTTACAGTGGTAGTGCTGGGTTACAGCTGGACTTGATAATCTCAAAAGTCTCTTCCAACCTTGATTCTACGATTCTGTGAATGTCATCCACGCATCCAGCTCAAAACATGGCTCAGCATCCAAGTGGCAGAGGTCACCTGGCCAAAGCGCACCCTATGAAGATACCCATATCCTAGAATTCACTTTAGCTGATCAAAAATACAAACACAGTAACTGGAAGGATCAAGGTGCCTGACTCTCATTTCCCTAAGAGTTAGGACATGCCCACAACACGACTTAAGGCCCAAGCTTCAAAGTACCTTTGGGCATGGAAGTACCTGGATACAGGTGATCAGCAAAGTAAACCACATAGGTTTAGGACTACAGGCCTGTGGGAACACTCTGTAGCCATGCAGAACTATATTGTGTCTGCAACAGCTGGGCCAAAGAATTTCATACACAATTACAAGCTTTATCCAGAACTTTACAAATATTTTGTGTTAGTCTATAAAATTGAGTTGTTTGCAAAATTCAAGGTGATAATTAAAGCAAAATCTTTTAGAGAACATTTCTATATAAGAAAGAAAAAGAAATCTTCTTGTGTTAAGACAGAACTTAACACAGGCTTATGTAATGACTGTGCTCATAAGGTGCATTGATAGCATATACAATTAAAACTAGTCCCTACAATGATATCAATAAATAATGAGAACAGGAGTTACTTTCAAATAAATTACTATTTTAGTCATAGCAAATTCAGGACACCAGGGTACAAAGACAAAAATAAGGACTCCTCTATACTGTGTCTTCAAAATCTCCATTCTTTCTGATTATAAGGGTATGATAGTCCATATGGTGAGAAATGATTTTTAAAGTTTGCAGATTTCACCCTTCAACTGTTGGGAAACATGTTTTCTTTAGCAGCAGAGCAAATTGAGGCATCATTTGAAATTCTTACTGGGTAAGGAAACTTAGACTCACTTTTAGTGATAAGAAAGCGGCCCTTCTTTGGGACACTACAATTCCAATCACAGCAAATGGCCCGCAAGAACCATCTGTTGCTCTGTTGAAATGCCTGAATAAGAGGGTGAAAGAAGAGGAGATAGCTGATAAATTAGACCTCTCCTGAAACATCTATGTGCGTAAATGTTACATCTAAAATAGCTTCATGCTGTCAAAGGAGGATAAGCAACTCTTCTGGTATGGCTTGGCGAAGCATGGGTGGACACTTCTAATGGAGTGCTGTGTTTCAAAGAATATTTAAAGTCCAGATAGGTTGTTAGGAATGCTACACAGAGCTGCGTGCCTTTGGATTACCTTTCTAGAAACTGCGACTTAGCTTGGCTGCAAATAAATTCCTTGCGTAGATGAAGAAATCACAGTGTGAAATCATACGCCTGGTGCTATGCAGGAGGTCAGAGCAGATGAACACAACAGCCCTTCTGGCCTAAAAATCTATGGAGTCTACCAAATCTTGCAGGAGGTAGTCTCTATGCAGACAAGAAATATAAAAAATCACCTATATAGGTACAGTAACAATACTTGAAAAATGGGGAATCTAAAACAGTGTGAATTAGTCAGAGGTCATTTTTTATTTACTGAACCATGTGTATATGTGTAGGTGGCAGAGCTAACTGATCCTTAGATTCAATCACCTACCGGTTTTGTCCAAATTATAGAGATTATTCCATCTAATTCCTGTCTATTTATATATTTTGGAACAAAACTCAGAATAAACAGCAGCATTGGTGGGTACGATCACAGAAAGGCCTTTCCAAACCACCAGCATCTGCCTCTAAACATTAACTGGCTTGCTCACAACTGAAATGCACACAAGAAAGATTGGCACCTGCTAATGAAAGTATTGCTTCCCGGCCATGTTGGGTAAACATCAGTTTGATTAAATCATTTTGGGTTTAATAAAGAAGAACGGGTTAGGGTTAGGAGAAACACCACAGAAGTGGCTGGATGCCCGTCAGGTGCAGGGGATATGAATATCCATATATATGTGTGTTTGTGCGTGTGTTTGTGTGTGTGTGGACTCTGTAGTGCATGTTTTTGTCTCCGTGCGCTCGGCGGAGCCCGCGGCAGGGCAGGGGCCGGACCGGGGATGCGGGGCCCTGGTGCCGGTGGCAGCGGATGGCCCGGAGCGCGGCCAGGTGGGTTCCCCCGCCCTGTGCCCGAACCCCAATCCCGCTGGTCCGGGCAGAAAGCGGGGCGGCAGCCGGCAGATGGAGCGCAAGGCCAGAAACAGGGCTGGGGAACGCGCTGGGGGGAAGGGGGAGCTTGCAAAACTGCCCGGTCTTTTGATTCATAAAATACATAAATCCTCCGGGATGAATAATAACAGGAAGAAGCAGTGACTGTGCTCTTCCCACGAGGCGAAAATACTCAAAAGTCCCAGCAGCCGCACGGTGACTGCCTGTCTTTAGCCTGGAATTCATGTTTGGACGGCAGCTCCGCAGGGTCATTGTCGGGATTCCCGCACCTTCTCCGTGTTCCTGTATCTGTTTCACTCGCCTTCCTGGAAAAGTGTGTTCCCACCACCACGCTGCAAATCAACAGCATAGAATGCCGTGACTGCTGCTTGGCGTTGTAAAACCTACCATGCACGTCAGTGTAGCAGCTTATTAAGTCCGTGAAGTAGAATAGTTCTGTTTTTCAAAAGAGCATTAAAAAAAAAAAAAAAAAAAAAAAAAAAAAAAAAAAAAAAAAAAAAAAAGTCATTTTCAGAAGCCCTTAAAAAAAAGTTTTTAGATAAATGGCCCACAGGCAGAGAAAAATCCCTGAATTTCAAGGTCCTATAACTCTCGCAGAAGCTTCATCATCATTGTCACAGCTGACGTACAACATTGATTTTTGTGTTATTATCCAGACCAGCCAGGACATAATGTGTGAACATCTACCACCTATTTTTCCACTGGCTTTTATTTCTAATGTGCCCCAGACTCTGAGCAAATGTGAATCCGAGCCCCTTAGTTCAGTCAAATTTATTATCCTTAAGGGAGGGGAACCGAAATCACAATTGTAAGTGCTCCCTCTACTCACACACGCATGCACGCACACACACACTAGATGTGCTGTCTGTGCACCACTCCCCTATTGTTTTCACTGTAACTGATTTTGGCACCAGCTCTTTAGCACTTTGGAAGGGCCTTCATTAGCACTGGGACACTGTCCAAAAGGAATCCAGAAAAATCAACACATGGCTGCTCTTGTTCTCATGATAAATGACAGCTTTGGCTGAAAAACAACAACAGTAAGGAAGCAAAACAAAACCCAAAAAGCAACAAGGGTAGCCATAATGTGAATAGGAGAAGTCAGACATGACTAACTCAGCCTGGATGAGGGAACGGGCTCGGCTGGGAGGGGGCAGGGGAATTCCTCCCTCGGTACTGTATTAAAAAAGTGGTTTGGCCTTTATGCTGACATGGGGGGTTCGTTCTTGGAGGGGAGCAGAAAAACACTGCCAGACCAGACCACACCACTTCCATGACGTGAAGTAAAGGGCACCAGCACAGTGCACTGTGGAAAATAAAATGTCTGCCATCCTCATGAGGAGGAAGAGGGACCCATGTCCCTTGCGTAAAGCAGAGCTTGCAAATGCAGAGGATGTATTAGGCTGCCATATTAACCCATTTATTCCCCAATGGCTGTGTTTACACTCAAATCCTGAAGTGCTTACTCAGGCAAAACTCCCAGTTGACCTAGTCCTGAAGGCTTTAATCAGGAAGTATGCCCAATGACTTCAATGGGAGCTTTGTCTCAATAACTATTCAGGATATGGCCCATAGGGATCTTGAAACTAGAACTAATTGAATTTTTTGCACGACATGCCTTTTCACTTGAAAAGAACCCTTTTTATCCAAAAACAAATCTTCACAAAATGCATCAGTCATTTTTCTTTATTATTGGAAATTTTCTATCATATTTTACCAGAATGCTCTCAAACTTCTTACTTTGTGCAGTTAAAAAAAATTAAAAAGCTGGGGAAAAAACAAATCCTTATGGACATCTTTACTTTTTAGACAAGAAAAAAAAAAGATTAGCAAAGAGGTTTGAAACAGCATTGGTGAAAACTGTGGAAAACACCTAGAGAATGTCACAAGAAAAAGTAAAGTCCTTTTTTAAAGCAAGGAAAATTGGCTTAGTTCGATCTAAGTTTATTTTTGTTGCTATTGTTAAAAATTCATTTCTTGCATTTTGATTTCTCAAATTAAGAACTATCATACACTACCAGTGAATACACAGGTTTGCATATGTAGTTACCTTAAATCACCACAGACAATTTTTAAACTCATTTTGTAGCCTTTAAAAATGAAACAAATGTCAGCCCTGGTCTGTGAAGTCTTCCATACGCTTAAGCATAGGAGCTATAGGGAGTCCTTCAAGTTGTAAAAAATTCAACAAGTATTTCAGAACAGACTAACATTCAGAACAGACGACAGATGTGGAAAGAAGCACCATAAAGAAAATTTTGAGGCAAACATCTACAAATCTGTGAAAATATGTACAAACTCACCCTAACTGTGACAAAATTCTCCCAGACTGCCGAAAAAGTAGGGTTTGTGCCTTTATTTTAAAGTCTGAGAATAGCCTGCTTTTCCAAAAATGTATTTCAGGGTCTGGAGTCCAATCCAAGAAAGTTTTAAAATACAATTTTACAATTACAATACAATATTTAAAATACCTTTTCAAATGAGATCATCTACTGAATTTCATGGGGAAAAGAAACAAAAGAACCAGTTTAAAATCTGCTGTATATAAACCAAAGTAACATATCCCAAAAATCCTCCTTGAGCTCTGCACACCACACATCTCATCCCAACTTGGCACATATCAGATGGCTGGCCAACAGTGACCCATGAGAATACACACAAGACCCTCACACATCAGCTGCATTACAACTTGTTCATTACCACGCACAGCATCCCACATTGATCATGAATATATATCATTAGGAAACAGGCTGTACACTGATGAGAAGGAGTCTGGAAATTGTCCTGCTTGAAATTCACATGAGAAGTACATGTCCGATAGATGCTTAGGCCGTTGACTTAATATGGTTAAAACCTAAGCAAGTATTATATTGGAACTTGCACCTGGACCTCTATCTATTCAAAGATATATAGAGACAAGTCCTGTTAACTGATTTTTATTTTGCTACAAAGTGAAAGGCCTGATGAGATTTGCTGAATGATCCCCTCTGGTCTCTGAATTTAAATCAAGCTTGGGTCAGGCATTTGTTCTGAAACAACATGAAACAGCACACCTCAGTGTTTTCAGATGAGCTTCATGTAAAGCTAGATCTTTGCAGAGCTACAATTCAAACAAAAATTCAGAGACACTAGTAGACTTGAGTTTATGCTTTCCCTATCTCCCTTGTGAAGCTAAATCACTGGGAACAGTCAGTTGAGTGACTCCTAAATTCCCCTTCACACCCACCCAATTAAACTTTTATCATATGGGTTGATCCCGTGATATAAAACACAAGTGTGTCTTAATGCAATTTGAAGTCACAGGCAGCCTTCTGGGAGCAGGGCAGATGCCTGATGTACCTTAAGCTGATGTATTGGATGCTGTTTTTTCCTGCTTTATGCCATTAGTACACTTGTTCACCATCTCCCCTACCACATTGCCATCAGGGAGATCTAAGCTTGGCAGCAGGCTGGGATCCCTGCCTCTAAGCTGAAAGAGGTTGAGCTATTTGCAGAAATAATGCTTTCCAGACGTACTAAACAGCACTCATCTTTCCAGATGGAGGGGCATTAGTGTTGCTTCCAGCCATCTCTTCACCTTCTGGTGTACTTGCCACTCCTCCTGTATGCACCACGAGCCTTATGCTTCAAATACCTCTCCTGCATGCTGAGAGAAACTCTGTGAGCTGCCTGCACCTTGCAGCCCTTGGAGCCAGCTGGAGGAGGCATATAGCCCATCCCATTTTAGTGAGGGACTCCTGTCAGATGGGGAATGGGACAGGAGGGAAATGGGGGGCTCTGAAAGGAGCCAGAAGTTCAAGGGCCCTTTTTTTTCTCCCGTGATCTGTATCCCTACTTAAAGGATTTAAAAAGGAGAGGATTTGGCAGGTAGACGATCTGCTGAAGAGAAGCGTTGATAGCAGCCAAGCTAAAGGGGGACAGAGAGAGAGAGAGAGAGAGAGAGAGGGGGAGAGAGAGAGAGAGAGAAAGTCAGTGATGAAGAGGTAAACGGCCCCACTGCTAAACTAAAGCTTTTAATGGTCCCACAAGACCTGCAGACTGTCTGGTCCAACGACTAACGGCTAAGAGCCAAGCCTTGAACATGCAGATCTTGGATCTGTGGCACACCAGGCTACATCAACCCTGACGAGGTCATCTGGATCACATGAATGCTTCAAGTCAAACAGCTGAAAAAAAATTTATTTTTTCTTTCTTTTTTTTTCCTTTTTTTGTTCTTCATGTGAATCCCCAATGGAAGAAATCCACCGAACAAGCATGTTGATTTTGGCAAAGGCACACACAGTCACTCTGTTCTAAAGATGAGCTGACACGTGCAGATTCACAGATTAGCCATTTCTAAAGGTTAATTAAATATTGCCATTGTTTTCCAAGCTATTAATGTATGTTATTCTATTTTTCTCTGTTAAAGAACATCTGGGTTTTGGAGTTAAAAAATATGTAACCCTTCGTCCCCCTTTGAAAAGGGTCTTAAAAAACACACACAGAGTGTCTCCTTTAAAAATATGGCATGACCGTCTTCAGAGTCACATTACAAAGTTGAGAAAAAAACCCTTTGAAAAAATATTAGGAAAAATGTTCTTCCATAGATCAAAACATTTGATATGCACTCGTCTACCGAGCATGTCTCAAGAACCAGCTCACACAGTAAATGAGCTGTAGAAGAGGCTCCTGGTATTAGTCAGCCCTTCATTATTTGCTGAAGTTACGCAAAGTGATTACATTCAGATATGTTTCTGCTCCATCCTTTGGTGCCAGGATGTATGACAGCCAGTTTTGTTTACGATGCTGGCACTGCTAGGCAAATTAAGTGGATCTGCAGAGCTTTCCTTATCCCTGTCCTGTGTCCCTCCTCAGCAGTTTGGACTCAGTTTGTGAACAGACTTGAGGTGAAAGAAAGAATGAGTAGGATTATGAGAATGGAGATATACAAACACTGATTTGGTAGAGTTTTCTTGGCAGGGACGTAAATGACTACAAAAGATTCAAGTCAGTCCTACCCTAGTGATCAAGCTTGGCAGCAGAAGCAAAGGAAAGCTTAGCTTTGCTTGCAGCTTTACTCTGCTGTTCCTGTGATACCTGCGACAAACCAGCTTCACTCCTTGCACCAAAACTCCTTCATTATGTCTCCATGCCTCCACATCTCCATGTGGCAGTCTGAACAGCCAACATGATAACATTTGCCTCCTCTTTGCACAGATAATAATAACTTAAGATGCACATGAAAAAGGGAATTCAATCTAGTACCTTCTGTGCCTCCATTTTCCTCTCTGTCAAACAGTGACAGTCACATGACATGGTTGTGTCAGAAAATTTCAAGCTATTAATGCAAAAAAGTGCTTGAAAATTCTTAGATGTAAGAAACACAGAAATATAAAATATTGTTCTAAGAATGAGAATGTGATTTTTCATATTCCATGGCTATTTCTCATCAACTAGGCTTTGAGCTTCAACTTATGCTATCTGTATTAATCAAAGTCCCTTGCAAATCTTAAGTAGATTAACCCTCCCTGTTCCTGGTTCTGGCTCCAACTGTGTTCAGGTCCCAGTCACCACCTAAGGTATAGTCTTGCCAGCTTATGAATGAACTAAATCTGCTGATGATACAAGTCAAAGACCAGTGATGGTCCAACTCACATTCTTCTTCATGACCTTATCATCTTTGCAACCAAGCTGTAGTAGTACCTGATCCCTTTTTCACCTCCTTTCTAGGATGTCAATCTGTGGTGGATCACTTCCCCTGTTTACCTGGCCACACTAGCAAGAGATGAAGGGAACTCTGCACTGTCTTCTGCATCCCTCTATAAGGCATCAAGGGCCAGAAAAACAAGGGCACAGAACTCATGGTGGGAGGTAAGCCTGGCTTGGAGCAAGATCAACCAGCATTTGCGGTGTGCCTGCCATATCCTGTTCTGCCATGGACTCGGCTGCCTGTACTCTATACCACCATGTACAGCTAGTTTCCCTACTGCCCAGTCCTATTACACTTCTGCTGGGATCACAACAGTCAGATGAAATGAGAATAACTCTGTTATTTATTTCTTCTTGGAAGGATTGACAATTCCTTCTAACATGCATTTCACTAGTCGACAAAGTTATCCATATTGCAGTGCCTCTTCTGACCTGCAAGTTAGCAAACAATAAATCTTAATTACTCTTAAATGCTAGAAATTTGCAATGAATGGGGCCACATTAGTCAGCTGTGAATTGGTCCTGACTCTTGCTTCTGCTTTGGCTGGAGATGCAGCTGCAGGAATACATAAATTAGTTTTTTATTTGTTTGTGCCAGTACAATCAGTTGTAGTTGTTTCTTAAGAGCATTTCCACTATTAGTGGGCTTACTGGCATTCATCCTATTAGCATCTCTGATGCAGGTGCCATCTGGAAAGTTTTATTTTAAAAGACTTTTATTATTGTACTTAGGTTAATAAGAAAGCATTATTTTTAAATATCGCGGCAGTTTTCCAGGGCGCAGCTCAGTCTCATGACATCTGCTCAGTGGATACTTGTTACCTTTGGGTTTATTGAAAGAAACCCTCTCAATAACCTTTTTGTTAGCAATCTGCTTTATAGGCCCTGCAATGGAATAGTGCTGAGGTGCAAATGGAGTTGCTAGCAGAGGGGATTTTCTATG
The DNA here is from genome assembly GCA_024734555.1 of Trochalopteron elliotii. Classification (NCBI taxonomy): domain Eukaryota; kingdom Metazoa; phylum Chordata; class Aves; order Passeriformes; family Leiothrichidae; genus Trochalopteron; species Trochalopteron elliotii. The sequence continues at coordinate 7,177,946 of JANPWX010000024.1, forward strand.
CTGTAACAAGCTCTTTGGTATTCCAGCACTTATGTGTCATAATGTTCAATAAAATCACACAGACCGCCTCCCTTCTTCCCTCTTTGTGAGATTCTGCCATCTCTGTTCAAGAACTGGAGCTCAGCTGACAGCCCAGCCCAGCTCCCTGGATGCCATGAGGTTCCCTCTCTGGAAATGGGGGTCTGGGGAAGATTTCACCACAACAGCACAGGCAAATCTATCACCTACTGTTTTAAACACTGCAATGAGGCCAATCTTAAGTGACTGCTCCTACTGTTTGGGAGCACTGACAAATCACACTGAATGAGTAATGGCTCATTCTCAATAAATGAAAAGAATCGCCCACTCCACTTTCAAATTTCACCCATTCCGATATTTAGCCTTTAACGTGAAAATGATTCAATGAAAATCCTGCTGCTGAACAGAAGAGTTTCATTTATACTGACCAAAGTGGGTGCAATTGCCAGAAAAAACCCTCATACCCTTCATGAAATTCACCTTTTTTAGTAGCTGACAGAGTATGGCTGGCAACCCAAACTAGCTATTCAGCAACTCCCATTAATGAAACCAGAGCAGAAACGTTTTTTACAAAAGCATCAGCTGAAGCTTGGGCTCCTGTTTGGAGACATCATTCTTAACATACAAAGCCAAATTTTGCAGAGTAAAGAGCAAGGAAGTTGCAAACATAAACCAAAGTGAATGAATTGAAAAGGTCTCTTCCTATGAGACAGTGGTGTAAGAACTAAGTGTCACTCTGAAGACTTAGTCAGGGCCAAAACTTCTGACTTGATTCTGATGTGGCTCCACAAAAATCAAAACAGCAAAAGTGCAGAGGCTGAGCTGATTCACAAACCTTAAGTGTTTTTTTCTACAAATCAGAGTAATTTTTATTCTGGCATAAGGCCTAGATCTTTTTAAACATAGTTGAGTAAAAATTAAAGAAATAATATTCTCAGAAGCTGTTTCAGGTCTTCTGTAAGCAGTAGGAAAACCTAGTCATTCTTACTGAATGAAATGGAAACTCTAGATTTGTGAGTGTTCCTAGCATACAGACTGCAGAAATCAGACACAACCTTAGGAGGCTCCTAAAGGTACACCATCTATACTAAAATAGCAAATAGTACAGGAGTCACCAAAATATTGGGCAGAGCACCAAAATACCAGGTTCTGCTTCAGCTTCAAAGAACACAGACTGAAATCATAAAAATTGTGTTTGAGAGTGGCACTGGATAGTTTTCTAGCCAAACCTTGGATTTAAGTTCATTTCTAAAGTTGAGTTAATCTTGGAAGAAAGAATGTCACCAGTCAGCTGACACCTGTGTGATGCTGTCATTCTTGTATAGGTTTTTTTTTCTCCTGGTGCCATATCTGACTTTATGAATAGTTTACAAGATAAAAGTTTATAGACAAAGTCTAGAAGAGACAGTTGAGATCAGCTTTGTGGTTTAGATGATAGCTGCTAGAAAGATGGATTTCAAAGTAAGGAAACAAACAAGTGATATAAGAGATATTCCAGGAAATATTTTAGAAGTTTTGGGAACATTAATGCTGGATGCAAAGCCAAAATGTTGTCTCTAGCCACTGGGCAAGAGCGCTCAGAAAAGACCAAGAATAACTAAAAAAGCAGGTGGAATATGCAAATCAGTTCAAATCAAAATGAACAAAGGCAGATCATTTTAAACAGAGAGAAATACCTTTGGTAGCAAGGTCATATCAGTCAATTTTGTACTGTCTATAAGGAAAACTTTCTCCACTTGGATGAATATATTTCCTCCCACGTTTTTCCACACTGTATCAGGATCCCTACAGATGCAGGGATCTGTGTCTCCAAGTGCTACTCAGCCAAGCAACAGCAGTGTCATCAGGTGCAGTGACTCTGGGTCTGCACAGAGTATCTGGCTGCAGCACTGGGAGATCAGGTCCAGGCAGTCCAGGAGCTGGATCAGAGGCTGATGACCATCTGTACTAAGTCTGTCAGCCAAAACTGTCTTGGCCAGTACAGAGCTGGAGAATGATTGTGTCTTTGTCTCTTTTTGATCTTTCAGATTACCCTGGGAATCAGGGGAGCTACTGGAAAGGCACAATACAGGGCTCAGAAGGAGAAAAACAATATGATAAAAATCCTGGACCTGAGCCTCCCTGGAGCAGAAGATCTTATTCTTGGAAGCAAACAAATCTGTTCTGGAGTCTTCCCACTGTTGCCTCAATATAAAAAAGTTAGTATTTACTCCTTATGGATTGCCTCTTCAGGAGGACTGCAATTTTTTAGGCTCTTGAAGATGAAGGACCATTTGGATTCTCCCAGAAGATGTCATCCAGGTCTGATTGTGAAGCCTTCACAGAGATGGCCTCTCATAATATAAATCAGTCACGACTCTGTGAAGTGTCATCCTGCTGAGGTTTGAGATCAGAATGCTCTTCAGGCCACTTCTCTATCTCCCACCTCCAGGAAATTTGTATCTAATTTCATAACATAGTTCCTGGGCCAAAGTTTTCTGACTACAAAGGTTGTAAAAAAAGTAGTGGCAAAATGTTAGTGATGCAGCTGTGATTAAAGTCCTTATCAAGGAAAAGCTTTCCCATGTACTTTTATGTTCAAGCCACCAAACCAGTTCTGCAACAAGATGTGGCAGCGAGAGTTTCCTGTCTAACCAATGTCTTATCTGAGAAAAGACTGACTTGACTCAGAGCTAATGAGGCTGCAGACTAAATCCATAAGGCAAATTCACATATATTAGGCTGGCATGAGATCTAATAATAGGGTGTTGGAATAATTTTGATACCTACAGGAATAGAAGCACTTGTAATAAAGGAAATATGCCAACAAGGAACTAAGATTTTACTGATCTGAAGAAAGTCATTAGCCCCATAGGCTGAGAAAGAATTAGCAACAGCTAATAGGATGCAGAGAGATGTGCACATTTATGTGCTCTGAATGCCATGCATTCTTAGATGGAGACTTGCCACTGCTGGGAATATTATGAAGATATTTTTGTTTATGAGGGGGGTAAATAGCAGGGGGTTTTGCATACAATTGTTTGACATGCCTCCAATCTACTCTGCTTTTTCTTTTTTCTTGTTTCTCAGTCAAGAACTGCCAAATCTGGCACTCAGTACAAACAGCAGATGGGACAGTCACCAGTTTTGTTTCAATGCCACCAATAGTCATCAAAGGTGAGCAAACTAAGCAAGAACCACAAACACCTACCCTTTCTTTATTCTTGACTAACGACGAAGACACATACAACCCAGGGCTGCTGCTGTTTTGTAAAATCCGCACTCGAGTATAGACACAGTAAGTGAGATCCACTCTCCTACAGACCTGAAAAGCAGCAGCATGCTTACAGCTGCTCCTCAAGCTTCTTGGGGGAGGAGAGGTGAGGGGAGAAGTGAGAGGGACAAGTTCTGACCTGCTCCAGGAACAGGGGCTGGAGGCAGTTCACAGGGACACTGACAAGGCAAGGTGGAAAGAGGGAAGGAACAAATGAATTCATTTCCAAATGCAGAGCAGCTTCTGCCAAAAGCAAATCCATTAGCAAGATCCTTTGAAGAAAATGTGCAGGTAAGAACCATTAACCACTCCTAGGAGATAAAGAATTGGCATTGAATATTTACTCTACATAGAAATATGTTCCTATATACCTGACATGGTAAAGCAAGCCTAGGAGTCTAGCGCACTTATTATCCCTCAGTGTTATTCCCTCTTTTCCTATGCTCACCCAGCTGTGGAAAAAAAAACAAAAAAAAAAAAAAAAAGAAAGAGAAAACAACCCAAACAACTCTATTAATGGAAAACATCTTCACTCCAGCAGAATCAAGAGATGTGCACTGTCCCTGAACTAAGCTCCAAGGATTGAAGAATGCAGGTAATTTCCAGCTGTCCAACACCCATCTAAATTTCTTTCAGTTTGGGTGTCACAACGGTGTCACCACTGTCCTTCACCCTGGCACCACATCTGAGCTGTTCTCTGTGTATTAACAGTGGTTTCTGATACAGGATCAATACTAATGATCTCACCTAGAGTGTGCCAGTACCACCTAACTCTACCAGAAATACATCCAAAGTTACAAGCTCTGACTGCAGATCCCAGTGATCCTACTGAGTGATTTTGAGTGCCAGCCTGAGTTCCCACCATATCTTCAAACCACAAGTCTGTAGGCACATGTCTGGGCATGGCTGGAGCACATCCTCCAAAGGATGCTGAGATTCAAATATTAGGTCTCAGACTGTCCACAACACAGCTACAAAGAGAGCAGGCAGATAGGGTATAGCATGGGCCATATTTATGGAACCACATATATCTATCTTTCACAGTCCTCTGAAACTGCCTAGTCCAGAGGAAGACCCATCAGTGTTCATCTCAAAGTATTTAGTTAGTGCCAAGTCTCAGTTTATTTTAGCTCTTCATCTGCAAATCTGCTACAGCACACCACATAAAACACCTTTCTTCCTTTGCAGCTTTTTTCCCCTAGGCTGACCTCGAGATGTGTAGATAGGGGAAACGGTGGCAGAGGAACAACGGTGCGCTTATCCGCTTCCTGCTGCTGACAGGCCTGCGTGGCTTTACCTAAGGCTTGACCCCTATCTCTCCTGCACAGCTGCCCCAGCAGATGCTGTGCCCATGGTGGAGATGTGCTACTCATCAAGATAAAAGGAATAAGAATCTATCTCAAAGCACTTAGGTATGATTAAATAAAGGAGGCCATTTCCTGTGCTGCTAATCTGGTGCCTTTCAAAATCACTAACTTCACTTTTTTTTTTTAAGTTACCATCTTTTAATTCTCCTGGGTCTCCTCTATAGTTCTCCTCCTCCTTCCTGGGAAGGGGTGATCCACTTCATGATACAAGAGTGGCTCACAGGGCTGATTAAACTGAACTCTGTGCAACACAAACAGCAATTTTTCATGTACAAAATGAAAGAATTGTACTGCTCTCTCTTTTGAGTTTTGCCTGGGTCAGGATACCCAATTAACCTTCAGGCTCTTGTACTGGCAGCTACCTGCTCTTCACTTTGAAATCAAGTCACTCTCCTGTTTTGGGAGCTCTGCTGCTCTGGAAGTCTTCCTGTTCTTTAATATGACAGAACAAAGCTGAAGAATCTACTGTGAAAAAGTGAAAAAAACAGACTCATTCAATATGGCCTCTTACTTTTTGTTTGAGTATTGCAGTCTAAAGTTCAATAACATCTTAACTGCTTGGCCACGAAGAGACAAGGTATTTTAGGACTCAATATCTGATGAGTATGTACAAAGTCAAGTAAACCTCTAGGTTGTATCTTCCCACAAACAAGATACCTCCATACATGCCTGGGGTGTTTTTTTGTGTGTGTCATTCACAGAAACTCAATCAGATTACAGATCTTGCTGGGCTTTCTTCATCAAATACCAGATGCTACATACAATTTCCTATGGAAAGCTTTAATGCTTGGTAGTCCTTTTTTTTTTTTTTTTCAATAAAACACCTCAGAATTCGCATATTTATCAACATGCAAGCATGTGAGAGTGAAGCAGTGATCGTGACTAAGCTGACTGTCATCTGCAATAGCCATACCAAATGTGAGGAAGGACCGCACAGGCAGTGAAGCCCAATCTGTTCTAGGCATAATACAACCCCAAAGCTACAACCATGGGGCTTGACACTTGAAGTGCAACAGACGTCTGACTGCAGTGAAGGCATCCCTTGCCTTTGCTTTGGAGTGCTGATCTGTGCATGTGTCTGCTGAGCAAAAACATAGGCAAAAAAGGGTTGACTGTATCTGACAAAATGTCAGAGGCAGGGAGCATGTGCTGCACAGAGCACAATCCATATCTCCATCTCAGTCTAGATGGGAATGTGACTGCCATAACTTGTTCAGAGCCCATCTTTACTGCGCCCTACTTAGGGTCACCACGAGTATGCGGGTAGTTAAAATCTACAGAAACCATATGCAACTGATATTTCTCTGCTGCAAAATTTAGCACAGAGCACAGTTATTTACACACTGAGCCTGACTTTCCCTTATCTTATGCCATAAACAGCCTTTTACATTTGTGCAAAAGAATGATAAACTACCACCAAGTCAGCATGGTAATAAAAGGTGCAAATGGAGATTGAGATTGCTGGCTCACAGAGATCTATGTCTTTCAACATGATTTTCTCTTCTATAAATATAGACTTTTAGCCAGAGCCAATTAATGGTTTGAAGCTGGAGACTTGGGAAACAAAGGAACAGCTAAATCAGTGTTCTTTTCTCTTCCTCAGTCAGACTCTATTCAGTGTGATTTCAAAATACACGCAGTGCTTCGGAGTGGGCATTTTTGCCCCAACTTTTAAATTCACACAGATTGTAAGGCTATGCCATACCTTGAAATGCACTTGTATGTGTGAGAATGTCCTGCACTGGCTGCATGGAGGCTGATTGCTAAATCTCCCAGGAACCTTAGCTTTTCTGCAGCCCAGAGCTTCTCATCATTAGAATTCCCCAGGTTTCCACCTCCTTCCTCGACAGCCATCTGTCCTGTCCACACTCCAGCTGCAGTCAGACATCCCTCACCACTTACACCTGATCTTTTGACTCTACGCACCTGAAACAATTCTTGCTCAATCTATCAAGCAACATACATTTAGACAATCAGGGAAGTCTCTCCAAAAACTATGAACAAATTGCCCAGTTTAAAATCACCACTCCCTTTCCATGATATCCCAGGCAGTGTTAAAATTGAGGGGAAGATTTATTTGAGGAAGAAAATTCCAGTGCATTTCAATACCACAGTGCATCCTGATGGAATAGTGTTTGTGAAAGTCTGTACTTCTCTGACAGTTGTTCTTTTGATGCTTGATGCTTGCTGGTGGGATATTCTCATGGAATCATAGAATCATTAAGGTTGGAAAAGACTTTCAAGTTCATAGAGTCTAACCTTTGACCAAATAGCACCACATCAACTAAACTAAAGCACTAAGTGCCATGTCCAGTCATTTCTTGAACACTTCCAGGGATTCCACCACTTCCCTGGGAAGTTTGTTGCAACATTTAATCACTGTTTTGGCAGGCAAAGTTAGCAGATCAGAGTTTAACATGCACAGGAAGGTGGTGTCTACACAGAAGAGCATTGCAGAAAGGGAGACAAGCACGAGGATTGCTCACGTGGCCATCCCAGAGTATTTCAGATTGTCACTGAATAGTGGTGGGATGTGAGACTGGAAGAAGAAGCTGCTGTGCTTTAAGCCTACCTTGTCTCAAAGCCTAAGGACCTTATAACATGGTTTTTTTCTCCCACCTGTTTCCACCTTTATTTTCCATATTGAAATTCATGCTAGAATATTCTCAGTATTTTGCCCAAAAAACATTTGAGAAAAAAACCCATCAAACTTCTTTTTTAATGTGATTCTCTTTAAACCTTTCCAAAAAGCAGTCTTTGGTTAGTTTATAGGTCAGTTAGGCTAGAATCAGCTATTCTATATCAGCAAGAAATCTGTTACAGGACAGATGCCAGCATGATTACAAGAGATGAGTAAACCTCAAAAGGCCTGAGATCTGGTTGGGTTTCCATGAAGTCAAACCTCTGGGGATCATTTTTTCCTGTTGGAGAATGTGGTTTCGGAAACAACAAGAACGGGAGTATTGTTTTTAATGCTATTTTCTGCTCCTGGTTGTAGGCCAAATTTGAGAGTACAGAGGTGCTCAATTACTTTAATGAACAAATAAAACAGTTTTTCAGCCTGGAGATAGATTTGGTGGTTGTGGTTTGTTTTCCATACTCAGTTTTAATTTTATCATTGAATAAAGTGGCCTACTTCTAGAAGTCTGTTGCATCGTAGACATATCAGAGCATGCCAGCCTGAGAAAATCTGACTCTTATACTAGTTTGGTCACTGCCCCAGCAGCCACAGAAACACACTTTCTATTAATAATTTTTTTCCTCTCTATTAGTAATTTTTGGCTTTTTTCACTAAAGGGCAGTGTCTGTTCTTAATTCCTGTGAAACTGCCATCAACTTCCATGGAGCAACTCCATGTTTACATTGGTTGTCATTAAGTGTTGTTACAGCACCAAATTCTTAGAAATAACTTAATTAAAATTAATTTTGCTGATGTTACTCCTCATTTTTTTTTCCAGCCAAGTAAAACAAATCATAAAGGAGATTTTTTTTTACTGATCAGCCTGGAGACCCTGCATCTGCCTCTCAGGTCTTTCCTCTCTGCACCTTTCTTGTGCCCAGTCTTCCCTCATCAGTCCCTCTCACACACATTGTTTTGTAGTAACGGGGTCAGTAGGAAACATAGAGTTCAGCACTATAGAAGTGGAAACAGAAAGCAGCCATGGGCAATTAACCAGGGCTGTGACTCCTTATGTTTGGTTCCTGCTTCCATTTCTGTTTCCATGGAAATGGACATCAGATCATTGGAAATAAAGTAAATTTTCTACTTTTCCTCACCTCCATATAGCCAAGCTATACAATCCAAATAAATCTAAACTTATCTAATTAAATATGAATTTGGAAATATTTTCATTTCATTGAAATAAATTGACAAAAGCAAGCATTGCTTTCTAAATACTCAGATGCTGTTGGCTGTCCTTTGGGAAAGGAGTAGGTAAGTTTGCCCACCCCTTTTTGCTTTGTAAGGTATGGAAACATGCAAGCATCCATCTTACCCCTTGCTCTGTGCTCCTGCCTGCCCATTAATATTGTTGTGCTGAACAGTACTCATCACTTGCCCATTAGGGGTCATTTAAGCATAAATGACCCCCCCCTTACAGAGACTGTGTGGGTTAAAGACCTCTTCTTTGTCTGGCTGCTAAAGCTTTGAGGTTCATTTGTATTGCAGAGCAGCTGCATAAAAAAGGTTCAAGCCCACCTTTAAAGGTCATATGGTTTCAGAGAAGGAGCTTTGACCCATCCCAGGTGAAAAGCTCAGGGTTTGGGAACAAAGAAAAAAAGTGAGTTTTAAGCTTTCACATTCCTGTGAATTATTCAGAAAGACAAGACCTTTTGTAAACAAACATATTGGAGACTGAGCACTTCATTTCTCCTCTAGAGGTGAAGATGATCTGTAAATCTGCCACACCTGTAAAGGAGTAATTATAATTTTCAGTTTGGCTTCTGATGGGAAAATCTTGAGTACTGACTTCAACAGAAATGTCCCACGTCTCCAGTCGATATTCTTCCAAAAGTAGCTGGTCAGACAACGAGGGCATACTTTTGCCTTCATGTTTTTCATACTTCATACATGCTTCATGCTTTTTTTTCCTCAAAGAAGCTCTCTAATTCTGTTAAACCCAATGAACTAATGAAAACTTCCTGACTCAAGAGTACAAAATAACAACTCTGCTTGAATTGGCAACACACTTTGCAATTTGCAGTGATTGGAAGTATAAATATCATTACTGTATTAATGCAAACTCAATGCCAGTAAATTACTTGTTTTCTAATGAGGTTCATTTTGTGGCAGGAAGCGGGGAAAGCTGGCTTTCCCAGCATCTACCAAAGTGTTAATTTCTGAAGTCCAGTAACAAGAACAGTAAGAAAGCAAGCAATCAAAATGGATCTATATAGGATGGTAGATTTAAACTGTTTAATTACTGTAGCTGTAGCTGGTTATTGCTAATGCGTGGATCACAAAAGCGTCACTCCTGCAGAAATCAGTCATGCGAGGGAGATCAGGAATTACAGATACTTCACCAATGTGTGGGATTTGGTCTGGTCCTTTAAAGTGATTTCCTCCAGTGACAAAAGCCTCATACCTGATACGAATGCAGAGTATGTGACAAATTTACTTGAAAGAAAAACAGCCTGTAACTTAATCATAGTCAGTCCTAAAATATACTTTTTTAAATGGCTCATATCAAACTGTTCAGTCATGTAGATTTTTTTAAATTTAAATCCACCTCTGTCAGATGGATAAAGTATAGAAGCAGCTTTGTCAGATGCTAGGATGTCTTAGGGAAGTGAAGAAAGCCAGAGAAAGGGTACCTAAATGTGGTCAACAGTATAAGGTTCGATTTTTCCTCTCTAACCAGAAAGCAAGCTTCAAAATCTTTTTCTGCTATAATCCCAATCATTATGGTTGCCATCATGAACATGAACACAATCTCCTAGACTGAGCTATCTGTATGAGTTTCTTGCCCCCAAAGGCACTGCACATGCATTTAAAACATAAGACAAACATGCAGGCCATTAAAACTGGTATGATCACCCACAAAACAACATGGATTGGGATCTAACTTGACACCACTGGAGTCACTCATAAAACACTGGAAAATTAAAGCATTACAGAGTGTACAGAGAAGCCTATTAAGTATTATTTTGGTTTGCACAGAAAGGCAGGGAGCAAGGTGCAAAATATTTAAGGGACAGATCAAAAGGAAAAAAATAGCTGGAATTGTAGGTTGCGGTCCAGTTCGCAGTAGGTTTTCACTAACAGGACTTCCTAGGATTGATGAATGCTGATGAATAAGTAGGTACAGGCCATATTTAGTCAACAACTCTCATAAAGTTATGCAAGACAAAGCATACTCTGTTGACAAAATTGCATCTATACTTTAGCTTTTTCATCAGTAGTTTGAAGAAATGATACTGCCCTCAATTGCTGTTACGATCAAGCCCCTAGTTTTAGATCCTGTCTAATTGTCATTTTGTAGATTAGATCCCCAGAGACCCTTCTGCTATTGGTTTTGTTCATATCTTAGGAAACCTTTTTTCAAGTAGTAAGAAAGATTTAAAGTAGATGTCTCTTAAAGGATAATAAATACTCAGAGAAGAATGAGGAAATACATTAAAGCTGAATCACTATTGTGTCACACCAATTTTCCCCTTCTACTCCTGAGATTCCACTGAAATCAATGAAGTTACAGTTACTTAAAGCTGTAGGACTACATGAGTGAACCAGGTACACCACGCTGCAATAAATGACTAGAACTTACTGGCAGACTTTCTTGGAATCAAATATGTCCCCTTAAATTTCACTCTATTTTCACAATCTTGTAGCAGCAAAGCAAAACAAGAAGTTCACTGTGCAGTCAAAACAAAATCTTTTTTCTCTGGTCTAAGTATTTAGCCAATACAGTATCACAGAAACATTGATTTCTGTTCCCAGCCTAAGAATCCTCCTGATAGTTTCGTACAGAACCAAAGACCCAGCACAATCTCTTCTTTTATGGCTAAGAAAATGCTAGGAGAATCGTTATCCCTGGGAAAGATTTCTCTGATGGACGAGGAAGGACTGTTCATTAGTGTCATGAATGATGCTGCCTCTTTTTTATGCAACTTGCATTCACTGATGCTGGCACTGTCAGAGCCTCCAACTGTGTGCACAATTCAGTTCATCGAACAAGGCAGCATCCTTTCCAGATACACTCAACGTGCGGTATTATGGTTGGGAAATTCATTCCACAGAGGAGAAACATGAATTATTTCAATTCTAAAAAAAAAAAAAAAAAAAAAAATAAAAAAAATAAAAAAAAGCACAGTCTGTGCCTTCTTTTTCCATGCTATTAGAGAAATTATCGGGAAAAAATAAACACAGCAGTTGCTCAATGTCCCACACAAACAAAAACAAGGACTGCAGGCCACTCCATACACAATGCTGAGCCATTGCTCTTTTTTACTTACAAGATGTAAAATAACACATTTTTCAATTATTATTTTTAATAATTATTCTGGGCTGACAGAGCAATTTTGCAAAAATTTCAGCATGAAAATCAGCCCCAAATGTTCAGAGTTTTAAGTAAGCTCTGTTTTCAGCTCCTCCGGTTCAGCCTTTTCCTTTGGTGTATTTAGTGTGGCAGTGACACGTCAATTTGTCTGCAGGGAATGGCTGCCTATCACTGATGCTGAACATAGGCAGAGGCCAGTCCCACGCTCCTGAGTCACCTGCAGAGCTCAAGGTGCATGAACAAATTACATCTGGTCCCTAAGCATCAAGGACCAGATCCAAAAAACGGAGCTACAACACGTGTCTCTGCGTGTGCCTTGGTGCCTGCCATACGAGAGAGCCTGGAGCTAACGGCAGGGAAGCAGATACATCTACTCCGAGAAGCAGAGAGCCCTGCAGAGATAATAGCTCACATCCCAGAAGCTGGGTAGGTGCTTTACATCAGTAATGTTGACACAGGGCAAAAAGCCCACTTTTCTCCTTAGGGATGAGATGGTACCCTCCCAGCATGGTGCCTGGCTCCCATTTGGCCGGGATTCTGCTGTTCACGACAGGCAGGGCTTGGGGAAGGGCTGGTTTCTGTACCCCCTTCACCCTCGCCTCCTCCAGAAGACAGGGAAAATGTGCAGCTGGGGCACAGAATTTTTGAGATAGCAGCATTTGGCCCTGATCCACAGAGCTCCATGCCCTCACTTTAAAAGTGTTGGACTGAACAAGGAGCCATCATAGCTTACCTCCAGGAAAACCCTGAGGCTGTAGGATAGGAGTACAGCTGAAGTCCCTCTTCTCTACAGAGCGTAGTTATTTTACTCTGTATTTTCTCATTTTGAGAATGTGAAAGACATTCACTCTGTCTTTCTTTCAGAAAGTTGTCTCTTTCTTGCAGAACTGAACAGTGCCACAGAGGGTGTTCAGAAAAAAAAAAAAAGTCACTCCATCTTTTGCAACAATTGAATAGTCCCACCCAAAGTGCTTTGTTCCCTCTTCTGCCTGATAAGATTTGCTTGTCTGTATAGAGAACTCTCAGTCCCTCTATTGGTAAGGCATTCAAGGGAAAAACGACCCTTCTCTTCTTTACAAAGCTGCTGCATAGGAAATATACATATACATATATTTGTTAGATAAAGTAGACAAAATATGAGAAGAAGAAAAAAAAACACTTTGGCCTAATGGCCAAAGAAGGATCAGATCTGGCAGAGCACAACAGGCAGATATGAAGTGTCCTTGTGAGACTGAGCCCTGCAACAAGATAAGTGGATGAACGCACTGTTCATCGTTTCTAATCCGACTAAATGTCACATAAGTACCCTGCTGCACAGCCTGGCCAAGGCAGAAGCACTGGTTAGGCATGCTCCAAAATGGCATTAGATGCCTTAGGAACTTTAACAGCAAAGTCTAGAAGGACTTGCATGGTCCAAGTGTCTCTAAGGCCATGCGGGATCTGAACACGACTTTCAGGGAGCTTAACACTCCCGGTCCCTAGCTTCATTCCAGTTCGTTTTATCATGCCTAATTTTCTTCCTTTGTCTGGTGCAAGATGGTGCTACACCTGGGATGCAAAGTTTATATGAGGCACATTCCCCAGCCTTTTCTCACAGGGAGTCTTACTGAAAAGAGGAGGAATCTCTGATAAATCACTTGAGAACCACCTGATAAGGACTTCTTTGGATCCTTTGAGACAGCTGCCAGCTTTAAAAAACAAACAAACAATCCAATTAAAATGCATGGGACCAACAGAGTGGACTGGAATGTGGAGCATTAATTTTTCCACTATCAGCCATCAAGGTAAAGGGAAGGAAAGGAATAAATTATATGCCTGAAACATTTGTATGGAAACTTTTCCAAGCTAGATAAAAATTCCATTATTTATTACTTCAGGAAATACTCTAACATCAAGCAGTGACCCCTGGTTGGTGTCAATGCTTCCCCAAAAGGATTGCCATTCAGAAAGCTTTATGATTACCACATAAAGTTTAATCAGTGCATTAAAAATAAATTAAAGATTTGCTAATTGTAATGTAATTAGCTTAATATAATTACATTGCTCAGTGATTGAGAGTTTTATTGTTATTGTGAGATCTTTTCTCATTTAGGGGGCCTGAAGTTAAGTGGCACAGTATTGACAACCGTTTCTTCCCTTAATATTCAGTTTCAGGAACGGGCTGAATTTTTTACCTGAATCTTGCAATTTATCACAATCAGTATCATCACAAATTACAGAAAGCATCCAGTTACATGATAACTTCTAAATGAAGTGTCTGTAACCAGGGCAGTAGCAGCCTCGGCTGTTAATTTGTCATATTTCATAGCCAGCCTGACACCCTGTCCAATTTGCTTGTAAGCTTTATCACAAAGACAGCTATAAGAGCTGCCTCTGACTCTGAGCAGGATGGGGAAGATGGGCAGAAATTCAGCAGCAGCAGCAGCTTTGCTCTTCAGGTTCCATGTTTTTGCATACAATCTGGACACAAAATAAACTCCCCTGTTTCCTGATGATGTTTGTTTTCTCTATTAAAAACCTCTCCCTTCTTTTCTCCATTTCCCCTTTTCCCATTAAGACAACCAAATTTTTTCTTTAAGACTCCCTGCTGACCATAATTTGATGGTTATCATAATTTATTAGCAGTTAGAGGAGTTATAAGAAATAAGAGGGATAACAGTACTCAGGGAGCATCATTACCTATCTTACACAGGCTTTCAATTTCAATCCAAAGCATGTCCTCTTCTCAAAATGACCTGCAAGTTTTTTTCCTTTTGGGCAGAAGTTGTTCAGCACTGTAAAAATGGCCATGAACATCCCTTTAGGATATTGGCCGCTCTTCTCCTGTTATCTTCCAGATGCTCTGAGGCCCTCAATCAATTTGCATTGATTTAAGCAACATCATTCAATACATATTATCAGTCTGATCTGAAGGGAATTGTGTGAAGAGCAGGTCTTCTTTTCTGTTCCTGACATGACAAACACAACACAAGATGCTACAAAACACCAAAAAAATGGTTTCTGATAGACCAACAGGTGTGAGAAGATGCCTGGACTTACAAAATGCAAAAAACCACATTTACATTTTCTTTAAAGTCAGGTTGGTCAACTTGGAGTGCAGAGCGAATGTTAACTTGGATAGATTTTGTTGATAGTATTGGATCCAGGAACAATTTTTAGGATCCTGGTCTGAGTGCCTGCAACACCAACCACTTCATACAATATCAGGGTACAACCAATACCAGCCTGACATCCTTCTGTTTCTCTGCATAATGAAAAATATCCCTCTCCTTTAGGCAGGAGATATTATTCTCCCTTCTACACTTGCTCCATTAGGTGAGCCCCAATACCTGCCCTTCTCATCCTGTTGCTGGCTGCCCAGCTGTGCTGTTGGGCTGTGGACTCCACCAGAATATCTAGCAGACAGGCTCTGCAGAGCTCACCTCTCCCGCCTCTAAGTGGTTTTGCAGATCTGTCCCCTATTACACCAGCAACCAAGAGAGAATGAGTAGGAAATTAGCAGAGAGCATTCCAGTCTTTAGAGCTGAGCCTCCAGAGGGGCTATAAAACCTCTCATGCTGTCGGGGATAAACAGAAAGCTTGTGTTGCCTGCAGTTAAAAGGAGGAATTTGAGAATGGGGATTGCCCAAGGACACAGAGGCTAAAAAGAGGCAGAAGAATGAGAAGACAGAGAAAAATCAAATAAAGTAGGAGTCACTCAAGAAAGGCCACAACTGTAGAAAAGGCAGAAAGAAGATAAAAATTTAGAGACATTTTCAAGTTTGAAGGAGCTTATTTGAACCAAGTGACCATATGTCAGTCTCCTGAGGTTTTGCCTTTCATGTTGAACTGCAAGCCCACTGATTCTGTAGGATGCAGTCTTCAGCACACAGCTACCACTGTGAGTGAGTCATTTGGTACAGTTCCTGTGGCAAGAATCCCAAATGTGTCAGGCCTGGACTAAAAAGCAAGATGGAGAATGAATACACCTGAAGGCACATTTGGCACTTAAATTCTGAGCAGATATCACTTCTAATTATAGCCAGCCTTATGCCAGCTTACTACCGTTCAAGCGCTTGTGGGTTCGCACATCGAGTGCCAGATTTAATCCATTCAAGGTAAAGCGCAAGAGAACCAATTGCATTTTGCATGCCTTCTACCTGAATGATTTGCTTTGTTGTTCCCAATTTGCAGTTTGACTCGAAGATTTGCACCCCTCTGGTTAGTTCTGGTTGGCTTCTCTGCAGCCACAGGGGCATATTTTTCAGCTGAGTGAAGCCCAGCTGGCAGGCTCAATTTGCCCCACCAATGAGTCATATCTTTCTCTAATTTCACCTGCATGAGAGGATTGCAGCTTCCTCTCCTAATTCCTTGAGTTCAAATTTCTTCCTGCAAAAAGAATGTTCAAGCCCACCCCAGCACACAGAGACATAACCCTGCTTTGCCTGGAGGACAGTGGCAAAGCTGAAGAGACACCCACTAGTGAACGTTACTTTTAATAGTAAGTTTAGTTAGGGGAAGCCTTTCCCAGTCTGATCCTGTATCAGATTTTGATATAATATGGTGCCTAGTGCTTCACAAGGACCAATGCTCAGCACTCCACAAGGACGTGTTGTTTTCCCGCATGATTTAGGGCTTGGAGCGGAGGGAAGGTTTAATACAATCATGCATCAGTTTTCTTTCCAAACAGCACTGTGAAACACAGAACAGAAGGAGGATTGCCTCTTCACCCCATAAATCCACTTAAGCTTGGATTATGAGCCATATTCACCCAATTTTTGTTGGGAGCTTAAGGCAGAACCATGCTTCTGTTTCTCTGAGGGATGCTGGGAAGCTGGGGTAGGATTCAGGAGGCTCCAAACTTTCAGAAGTGCAATGACCACATTCTTCAACGTGCGGGGGTCAAACAGCCTAAGTGTGAGATCAGCCACACTCTAGGTTTGCGTATGGAAAAGGATGAAGTGCACAAAGAGCAGGCAGAAGGGTTTGTTTTAGTAACTCATATCTTTCAGAGCATGGGGTTTTTAGCAGCTCTGCCACATTGAGTTGACAAAGAAATAAAAGGGAACACTTCCCCACACACAAATCTATATTGATCCAAATATGGATCTTGTTTCAGTTTAGAGAACAACTAGCACTGATGCTGTCAAACAGACCCATCTGGAATTATTTCATAAGTTCCATTTTCCACCCTTATGCACACAGAGAGAAAAATGGAAAAGGAGAGAAAAGAAAGGAAACAGGAGAGGAGAAAACAGAAAGAGGAAAAGAAAAAGAAAGAGGAAAAGGAAAAGGAGGAAAGGAAGGGAAAAAGAAATAGAGCATGGCCAGTGGCAGGCTGTGTGAAACCTCTGCACACATCACCTGCTCCGAGCAGTGTCCTTCCCTTACTCATCCCTAATGAGCCGGTTCAGTTGTGCAAGGTAGTTCCTAATTACCTCTCTCCCGGTTTCTCTCTTTCCCCCCTGAGAATGGCCTTTCCAAGAACTTACTTCACATGCACACACCTGGTACTGTGAGATAGGGAGCCTCACCATGGATACCAGCCCCCCATTCCCAGCCTGACCCACGCTCCTGGGATTCCAGCAACTATCTCCAGGATGCTGTAAACTCCAGATGTGCCTTACCTACTGCCTGGAGACACCATGTGCAAACGCTGCTCACAACTATTATTCTGCACTAACACACACACACACACACACACACACACACACACATACAAGAACCGGCTATGCAGATCAAGCTCTGAGAAATGAAATAAAGCAAAATGGTAATCTTAATCTTCCCTTTAATATCCTACCCTGTGCCAGATAAGAGCAGCTGTGCTCACACAATGTGTCCAACTGGACATGATAAATAGCCTGGGAGAAAAGAAAAATACACACAGACACACAAATATATATGTGCATACACACATGCTCTAAGGAATTTAAAATATGTTTGTTCACAGAAGTGGTGGCCTCCAGCTCACAGCTTCCTCAATTAAGAAAAGGGTTTATTAGAAATAAAAATGGCCTGCTAGGGTTGGAATCATACACAAAATCCTAGAGTAAATATCTGCATGGGTAGCCTGAAGGGTTAACCTTACCAATGCACAAATACTGACTGGCTCTCCTCCTGTTACAGTGTAAATGCTGATTGGAAGGAAGAGATCATTCTAGGTCAGTATGTCCTTTACATTGTGAATAACTTGACAGGGGCTAATAAACTCCCCCACCTATGGCACCAATAATTTATTATATATTCCTGGGTATCACACGCAATTTTTTATTTATACATGTATAATTGGTTGGTTTGATTTTAAAGAGGTGAAGCAGGACAATCTGGGTCAAGAAACATGCTTAAGACAGAGGATGCCAAAGGCTCCACTCTCCGATTCTTAACCTATGGTGGAGAATAACATCCTGGCTGCTGCTCCCTGCACTGCTACCAGGACTTTACATGGCAGCCGCGCATCGCCAAGAGTGGACTGCAGGTCAGCACAGCTGACTTCTTACAGGGATCCAAAGGGTGCATGCATGGCTACTCACTCATGCTGCAAAGCAACCCCAGCTGATTTGAGGAATTCTTTGTGAGTTGACATGATTGTAAAACTAACAGATTTCAAGCTGCTTTCCTGAATGGTCACTGCTCCGTAGCCTGCTGCCGAGGGAGCCATGTCCCAGAGCAGCCTGCCTTGCTCCTGCCTCCACCGCACTGCATTTCACACCGATGAGGTAATTCCACTGCAGATGAGGTAACCCTGCGAGTTGCCCACCAGCTAGAAGAGGTTACCATATGATTCCTCATGTAAACACGCAGCGCGGTCCCCGCGGAGGAGAGCTGACAGCTGCGCTCTGCCGATGCCGAGCTGGTGGCCGGCAGCGGCCCCGGGGAGCCGCGGCCTGCGGGGCCTTCGCGCCTCAGCGCAAGCTGCCGGGCGTGTGCCACACACTCGTCACAAACGCGCCGGGCAGCGCTCGGCTTCCAACCAGCCTGACAGGGGACACTGCTCCCCCGGCAGTCCTGCAGCCAGGTTCGCCGTTCAGATGGCTCTATGTCTTCCCACGCCGGCGTTTCTAAACGCGTGTGCCTTCTCACGCCCTGGTGAGGTGGTGCATCTCTTCGGAACGACTTCCTCCTGCGGCTGCAGGTGTTAGACCTGGGGGAAACCCCTCCTTTCCCTTGCACAGGAGGTGCAGGGGAGAGGAGGGGAAAGGGTGCTGCAGGGCAGCAGTGTGGGGAGCTGCCCGGGCAATCCCCAACGGTTTGGTGTGCAAGCACTGCCATTTTGTGTGAGTGCACTTTGCACAGGTGATGTTCCTAGAAAGTCCCCTAATTTGCAAGCAGCATGAAAGTTACTTTTGTGGTTAGGCAGTGAAGATTGGCTGCAACCCTCTTCCATCTATAAGTGTAGGTGTCAGACGATCTGCAGGCCTCTGCTCACCGCACCGGGACAAAGCTAAAGCCAAAACCCCCAAACCCAACACCTTGTCTTCAGAGTCTGGAATCATTGCCATTTACAGTCCTTTACTAGCCAAGGAACCCTACCAGCTCTTCTGTGTTAAGTATTCCCAGTACTGATTCCTACCTGGGAATGCTGGGGAAAGCAGATCTGTGTGATGAATGCATGAGGAGAAGGAGAAATTCACAACGAAAAGAGAGCAGGACACAGGCTTGTCAACTCCTTAAGTTCAGAGCACATCTGCACCCTTGCTCAGTGCCAGGAGTTCTCAAAGCCTCCTTGTGAATGACAGGGCAGCTGGGATCAAATCACACCTCAGGTCCCAGTAACTACCTGTGTCCCCATGGACTCAACCACAAAAATTGTGTTTGATAAGTTTGTTTTAACGAACGTCCTCTCAGCAGTGGCAATCACTGATCTCAAAATCTGTTCTGGGCAGACCTTGACCCAAACTGCATATGACAAGAGATCCAGAAGGACCCTGAGGACTAACATGTCATTAGATGCAGGAAAGCAGCTAGGATGAACATCTCCTGTTCCATTCCCAGGTTACAAACCTCAGGTTCCCTGGTCTGTCCATTCTGGAGGAGGTCTAAGCAAGCACCCCTGGTAAGTAAAGCATGCCTGCATAAAGCACCCAAAGGAAGCTGTTTCCCTCTGCCCTGGGGTATGAGGATCAAGGAGCTCCTGGCAAGAGGGAAAAGCTTTCCATCACCCTATGGTGAGTTTATTTTGCCAAAAAATGGGAACTACTACGTGCAAGCCCTGGAGGAAGTAATGTCTTTCTTTCCCCTACCTCCCAGAGCAGCTCTTTCACAAGGAACAGGTCAAAACAAATTACTGTTATAACTGGAGTATATGAAGGGACACAAATCCATTACTGCTGGAGCTGAGCTCTCCTCACTTTGCAAGGCTGAGATCAGGAATCTTCCCTCTACTCTGTGCTCACAAGATGCCAGAGGGACAGACAGATCTCCTGAAGTCCACCCAAAAGGGATTCAGAAAACCCAGGGGAGAAGTGGGGCCACATCATATTCCCATCCCTCCCAGCCTGGAGAGCCATCAGGCTCTGCACCAGGAAACCTGTATCACAGCCCCAAGGAACTGTGGAGTGGGACATGTTCTGGACTCCAGACACCACAGCTAGATTTTTTAAAGATGTGGCTAACTTTATAAGCTCTAGCAGTTGCTGTCATGCATAATGAGATACAGTCAATCATTTCTTTGCCTCATGCTGTAGCTGGATCATCTGCTACATATGATTTTCCCCTTTTGTAGGGAAAAGCAAGGTGCATCAAGTTTTACATGTCTCTCTCTCAGACTGGGTGCTGGTCACTGTTCAGTGGAACACCAAGCCCAGCAGAGTCACAACTGCCCTCTGCTTCAAAGGTGCCTGTCAACAGCAGATGGCAGGGGCCTAGGGCATGCCTGCCATGACAGACCCCAGCCCCTTGTCTGCATGCCACCCACACCTTTCAGATGTGCACTGGTTTAAACGGCAACACATGGCCATGTCAAGGTAGTCTGAGTGGCTTGAGTTCTCCCAGACCAGTGTGACCCCTGCTTACAGCGTGAATGTTACTATCCAAGCTTGTCATTCCCCTCCACAGTTTGGGAGACAAGCAAGTATCCTATGGGCACAGCCATCTCAGAAATGGTTACAGCCCAGGATGAATCACCCTTCAAAGGTGCCATAAAGGGTCTCTAAGGTCATTAGCTTGGACCCATCCCCAGAGGAAGCCATGTGTTTGGTCAGACAAGATCCACCCTTTGAACCTGCTCGGCTGCCAGGTTGGCACCCCCAGCACTGCCCATGTGGAACAGGTCCTCAGTCCCAGGGCACAGATCCCACAGCTCTGCTGCCCTGCCTCAGGATGCAATTTCCCTTCTGAAGGCCTGAATACAGGTGCTGTAAGGCAGACAGGGCATTAATTATGGCAGAAGCTGATGGAGAACCAGCAGGAAAGGGGTTAAGAGAGCCAGGGCTTGTTGCTATCCAGGAACCCAGGCTACCTCACCTCCCAGGATAACCATCAGCCAGACCTTTCTCAAGCCTTTTTTGGCAGGCTGCGTTGTCAGAAAACCACCTGTTACTTGGGAGAGATTCAAATGCATAATGAATTAAAAAAGCATATTGTGTGTTACTATCTAGCCCCCAGACAGATGTGTTATTTAAGTGTGGGTATGATCTGTGCTGTTAATTTTAAACAACATATGATCAAAGATCATGTCTGGCTTTGTGCTTTGCTTCCTTTCAGGTTCTGGCTTGTGTGTCCATGCCAGACAGTTGTGGTTTCTGTCATATGGCAGGAAAAGCGTATTTTACATGCTGCCTAAATTTATATTTTATTGCACATTAAAGCAGCCCATCAGAATTAAGTTATCACATTGTTTATAATGGTAAGTGAATCGTGGCTGTAGAAAAGAGAGTACGACACAAAGGGATTTTTTAGAAACACCTACTCCCTGCACTCAGGACTTTCAGCCATTTTAGAAACAGCAGCAGAGTGAAGAGCAAGACTGAAATATATAAACCACATCACCGCTCCTATGGGAAGGCTGGAAACTGTTGGAAATGGCAGTACTGCCAACCAATCAGTCCAGAAGCACCAGTCAGGCCCTTGGCAGACAGGGAGACATGCTTAACAGATCATGAGTTTTTTTAAAAAATAATACAGTTGAGGTTCTTTTATTTGCTTCTCAGCCTGAGCCTTCAGGCTTTGCTGCCCAGCTAGAATAGCTTGACATCTGCCCTGGACAAATAGCTAAGTAAATAAACTGACCAAAATAAGGAAGAGCAGCCCTGTGCAATTGTTCAGCTCCACCTCAGAGGCAATGCATATTTGAAGATGTCAGGTAAAGCAACAGGAGCTCTGCTCAGGTAAAGCAACACTCAGAGTGGTAAATTTCTTGGTGGGGGCCTAACTACACTGCTTTCCAGAAAACCCACACAATTTAGGGCAGATGTAAAGCACAGCAAAAAAAGTCATTCTTGCTGATCAAGAATCACTGTGCAGGATAGGGGCTTCATCAGCAGCATTTGGGGACACAGAGATAATATCAGTTCAGACTTTCTAAATAAATATATGAAGCGAGATTCATCATAAGAGAACTGAAAGTGACAGTACTGGTTTGACATCAGTAAACAGGGAGCCAGACCCAGCCCTCATCTGCACCAAGATAAATGCAATACTGCTGCCATGACAAGCACAGGGGCAGTGAGCAGCTGCTGCCAGTTGCCCACCTCAGAAATGTGTTGAGGTTCCAGCCCTCCTTTCACTAACAGAAGGGAAGCAAAGACAGCTGCCAGGCTTTGACCACCCTGCTGGGGAGGCAATAATCCTCTGACACACAAGTTACTCAGGTTCATTACAGGAATCAGTCACCTCTTCTGCCCAGTTGTGCTGGGAGTGCTGCTCTGACTAAAGGCTGGGGACTTTCTGCCCCTTCTCTACCTGGGCCAGGGATTTTGTACCAGATTTCCTTCTCAGCCTTTTCATCTGCTAAGAAACTGTTCTTTTTTTGTTGCAGGGTTTTCTGCTCTGCCTGTTTCAGGTGCAAAGGAGTCCTCCCAGTCCCCCAACACCAATGTGTGCTCCCAATCCCACACAGATTGAACAGGGCTAGCCACTGGCTGCTACTATCCCTGTGAGAGGCAGGCCAGCCCTCAATCTCAGCAGTCACAGAAATAAATAAAGCAAAAAGACATGAACTCTCCCCTTCCAAGGCTGTATTAAGTGTGGCTCCAGCCAGGCAGCCAGCCTGCCTTCAGCTGCACTGCTACTGCTCTTCAGCCACTTGGAAAAGATACCACCCATCCTCCCTGCTGGGGAAAAAACATTGCCCTAAAACCTCTCCATGGAGGGGACCCGGAGAGGAGCTATCTGTGACACATCTGTAAAGGCTGTCCCCAGCTCTGGGAGCCAGGCTGAAATGCTGTGCGAAGGCACAGAGGTGGAGCAGTGAGCACGGCTTAAAGGCATTGCACTCTGCTGCTTTAATGTAGAATAATCCTGCTCTGGGGCTGCTACTGTTTGAAGACCCTCATCCACACACACAGTACTGAACAGGAGAGTATAAGGGGTAAGAAGGGATTGTTTGAGAGATGATACCAGAGCTGAGGAGAGGATTTTAAAGAGCACAAACTCATTTCATATGGCTGAGTGCTGGCGACACTAGGAGAAATTCAATGGATTATGTTGCACCAGAGGTCAGAATATAATTGTCCCTTCTGGCCTTTAAAACCTGTGAATGTATAGAGATTCCTCAGGAATTTGATTCCTGGGGTTTATTTATTTATTTTCTTACCAGCTGCCAGACACAGCATGCTCCTAGACAAATAAGAAGGTGGTAGCTATGGGGTGAGTATATCAGTAGTGCTAATCTCTTGTGGGGCTTCCTGGCAGAATATCTATCTGCCTCAGAGGAGACAAGGTTAAGGGATATAAGACAGTTTCATCTTAAAATACTAAGAACCACATTGCTATTTCAGAAGTGACTAGATGCTAGGGAGAACTAAACAACTTGGAGCACAAGTATTCTCCTAGATATTGTTTTAAACAGAACTGTCCCAGCCCCCATATTAAATAGCTCTCTGTTGTCCTTGCAAAGGGCCAAAGAGCTAAAGATAGCTCTACTAATTTCTGCTTCTCTTTGTCCCTTAGCTCTAGAGCTTCCCAACGTCTATATTATTACTTCATCATTTTAATTGAGCAAGAATCTTTTCACAGAATTAATTAGAATAAAATAATACTAATACAAAAATAAACAGTTATTAGTATCTAGGTAGCACCATTTTTAGAGCAGGTACTTTGTGAAAGACCATTAGCCAACACTCCTGTCTGCACATGCTCATGCTGGGCAGCCTCATTCTGCAAGCCATGGACACACCCTGTGACCTGCACTCACACCAAAGAGCCTCCTGAGACATGCACTAAAGAAAGGACAGAAAAGTAAGTAAAGGGTGGCTGTTCCAGCTCTGAAACAGGAAGAGAAAGCCAAGAAAGTTTAAGGTGACTTACAGCCACTACTGCCTTCTCCACAACCCTGGGGGTCCAGGACCTCTCTATAGATTCTCTATAGAATCTACTCTATGACTGATATCCAGACAGGGAAGCAACTTGGAAACAGCTGACCCTCTGATACTATGCAAAGACATTCAGCAGACCAATTTACCAGTGTCATTCATTTGCACCTTTCAACTTAATGATACCTTACAGGGAAGAAAAATTCAAATTAAAAATTGAAGCTATTAATATATCTTTGGAAATGGTAAAGTTACAAGATTAAAACCAATACCAGGCGACTATTCTTGGCATAATTCTGATTTTGTACCCTTTAAATCACTGTAATACCTTGTTCAAATTCCAGCATAAATAGGATATTTCTATGAGGGTGTTAGTGCTCCTGCTGCATCAAAAGCCATATTATATTTTACAAGTCCTAGGGCTGAGAATCCTTAGTCCCAAAACAGACCTCCTCACCAGATGATATTAACACAGCTGACAAAATAACATTACATTGAAAAATACATCTGTAGAAAGTGAAATAGAAAAGCAGAAGAACTTTTCTCCTACACCTTTTGGAAGGGTTCAAGGGGCTTGCAAGGTAAGTAGATTGCATTTTACAACTTTCTAGCAGAGATACTGTATATTGCAAAGTAATGTCCTCTTGCTTCTGCTACTTCTGCCTTCCTGGTGACTACTGACAGGCAGACTCACATATACATAACAAACATCAGTCAAGAACAGACAGCAGGAGGAAACTGCTCCCAACCACCTAATTGCATCTTTAAATTTCTCTTCTCCCTGCTCTCCATTATATCTGCCTGTGTCTGTGAATGCCTGTTTCCCTGGAAGGGAGGAGGGGAGCCAAACAAACTCTGAAGCAATCCCAAATTTCCTTGGTAGGGGGGGAAAAAAATAATCTATTCGCTGGAGATCAAACCTTCAGTGAATCATTTTGCACTGCTCTGACATGTGAAACACTCCAGTGATTCACCAGTTATGGAGCTCTGATTCACCTGCAATAAACAGGGCTGATTGCTTCTCAGAAGCACTGGGGTTTGCATCATTCTCAAACGGCTCCACTTCCTCCATGCAGCTTCTCATGTCCCTGCCACACAGCAACAGCCAGGGCAAGAAATCTGGACTAGTGGTTTTAGATCAAGGGGCCAAGAGGGAAGACAGTCTTGGATAAATGAACATCATGAGGAGAAGTTTGGAGGGCCCATGGATCTTCCCTTGTTCCTGTTTAAGTGTGAAAATGGGAAGGACAGAAATGAAGGGACAGGAGGAGTTTGGTATTTATTTGTAGCTCTCATTGGGTTCATCTCCCTGCCAGCACAGGACACAGTTTCTCCAAGAGGGAGCACCAGAAATAGAACTGAGTTACATCTAATGAGCTTTTTGGTGACATATTCATTAAGCTTGTAGAAATGGTAAAGAAATGCAGGAAGCTAAGTCTTGGAAAGGCTCCAACTGGACCTCTTTGACTCATTAAAGGAGGGAGTAAAATGAACCATGCCCTAGGGCAATCGTAAAAGGATAAGCAGGAAAGGGTCAATTCATTAAGGACTGTGGGACCCCGGTAGTCCCTGGCTGGGCAGTGTGGGGACAGGGCCATGGGACAGCTGGGACATGATGGAGCCCAGCACCAGGGATGTCCACTCGCCCTTGGCATGCTGGGGGAGCCACTGGTGCTTTGTTCTGGCTGAGTCCCAAAAGGCAGCAGTGCGGGGATCTCAGAAAGCTCTCTCTCCCCACAATTGCCATGAGTTCCCCATCCACCACCATCAACAGCTTTCCTGCCTCCATCTCTGGCTTGGACTGGCCTTCCTGCCTGCCAAAGGGAGAGGGAAGGGGGGGGAAAGTCATGCAGTCCCTCCTGAGCCTTGCAGGGGCAGGGGGAGGGAGGAGGAGGCAAACTCAATTGAGCAGCTTTGCAGGGGGGCCCAGATTTTCTCAAACCAGTCACGCCAGCTGCAGCCCAGCCATGATGAGAAAGGAGAGGAGACAGTGTGGCAACGGCTCCTACGACCCCGAGGGAGGAGGAGGAGGCGGCCCGGGCTGCTAAACTGACACCAGGCAAAAGTTGGCCACGTTTTCCCCCAGCCACGGAGGAATAGCGCAGGCAAGTCAGATGTGACCGTGCTACAGGAGCCAGGAGAAAATAAAAACAAGTGACAGCTGACTCTTGAGGACTTTTGTAGGGGGTGAAGGGGGGAGAGAGGGCGAGGAGGGAGGGAGAGACCTACAAATACTGGGGGAAGGGCAGAGCGCAGCCCAGGAGCCTTCTGCAGCAGCAGATGGAGAGGGAAGCTACCGCTGATTCCTGCAGAGTCAGGGAAGGAGAGAGACAGCATTGCACCGAGGTGATCACATGAATAGGGAATGAAGGCACAGAACAAAGAAGGGGTTTTGGGGAGAGGGAGCGGGAATTCTTTACAGGACCCCCAGAGCTGGGGCATCCCAGTGCGGTGCCCTGGGGTGCTGCGGTGGGGGCAGACATGCAGGGGAGCTTGGGCATAGCCAGCTGAGGCTGCTGGAGGACAGAGTCAGTGCGAGCGGAGCGACAGAGGAGACATTTGTGCAGTTACTGCGGGGTGAAGCTCACTAATACCCGGCAGAAGAGCTAATTCCTCAGATCAGGATGCAAGCACATGGTGGAAAGTCTAAATTCCCTTGCTCTGGGCTCCTCTAACCTGCTGCAGGATGAAGCCGCAGAGGCTGTGACTAAGTGCTGCCCGTCTTTCTGCTGATCCTGAGGTCCCCGATGTGCCGGTGATGATTGTTATGACAGTCATTCTCGATGTGATTGACACCTCCTGGTTAGATCAAGGTCACTGTTAGAACACATTTTTTCATTAAAATGGCCGAGAGCCTGTCAATGACCACAGGCCATGGCTAATTAAGGGAGGACCCAACGCCCCCGCAGGAGTCAGCAATCAGTGCTGATGCTGAGCCACCCACCCTAAGGGAGCCGGTGGAGCGATCCTGCCCCCAGCGCCCTTGCATGCAGGGAGGACATACCCACCCCCGGCATTCCGGGCCACCCACCATCCTCAATGCTGCCACACCAGAGCAACAGCATCACCTCCTGTCACACAGCTCACAGGGGCATCCTGGGCACCTGCAGATGGCCCTTGTGTCCAGCTGGGTTATGGATCCTTGAAAGGGGAAGGATGGATGACAACAGACTACTTACAGTGCAATCAGGTGCACATTTGAGGGACAAAGACCCATAAGCAAGCTTTAGATTTGAAGAAAATCCTTTTACAAAAATGTCTAATTATGACCACAATGTAATAATAACTAATTCCTGGGACAGTATGAGGTTGTTTCTGTGCAGACCTTAGCAAACATGGCAAGGTCTTCTTAGGAAAGGACATGATGGGAATGGGTTCACGCTTCTGGGATAGATTTTCAGCTCAAACTCCAACACTGGAGTGGAATGCAAGACACTGACCAAAGAATTTTTTGGTGTCAGACATTATGGTGAAGCCATACACTGCCAGAGATTAAACACATAATTTGGATAGTACCTCCCCATGGTCTTAGTTTGGCTAAACAGCTTATCAAAAAAAGTCACTTTCTTCTCCAATTAAAAAAAAATATAAATATTTATTGAAAATTGAGGGAAACAGTTTTATTCCAAGGGCTGCTGTGTCTCTCAGTTCTATGTCACAGAACTTCTGTCCAGATTCTTTCCTACGGCTCTCTTACTTATTTTCCCACCGCTGAACAATAGTGGAAGAGTTCCTCATCGTGGAAAACTGGGCCTCTGGTCTGCCTCCAGACTGCCACAAATATCATCCATTTACTTTTGCTATCAAGACACTCTCTCCAAGCCATACTGCCTTGTGCTCTCTTTGCCAAATTCCTCCCAGTTCAACACCATTTGTACCTTACAGACAGGTTGTGCTAATCTCAAGAGAGCTATGTGAGCCTCTTGCAATGCAGTTCCACACAAGTTTGTTTGCTGATGAGCTTTCCCTATTTTGGTAAAAAATTTCCACCCTATGTCCATCTCAGAATGAAAAGACATTTTGGAATTATTGTGGCGTCCAGGTGTGCTTTCCTTGTTTTGTGTCTGTGGAGGCTGTGCCCAACTTCCATCTAGAGAAGAAAGAGAACCAGTTATTGGAATTTGGCAACAAATAGGTTATAGACTAACACAAAGGGGAATGGCTTTAAACTGACAGAGGGCAGGTTTAGTTTAGATTAGGAAAAAAATTCTTCACTGTAAGGGTGGTGAAACACTGGACCAGGGTGTCCAGAGAAGTTGTGGATGCCCCATCCCTGGAAGTGTTCAAGGCCAGGTTGGACGGGGCTTTGAGCAGCCTTGTCTAGTGGAAGGCTCTTGTCAGGGGCAATCAAACTAGGCAATCTTTTAAGTCTCCTCCAACCCAAACCATTCTGTAATTCTATATGAAGCCTATTCTATGTGATTCTATGGCATCACACATTTCTGGCCTGCTGAGTATGGGAAAGAAGTTTGACTTCCTAAACACCATCTGATATACCTTCAACAGGTTCCTGGTAGAGAAGGAGAGGGAAGCTCAATTCCCTCCTCCTGTCCCTGATAAACAAATGCTTTTTCAGCCTTCCCTTCTGTTTCTTCCAGCTACTGTGGTTTACATATTAGGCGCTGCACCTGAAGATAGTTTTGGAGAACATCCAGTCCAGTTTTGGGCCTGGCCTTACTGCTTGGCACAAGGTTAATAATGACAGTAGTGATGCTTAATTTTGATTGTGATTGCAGGTGAATGGCAAAAGATACAGAAGGGGCTTACTCCCTTGCTCAGGCGATGTGCTTTCCTATACAACTTTTTAAAAAGTGTATTTAAAGAATTTTTTTAATTGCTTTAAAAAGTAGGTAAGCCATGTATAATTCAGTTGGAATCTCACTCTGATCTGTAACTGCCTAATCCAGGCCAGGACTTCAAGAAACCCATTACAGTGACACTAGGCACCTACTGTGAGAGTCAGTCTGGGAGCTAGACAGCTAGGAAAAACTACAGCTTTGGTCTGTGTCCAGCAGCCTAAATAAAAAGTTTCCTTTCCATGCTCTACATTCATCACAAAAGAGCACTAACTATCTCTTTTATACAGTAAATATGCACTGCCACAGAAATATATCACATTAAAGCCACCCTGGTAAAAGCTCAAGCACAGGATGCTAAAAATGAGGTATTGTAATTATGTTATCTCAGATGAATTTCTCCTTTTTAATGACACATGGTATTCATGCAGAAATGTCAATCCCAAGCATACAAAGAGTGTTTGTTGCTTTCTCCTCTCCCTCATAAAGCATCATAGAGTTGGCTTTAGAAAAAAATATTTTGGTATGAATGTATATGTTCATGTATATAAGTGTATGTATAGAATTGTGATTGTTTATTTGCTTTTCATTGTCCATTTCCACTTTAATGACGCTTTATGTTCTTTCACAAAGGTGTAGATGCTAAAATGGAGATTTTTCTGATATTCACGAGACTCCAGAGGCTTGGGCTTAAGTGAAGTATCAAACGTTATGAGTTCATGATGAGGTACAAGACCTGCCAACATTAGTAACATTTTACAAGGTAAATGATATATACTAAGCCAGCAAAGAAAGAAATACCTTGAGAACACAACTCACCTGAAATGCGTCTGTGTTACCATTACTAGGAACTGAACAGCTGCACCTTCTGACTTCAGTATTAACAGTGCTTTTCTAATAGTTTGCTATGCACTCAATCTTTGTGAGGCTGTTTAAAAAAGAGAGAAAGAGAGAAAATCGAGCACTGAAGTTTAGCAGTCTCAGAGGGGAATACAATGGGGAGTAGCAAATTTTGAGCAGTGCTAATTCCCATGCTGCTAATTGGACAGAGGCCATTTCCTGCATGCTAAAGTCAAACAGGACAGGAGCATATGGGCTTTCAGAGAGAGAGTTGGGTCTTTGCAATGGAAAAGAAAACACACAGTAAAAAAACACCCTAGAAGCCCCACAGAATATTGGTGATTGCAGAGAAATTACAGACAAATTACAAAATTAACAGCTATATGCACAGATGCTGCTCCTATTGCTTCTGGGTGAACTGCGCCTTTGAAAAGATGGTACTTGTTCCTTGGGGATATGCCATTTTCAGTGCCCAGTATTATCCCTTGGCCCTACTGCTAAAGGGAATAGGATTTGATTTGTTTTCTGTATTAATTTTTAATTATTTTTGACTTTATCTGCATTTCTTATAGGTTTCAATGACAGGATGAGATCCTCATTGATAAGCTTTCCTGAGAGAAGTCGGTGTCGTCAACGGGCTGGAGGGCTGCAAGCTCTGTAATGTTGCAGAGGGGACAGACCTGCCCTATAAGGCTGAAAGTCTTAGGACTCCATGTCAGTCAGCCACAATCTTTTATTCAGCTGTGTCATTATTCAGCCATGCAAAACATTTATCATCAATGGAAACTGTAACAGGACAAGTATCAAACATTACCTCTCTTCTTTAAACATGTTAAATCCAAGCACAAAAGACTTGAAATATTATTTTTAGGACAGGCGTAAGGAGGTAACTCTTCAGGGATGTGACAGAGCTGGGATCCTAGTGGTGAGAGGGGTGCTCTAGGAGGAGATGCTGACTGGCTCACTTCTCTCTATCTTCCTGCAAAGAAACTGGTGTAGGGTAGGGTCAAAAACAGGGCACTAACAGAGCATCATTCTGATCCATTGTGGAAAGGATGGTGATGGTCCATAAGAGTTGATTTTCTTCTATTAGCTGCTAATCAAAGATGCCTCTTTTACTTCATTTGACAGTTTATTCTGCCTACAGCAGTCTCTCCTACACGACACCCTGCCAAAAACAGATGCACAGAAGGTGTTGTGCAGGGACTGAACATGGAAAATTTCAGCTGCCAGAGTGGGTGGTTTAAAAAATCAATGGCCACGGAACAGAGGGACACAATGGCTCTCATGATGGAGCCAGTCACAACGGGCAGCACAAGCAGCAGCATCCCTATAAGGGGAGTGAACCTGCTGCATCTCCATCCAGCTTCTGCCTGCAGCCACAGCTGCCGGCTGACCGCCTGGTTTAGCTGCTGCTGGGACTCCCTCAGTGGCTGTCACACCTGCTCTGCCCTCCCTTGGAAGGCTGCCAGAGGAGAGAGCAGACAAAGGACGAGCAGCACAGCTGGAGCTGCTGGAAGCTGCACGCTACCCGGGTTGGTTTAGCGCTCGCCCAACACCCCTCTTCCGTAGGAAGCCTCTTTCCTGCCGCTCAGTTCGGCTCTTCAAGCTCCCTCGTGCTTATCCCTTGCCGTCGTTTTTAAGGCATTACTGCAGAATTTCTTTGTGTTTTTTCAGTACTATTATCGCTGTTTCTCACTGGTTTTGCCGCTGCAGACGCTACATCTTCATTGCTGGCTGTGCCCACAAAGTCCATTTAGGCGGCCTGCCTTGGTGCCCGCGCTTGTTTCAATGGCCCAGGACAGCAGGGCCCTGCTGGAGCACATGGGCACCGGAGCAGGAGAGAAGGGGTTAATAAAGGGTTTAATACCAAGAGGCCACACAGCAAAGCCCAAGTTAGGGCCAGCTGCACCCCTCCCCCCGGCGTTCATCCTGCTGCAGGAGCCCTGGCAGGGATGCAGCACTCAAGTGCTTCTTTCCCCACTTCCCTCCTGCCCCACTTGTGTGATGTAAAGCAATCCTTTTGTTTCCTCTTTAAGACATTAGCCTCAGGGGCCATTACAGGGAAAAAAAAAGGTAACTGGGGCTCTTTTATCTGAAGGAATCCATTAGGAGCAGGGGTCTTTTCCTCCCTGCATGCCCAGGGAGCAGCTCCTGCTTTTGCCTGCTCCAGGGGCATCTCGTTGCTCTGTGGTCACCTCCTCCCTGCCCCATGGCCATCTCCTCCCTGTTCCAGGGACATCACATCACTGCTCCAAGGAAATCTCCTCGCTGCACCATGGGCTCCTCCTTGCAGCTCATGGCCAGTTTCTCATCCCAATCCAAAAATGGGTCAAATAGTGTCGCTATGCAGAAAGCATGAGTCTGCTGTTCAGAGCCCCCTAAAATGAAAGGAAAAGGAGGACGTGTTTTTAAATACAGCCCAGTGTAACAGATTGGCTTTCTCTTTGCTGACATTTTGGGTGACCAAGGGGTATTTAGTGCTCTGGCACGTCTTTGTGGCTACAGAAAGCAGAAACTCATTCTTGCTGTTTATTCTTGCACCAAAAGCAGCAGGTCCTGTGCATTTGCAAGATTCCAGGACCTGAGGCTTTAAATAAAACCCCTGATATTGTGATACTCTTAATAAACTTGAAACCATTTAAATAATAATAAAGAAATGAAAAAAAAAAAAAGGGAAACTAATTAGGTAGTGGGGGGGAGGGGTTCTTTTTGCGCATACCCTTTGCACTTCCCCAAATCAGGAATCACAGAACAAACATTTGTGCTGTACAGTGCATGCCACCAAGACCCACAAGGACCTACCTTAGGCTAATATAAATTGCCTGAGTTCCAGGAAGGCATTAGCAACAGATAGGAGCCTGCTCCAACCTCACCGGAGACCAAGCAGCCGTGGTCAGTCCAGAGCCAAACCAAGCCCGCCAGCCCAACTGGTGTATTTACCCAGGCTTGGTGTTAACTGCTAAGACCATTATGTGGCTTTACCGCAGATAGGAACTGGCTTGCACGGCAGTGATTCAGAAAACAAGCAGGGCGAGTACACTGAAATAATCCTAGCTAAATACAGTGTTCAGCACAAAAGATGCAGATTAGGGTAAAAAAGGTGCCAGCATGCCTCACTCCTGTTTAAGTTGTGAGATGCTGGATGCATTTGAAAGCCCTTACTCAGCACCTGCCTGTATCTGTGCAAGGGGAAGCACCTCTGGAAGCCTTCCCCATAGGCACAGTCATGATGGGCACCATCGAATAGTTAAAAATAGAGGGAATAAATGAGAGCAGCTGCCAGGCCCGTGGTGGGAGCATGCGTGTGAGCAGAAATACATGTGAGCCCTCAGCCAGAGCTGGTGTGAGCAGGAGCATTACCTTGTCTCCTTGTCAAAGTCATTGGGGAGAGAAATGCCAGTGGCTGACAGCAGATCACTTCCCTGGGCCCTGCCCTGTCCTGGCCTGCACTGCCTCCTCTTTTGGTGGCTTTAGGAGGAAGGTGGAGGGTGAGGGAAGGAAGGAAGTACAGGCTTCCCTCTCCAATTTGGTTGCTTTAGAAAATACGG
Source organism: Trochalopteron elliotii (assembly GCA_024734555.1). Classification (NCBI taxonomy): domain Eukaryota; kingdom Metazoa; phylum Chordata; class Aves; order Passeriformes; family Leiothrichidae; genus Trochalopteron; species Trochalopteron elliotii. The sequence continues at coordinate 7,211,215 of JANPWX010000024.1, forward strand.
GATAATGGGGAAATCTATAGAGGGGATTCACACTTTGCTCTTCAAAAATAAGGGGTTGTACATGTTTTGAACCCACCTGCTCAGGCTCCAAAATATTTCAAGTTCACCCAATAGGCCCAGAGAATAAAAAATAAATGTAGGAAAACTCCTGCCAGGGAGCCCACATGGGAAGGCCAGTGTCTCTGCTGCTGCCCATTCTGACAGGTCTCCCTCTGCTGTCTCATAAGCATCCTCCCCACTCGCCATATGTCACACATACCCTCCCTGCAATTATGCTGGGCCTCAGCACAGCCAGGGGACAACATCACTTTCCCATCAGTTCAGCACTGTTGTTGGTGGCTGGGGAGATGAGTGACCCCAAGCTAGCTCTGTCACAGCCAGTGGAGAGTGGGAACAGGGTTGAGTCCAGTTGCTTGAGGCAAGACAAGCAGAAACACAAAGGTAGCAGGAACAGCACTGGTGTGAAAAATATTTAAACATGTATGATACAGTGGAAGTGACCTCTTTTGCTATGATCCTACTTCAGCACAGGCTAGTGCCACAAAAACAAGTGAAGATGTGTGTTGTCTGCTGGTAGGACAGCACATGAGCACTGACCTAAGCAGCCCCTCTGGTAGTGCTCAGGCACCAGGATCCACAGCTCAGGTCTGGTGTCCCACTGTGCAAACTCATCAGGAAAGTGTCTACACCAATTTAAGCAAATTTACACAGGGAGAGGGTCCTCCAGCAGGTGTACATTTTGTACTAGGGTTTTGTGCCGAGGAATAAGATGCAGGAAAGGGGGAGGCAGGTGCCTCATACACACTCCACCTGCAGCAACAGCCTGGTGGGAAGCAGGCACCAGCGAGCATGCGGGCTGCAGGACAGACCCTGAGCATGTCCAGTGATGCCTCCGAAGATGTGTTAAAAGCTTCCTGATCTCTAAGGCTGGGAATATCCCTGCGGATTTCCTTCAAGGAAGGAAAGTGACTAGCAAGCCCTTAGCTGCCCATTAACGTGACATCCTGGCTGCACACTTCTCAGGGCTGTGCTGCCAGCCCCTTTGCGCTTCAGGGTGTCATGGCTGAGCATGACTCCACCACTGCCATGAAGTGGGTGTCTGCTGGCATGGCAGAAACTCATCGATCAGCCACAGAGCTACATCTGGTGCTGGAGGTAGTGTAGGTGTCTTGCTCATCCTAAGCTGATATTCCCAGGAGGGCTGGGGAGCAAACAGAGGTTTATTGCCTCCAGTCAGGGAGGATGGCTGCTCAGGCCTGCCCGGCATTGTGCTCAGCCATGTAGGTATGTGCTCCTCGAACCAGGCAAGTCAGGCTGATAAGAGCCAGGGAGAACTGCAAGGGATTTTGAAGAGAGTTAATACAAATAAAACAGGTAATCTTTAGGGGAATTGCAAACAAGGCTTGTCTTTCTCTACCTGGAGAGCTACTGACACCGAGAAACTGCCCTAACAAAGAGCTCCCATAAGACAGTGGCGGGATGTGATGGAAACCCCACCATTTGAGATGTGATTGACTGGACAAAACATTGAAAATATGATGGCTCTGAAGCTGCCAGAAAAATACATCAGAGCTGATCTCATCTATGACAAGTGTATTATGTACTTATGGATGGATCTATACAATACCCCACATCTGACCCAGGGTCACAGGCATAAAACAGTGGGAGTCACTATAAACACACTTATAATTATTTGGGAAATTCTTCTCTTCCTTCCATTCATTAAAGATACTATTTTGTTTCTCTTTCCACTACTTTACTCACAAAGAATTTGAACCTCAGCACATTAGGGTTTGCAGAACTTTGTGGGGTTTGGAAAAGACTTTAAAAAAAAGCCACTTACTGGAGAAATCTGCTCTGCCAAGATGTGGAGAAAATGTACTCCTTATCCTTGGGAATCGCTTCTATATCTCATTGGTGTGCAAACAATAAACAACACTAAGGGTGATGTTTCTGACAGTCCTTGCAGCCTCATGAGCAGGATTTATGTCGGGTGCCTGTTACACATTGCTGTCAACAGTCCTGTTTCTTCATGTGCAGTTATACTCGTTCTTGGGAAGGTGCACCTGGCATTTTTGCCAAACACTGCTCTGTGCAGAGGCCATATGAAGATGATGCTGTGTCAAGGGATAGAGAACTTTTTTCATCTGCTCCCTCCCCCAGTTACAAGCATTTCCTGGGGCAGAGGCCAGACATACTGAGAAAAAGGGCTCAGGCAGTCCAATTAGCCTAGCTGGTGGGCTGTAGCACACCTTGGCAAATAGAAAATAACTAACACCCAGAATTAACCCAGCATGTTTTAACCTGTTTGGGTGTCAGCTCTGGAGTCTAACCTTGGGTGCTCCCAGCTCTAATGAGAACATCATGCTCTTCCTGCACTGGTGCCCTCAGCTGCAAGTGCCCAGGGCTGAGGTGGCCTGGGAGAGGCAGGTGGGCTTTCCTCAGCCCTTCCTTTGCCACTTCACCCTTGCACTCACAGAGGCAGGAAGGTTGTTGCCAGTCCAGTCTCCAGGCACTGCAGCAGCTGGGGCTGGACTGCCTCGACCTAGACTTTATGTTATTCATTTCTCCTCCACTGGGAAATGGCTCACAGAGGCCTTCGACATCTGCTGCGGCTTGCCCAGGCTGCAATGCTGGCATGGGTTATTGGATTATTGGAGCTGGCATGGTTTCAGGAAGGGACTACAATATTTTATTGTGCCAGTGCTGGTTTTCTGAAGCCTACCCCAGAAGCTAGGAGGATGGATGGATGGATAGGGAAGAGGTAGGTGGACATGGTTCTTCTTATTTCTGTAGCATGAGGGGGGTTCCCATTCCCAAGGGTGTTGCAGCCAAATTGCCAGTCTCCAATGGGAAGGGCATTTTGCTTGCACTTGGCAAGTGAGGGAAACACACCACTATGAAAGGAGGAGAGGATGTTTTCCTTGGCTTGGCTGGGGAGGGCTGGAGACAGGACTGGGGAGAAATCCTCCTGACAGGCAGAAAAGTAGGCAAGGGAAGGAGACAGGAAAGCCAGGAAAGTTCAAACAGGAAGGCAACATCAACAGACAAGCAGCACAACAGAGGTCACCTGTTGGAAAAGCTCCAGGAAAGTTCCCACATATTCAGGGAGGCAAGAATGTGTTGAGTCAGAGTCTATTAGGAAATTAATCTAGTGGGCTGAGTGGGAGGTGCCTGCCTCCATCTTACCCTCAAAAATACTTTGGATAGTGTCTCACAGCTACTGCCCTGAAAGGCCAAGAAACCCATTGTAAATTGCAGTATAATCCCCAGGACAGCAGTGCCCTCGGCCAGGAGTGATTTGTCAGCAAGTGGACAGGGAAGGGTGGTAACAGGAGCCATGGACTCCTCCCTGATTCAAGAAGGGAGATTTCTCCCAGCAGGATCTTGACAAGCCCAGCAAATGACCCAAGAGCACACCACTGAGGCTGTGTCAATCTGCAGTCTCCCATCCCACACTCACACACCTTGGGGACAGAGCCCTCATCTTTTCTGGCTATTTTCTCAGCCCTGACCAGGTAAAACCTGAACGACACGTGAAATGTACCTGTACATTGCTAGGAGGAAAGTGGCTGCATCCATGGGACAGAGAAGGAGGGCTGGGGCTATAACAGCTGACCCCATGAACACCTCTGCAAACACCACACTAGAGGATCAAGGTTTCCATTAGATGGTTTCCCAAGGCTTTACAGCTCGACTATAAAACTGTGTGCTGGGACAAAAGTTGGCAGCATGGGAACAAAGTTGTGGCATCATTTTTCCTCTGCAGAATTGCCTCAGCCATTTCTCAGCCCACACCCTGCTCAAGAACTGAGCTGGAGTGACTACGTTTGAGCACTGCATGGCCAAAAAACCCTACATGTTCAAGAAGTAGAGAAGAATCCAGTGCAGGATCGGCATTACCGAGCTGTCTTGTGCCCCTGTGCTTGCTCCGTGCTGAAAGAAGACAATAAATAACAGTGACTGGTGGCGGCAGCAGCATGCCCTGTGCAAAGGGCTCTGTGGAGGATGCCAGCGGGATCTGCAGGCACAGGATCCTGCAGGCAGGATGGTGGCTTGGGGTGCCCAGGTGGTGCCCAGCCCCACTCTGTGGGCAGGCACTACCACCTCCCACAGAAGCAAATTAATGCCTCCCCTCCCTCCCTCCCTCCCTGCTTCCCACCCGCTCCTCACACCACCTCAGTGGCCACCGGGGAGAGAGCCCGGGGGGCGCCCGGTGGCGCAGAGACACAGGTGCCTGTCACCTGCTCCCAGCACCATCTGGGGTAGAGGAGGATGGAGCCAGCAGCCTCGTCCCCCTCATCCCCTTTCCTGCCTGACTGGAGGAGGGTCTGACCCTGCAAGAGGGGAAGTCGGTTTCTAAAACCACAGTCATTTGCAATGTGTAGTGGGTGGAGTATTTGAAATTGCTTGAAATCATTTTTTTAGATAAGAAAGAAGGAAAGGAAGCAGAGCTGTGGTGTTCCAGGTGAGAAGCAACAGGACAAGAGCCCCAGGTCCAGCAAACTGCACTGGCAGGAGATGGACCAACCTGCCAAGGCCACACGGTGACATCACCACTGCTCTCTCTGACATCCCCTGGCCTGCAGGTGACCACCCCCAAAGCTGTGTCACTTCAAACAGTGCCCCAGCACAGCGGCAAGCAGGGCTTCCAGTCCTTGTAGTGGGCTTTGGAAATCAGCACCTCACTGGCACCTTCCCCGGCCTCCTGCTTCTCCCTGTCCAACTTCAGCTCCTTTCCCTTGAAATCGAGTTAAGGGAGGCCTGGGCTTTTCCTTTTGCACAGATGAGGTGGAGGGTACTGCGGGGGAGGGGTTGCTATAATTGGATCACTCACTGTGTGACTAATCACAGTGCTGGTAACCACAGTGACTGTGGTTTTAACCTTACTTGGTCATTCCCAAGCCACCGGATGACCCAGCCATCTGCAGCAGGGCAGGCAGCCGTGACGTGGGGCTGGGGCACACACCCCACACCCTCACTGCCAGCCGGTGTGTGGGTGGGGCAGGGGCTGTGGGGCATCAGCACTAGTCCTTTTGCCACCTCTGTGCTGGTGGCCTTCTGGAGAGGTGTGGGTGGGTTGGGAGCATGGCCACAGAGCAGGCAGAACCAGGAGGTTGTGGTGGGGACAGCCAAAACTTCCAGCTACAGATCTGAATTTGGAGTGTTCCCCAGAGGAAGGGCTCAGGCTTGGTCCAAGGACAAACCCATAGCTCTGCACCTCTGTGTCTGGATGTGACTGGTGACATCCGTGCTTGCTGCAGAGGTGGCATCTGTCTGCCCTCAGCTTGCCCTGGTGCATCTATTTCTGGCAAGGGAGAAACAGCTAGATTATGGATAGTAGATCAGATTAAGTTTTGATTCTTATTCATTTGAGTAAGAACAATCCTTAAAAGCCATTATTAACCTCTTTACCTTTAATTACCCAGCCAATTGCTGGGCATCCTGGCAGTTCTGCTTTTACCAGGCGACCTGGTGAACCTAAATTCGGAGAGGGGCAGCACTGCGTGGGCTGCCACTGTTTGTTGGGAAGCAGAGCTACGGTGAGGTGTGTCAGGGCACTCGCCTTTCTCTGTAACAAATACAGGGTAGCAAGGTGAGGCCAGGGCACCCCCACCTGCGCCGCGCAAACACAGCCACATGGGAGAGCCAGCCGGCTGCTGCCACTGTCGTTCCCTTTGAGCCCCGTGTTCAGTTTCTCCAAAGGAGGACGGAAGGAAGCAACAAATGGGAAGGAAACGGGCCTGCTTGTGAAATCCAAAACCGGATCGGTAAGAAAAACATCATAAATTATGGATCCCCTGGAGCCGCCGGCAGCCTGTCACTGTGCATGATCTGTCTCCATTGTACTTTTCTGTGTGGGTGAAACTGTTGTAAACTAACACAGGGCGAGCTTTTTCTGCCGAGGATCGCTGCCCACTGCTGGAAGAGCCCTCTGCCTTCCAGCACAAACAGGCCATTGCAAACCAAATGTTTCGTGTAACCGATAGCGGCCCCAGCGGATAGGCAAGCCCTTGAAGAGGGTGAAGGGGAATGAGGCTTTCAGCTGATCCTGCTCACTGGAGCTTAGCACCGGTGGACGCGCCAGCTGCAAGGACGGGGACGAGCAGCCTGGGCCCGCACAAGGCTGCCCATTGTTCCCCAATACGCTGCTGGAAAAGACAACCGGATTAGGGGAAACGAGTGGCAGCGCTGCAGTGCAGGACACCCGTGCTGGGGAGCCGGGCTGTGTCCCGACCCTCAGCCCCGGCTCCCAGGGGCGGTGAGGGGGGCACATGGGGAGCATCCAGTGTATGGTCCTCCCAGAGCAGCAGGGGTTATGGGTTGTGGGGAGGGGGATGTTCAGCCCCCCAGCTGCACCAGCCTGTCTCGGATACCAGATGCAAGCGAGCAGGGGGAGGAGGGGAACGGGAGCAGAGAACGAACTCAAGGTCAAATAGCGAGGGGAGGGGAAGGAAGAGGAGGTGGCGGGGAGGGGAGGAAGGGTGTCCCCCACGCGGGTGGAGAATCGCTCTTTATCCACCCTCCTTCCCCCCTTTCCACACGCCAACCACAGAGGTAGCCTCTCATCAGGATATTTATGAACACACGCACAAATGGGAGGCTGAGGGGAGGCAAAAAACAACAACAACAAAACAATACCAACAACCACCCAGCCCTGTTTTGCTCATTCTTTTTCTTCAAAGAGCAGATGTGCTGTGGCCTGCAAACCGAGAAGGACACTCCCTTGCTGTTAGCTAATTTAGGCTGACATGTTAGGGTTTTGTGGTTCGAAACAAGAAGTTTAGTAATCAGCCACTAACATTAACCAACACCTCTCACACAACTGCCTGCACTGGGATCAAGCATCCTTATACGTAATGGGGAGACAAAAAAAAAAAAAAAAAAAAAAAAAAAAATTTTTTTTTCCTTTTGCATAAGACAGTGCTGTGGTTCTGCCAGCAAGTCCCCGGCCACAGGAGCTGATCCAGCAGCCCGCTCTCACGGAAGCCCAAAGAGCAGCCATGGCAAGGAAAAGGCTGTTGCATTGCCCTGGTGCTCGCCAAATACATGGCACCCCCACGGATTCAAAGAAATAAGTCTTTCTAGCAGGTTTATATAATTTTAAGGGGTCTTGTCTCTCCTTTTAAGCCACTTTCCTGCTTACTTTCTGTATTTCTGGCCATGGTTCAACAGCTCATCAGAAGGTGGGCTAGTCCCTCATTGAAGATTCAAATGCGCTTCTCTGCCAAATTGACCTGCTGTTATCCCCCCTTTCAGCTACTGTAACCAACACTGCACAAACAATGAATTATGAGATTAGAGTTACAGAAAAATGGCCTCATTCTGCAGATGTTGTGTCTGGAACCGGCTGCGAACTCGTGTTTGTTGTGTCATCTTCCTTGCTTCCCTCCCCTCCTCCTCCTCCTCACAGTCCCACCTTCACCAGGTGATGGTGCGTGCCAGGAACCCTGTTATGGAAAGGGTTAATTAGCATCTTCCAACTCTGATACATTCCCCCGTCCCCCCCCCCCCCCCCCAAAAAAAAAAAAAAAGGAAAAAGAAGGGAAATGAGCGAGAGAGAAAAACATCATTGATAAGAGAATAGCCATTGTACAGACAGACAAGCAAATAATTGAACTAGAATTTAAAAAGCCATAGCAGAATTATTTTAAGAGGTATTGATTGGAGTTTCACATGGGAGCTGCATGGTGGGGACAGCACAATGCGGGGAGGCTGGAGAGGACACACAGGGTTCCTTTGTTGTGTGGGTGTGTTTTGGGAGAGGCAGGGGGTGTATGTGTGCGTGTGTGTGTGTATGTGAGGGCACCCGTGTGTGGGGGGTGTCACATGCCTGTGCTGGACCTGGCACACTGCTGTCAGTGGCTTGGCATTGCAGCACCAGTACCTGTGGACTGAAAGCCCCACACCACAGCAGCATCAGAATATAGCCCTACAGCCTCCAAAGTACATTTGCTACCTGAGGAGCTTCAGGGTTCTCTGGTTGGTTGTCCTAGGGTGAGTTAGTGATGCTTGTTTCCTCCCAGATTTGCCCTACACCAGGACAAATACATTTATAAAAAAAACCCCACGCCATCAAAATGACTGGCGATTTTGGGAGGGGTTTTTTTTCCCCACAGTGGATGCAAATTTTCAGGTTAAAAAATGGTGCTTTAAAAGGACATTTGGGAACAAGGAAATAAAACAAAATAAAACAAACACCTTAAACTCCCAATGATGCTGAGAGTTTTGCTGTTGACTACAGCTGGGAAAGGAATTTGCCCAGGAAGCCAGTGACTGATGTGGATTGAGCCTGGCAGATACACTTCATCATCCTTCTTTTTCCCACTATGCAAGGATTACACAGCTCAATAATTATATCTTATGTGCAATTTTTAATGCACATTAGGGAGTGATGAATGGAAATAAAAGCTTCCTGCATGCTGAAGGGACAAAGTTATGCTCTTGGTTAGTGGTGGGGCAGCTTTGTTTCAAAGTCAGTTATAGCTATTTGCCAATTTCATCATATTTTTGGGGATGAGCTGTGACAAAGTAAAAACTAACCAACATTTAATTTGGAGTTTTCAAATGAAAGTATCTACAGTTTTCAAAATGAAAAAAACTCAATTCTGTGTTTTAAAATTATGTTTCACTTTGGAAATTATTTGTTTAAGGAATTTACAGGGCAAAACGAAATGAAGTTATCTTCTTTGGAGTAAAATTAATCTTTACTTATTTTCTGTGTTGCTGAGCATTTTCTTCCAGTTCAATGAAACCTTTTTTGTTGTTGTTGTTGTTAAATTTATGTAAGACAGAGCAATGGGTGCCCCAGCCCACCTGGTTCTCTCCCCGAAAGCAGAAGGAGGGGTCATTGCAGGGGAAGGTAATCGTCCACATGGTGATAATAACTCTGAGTTCATCAGGATGCAGCCATGTATCCCTATGAAATCACAGGTCAGGCACCATGGAAGTGGGATGAGTGCAGTACTGGCCAGGAGAGGGAGGAGAGCCACCAAACCTCTCCCTCCTCCACTGCTCACTACCCAGCCTGGGTGTCCCAGCCTGCATGGAACATCCCCTCTGCCTCTCCAGAAAGAGCCTAGAGGTCATCTTGCACCTGGAAGCTGGGAGTTCCTGCATTGAAGAGCAGATGGCTCCTTGCCCCAGAGTGGGGAAGTCCCATGTCCTCCAGAGAAGATAGAAGTGTCTCTCTGAATTGCCTGGGGTTGCATCCATCCTTCCGCTGCCCCCCATGGGCAGCCTCTCTGGCACACTGTGGTGCTGCCTGTGCCTTTTTAGTAACTGGGACTGCCGTGGCACTCCAGAGGATGAGAAAGCACAAGACGGGGACAGGAAAGCGGCTGTGAGGAGAAGCCCCATGGAGATGGTGCATCTGCTCCATCTCTTTCTTTTCTGCTGGTATTTTAATCTCTCAGCTAAAACGAACAGCAAGTTGCAGGGTTTGGCTTGATCTTTTGTGTTTTCTGCAGATTTCTCAGCCTATCATCATATCCTGTTGTGCTCCAGGCAATGTGTACTTCTGGGCTTTGTTTGACACCAGACTGCACAGGCTGGAGCTGTAGGTAGGCTCCCGTACATTAAAAATGTGTAGTGTTCCTTGAGGAGAAACACGCTTTTCTGAGAAGCTGCAGTCCTGTTAGGCAGCAGGTTCAAAATCCTCTTCTCCCTGTGTCTCTGATCTCGACTTCTCAACAGCATCAGTTCTCTTTCCACCCAATGCTTTTGCCCATTGTTTTTATTTCCATTTTTTTAAAGGCAAACTCGTATTGACATTCTCATCCCAGTCCTGTGCTGGTAAGACAGGTTATAAGCATCAGCCTCACTATTAGCAAATTCAGCTAATAATATGACAAAGCAACATTTGATAAACACCAGTTATTAAGACCCAACAGTGACAGAAAAGGACATTAGATTCCAGCAGCCTGAGGTCCTTATGCACTCTTTAGTTCCTTTGTCTGTGTTCACAGCAAGTGTTTTCTCGTGTGCCATTGGGAGGTTTTGCATCCTCCAGTCCATTTGCCCTGGACTTTTCAGTAGAGCTTAAGCTTATGAATTTCAGTGGAGTTTGAAATGATCCTCAGAGGCAGCCCAGGAAGAAAAGATGGGGAGAAAAAAAATTAGAAAAGCGCTCAGGAGCTGAATACGTTCACAGTTGTATGGTAGCTACTCCCCAGCCCATTAATCTGGTATTGCCATATCTATACAGAAGGAATTACTTATGTTTTCTTGGAGTTTGGATTGTTCCACAGGGATTTATGAGGCTGTGATATGGCTGAACAAAATCCATTTGGTTTCATTTGGAATATTCAGGTCAAATGGTTGCATTTGGTTAAACCCCTCTGTGGGAATCAAAAAGGAGGCTGGATTTCTGGTTGCATTCCTGCTTTTTTTCCCCTCCCCCACCCCTTTGAACAACAAGTCACTCATGAGGAAAGCTCGAGCAAGAAAACCTAGAATTAATTTGAGAAAGTTGCAGGGAACGATAAAAAGGTCTAGTAATGGAAATTGCATTAACTTGAGTGCTCAAATCCACTATTAATCGCAATCCCCATGCTAAGAAGCCACCATTTGGTGCTACGATGCTCTCAGCAATACCCACTGATAGGTCACAAGGGTCACTCCCAGCAAGGGGACCGTTGTGGTCACAAGTGTTTTGGCTGGATGGTGCCAGGACTGCCGTGCCATCACCTCGACTCCACCTGCTTTGTGCTGTAGCCATTTTCCTTCATTCAGGTAATATATGAGCATTCAGGCACCTGGGAGCATCCATTGCTTGATTTTAATGTTTTTTTTTTTTTTTTTTAATCTGCATTTGAGTTACAGCTTTAACCTTTGTGGCAGCACCTTTTTTAACCCTTTTCAGGATCACCCCATGGCTCACACGTGGCATCTCTGCTATTTGGTATTCTCTTTGTTGCTACCCATATGCATTTTAATCTCTCACTGCTCATATTGTCCTTATATAGATGCCATACCAAACTCCTCCCCATCAACTACAGCAGTGAACACCTGTTCTCACATCATTAACTTTATGTGCTTAAATTCTTCAAGAATATCACTCCTGCCCTGTAGCACTGCTGCGCGTTGAACCCTGATGGATAATCTGTAAAATCTGCAAAATAGCTTTGAGGATGTAATATGAAGGATTCTCCATCCAGATTCACTTGCTGCTTCCCAAACATCCCATTTTAATTTGTAATATATATGCTTGCCTGTTTGAGAATAAGTTTATTAAGCATCGGGGGTTAAAAAGAAAAATAAAAAATTCTAGTTTATCTATCCATTATTCTTCCAGCTCAACTGGTGGTAAATCAACAGCCTTAATAAAGTGTTGCATTTTCCAAATGAACAAAAATCACTTCAGGATTCCTGGAGGACAGCACAAGAGTCTTTCTAAATTTTCATACAGCCAGCATCAACTTCATCACCTTCAAGGCTCCCAATTTTTTTTTTTTTTTTTTAATTTTTTTTTTTACTTGGGTACAATTTGCACAGGAACACCTTGATGTGCAGCCTGGTGCTTGCTGTCCCTCATCCGACATATCTGCTTCCCGTCAGCAGCAGTATCACAGATCCTGGGGCCAGCCTCCTCCCTCCCTCCCTCCCTCCTTCCTCTTTCCTGAGCCTTCCCCAGGAGGTGCCGAGTGGGCTCTCTCCACGTGACGGGAGCAGCTGCACTCCTGCTCAGCCCCCCCGCGCTCCCCCTGTGTTGCAGCTGCAGCCCATCCTGCCTACAAAGGACGAGGAGCTAACTTTTTGTGGCATATGCTGTTACAGTAGGGTTTGCTGCATCTTTTGTCTGAATTTGTTGTCTTCAAAATAGCTGAAGCCCCTTTGCTTTCTCAGCATTCACTGAGCCTGAGCATTCAGCCAGCACACGCATTAGTATTTTGTCTTTGTAAGCACTCGTGGCTGCTGTGAATGTGGGCAGGAGTTGTTAGATCTGGGACATCCTGGCACCCTCTTCCCTTCTCTCACATCACAAACTGGTGCTTCCTGCTTAGAGAACTGACCTCAGTCAGCCACCTGCTTGACATCAGAGCATCCCATCCCATCCCATCCCATCCCATCCCATCCCATCCCATCCCATCCCATCCCATCCCATCCCCAGGTCATCGCCAGGGGCTTGCACCTTCACCTCTGCTGTGCTGGGGTCCCTGTTCAGCCCTCCAGAACTATGTGATGATTAGTAACCTGAGACCCTTCCCTTCAGAGCATCTCCCTGAGTTTTGCCTTTGCAGTGATGCAAAACTCCAAGGTTTGCAAGGGCAAGCCTTTTTCCTCCCCTTCTGCCTTCAATGCTCCCCTAAAGGTTTAGGAAGACTCACTCAAGAATTATTTAGGAACGATAGATGTGCCTTCTTCACAGCCTGATGTGCAGGGAGGTTTGCCCATGATGTAAAGGTCACCTTTACAAAGGGGGGTGGTGCTGGAAGCCCTCTGGCATGTTCAACAACGTATGTGCCTCCCAGGGTTTTGGGCATGTGGGTGTCACAGCACTCACCAAGAGCCCTGCAAGCAGCATGCCACCTGGGTTGTGCACACAGGGGGTTTTGGAAAGCTTCCTCCACAGCCACAAAACTCACTGTGACTTCTGGTGAGAGTATCTGCAAATGTGATCCCAAATTCTCTATGCTCTCAAGTATTTTTTAGAGTACACAAAAAAATACTTTCCTTTTCTAAACTTCTGCAGTATTCCAAAATGCAACTCTTGCTTTTCTCAGATCTGTCTTTAAAGCCAGAGGGGGTGGGAAGGCTTCCTTACACCCACAGACAAATGTGGCTCATGCGTAGGAAAAGAGAGACTTTACAAAATAACACCAAAACACCTCATGTGGTGTTGTCACATATGAGAATACAAACACAGCTTTGGTGCAAAACTGTTTTATGCCAGGGAGTCTGGAAGTAGCTGGTGTAGATAAATGAGTTTCAGAGGCGGTTAAGTATGTGCATATTAGGTGAGAAGTCTTATGCTCAGGAGAGCCTTACGGTGCTGCCTTACACACGTTAGCAGCTGCAAAAGTCATGAATGTGCATTTAAAAACAGAAATTGGAGGAAATGATGTTTTGTTTTTTTTTCTTCAGCATGCATGGAGAAAATGAAACGTTTTTCACACGAACTTTTCATGATGCCTCGTTTATTTTGCATACTCTGTGCATAATACCGGTCTTATTAACCTCTGCCTCCTGCACTCACCCATCAAGTACAATAAAATGGCTCCTCTGATGTCCTTGGTCTGCAGGGAGTTTCCAGAAATGGCATCTGTGCTGACATTGAAATAATCTGCAGTCTGAGACAAGTATGCAAGTTATTGACGAGGCTGCCTAGCAGTGGCGGTCAGCTCTGTGAACTGCTCTGTTCTTGTTTACTTAAAATCCTTTTCCTTCCTCTCTTTATTTGAGAACACAGTATGGCATGCCACAATGCTATCTCATAGCAGTCCCACACACAGAAGGGCTGGCCAAGGACCGTGGCCCGATATTCACAGTGTCACAGAGGATTCATTGCTCTCTGCTCCTCCAGCAGAAGCTGTGGGCTTTCACTGCCTCTGAAAATCCGTTTTCTGCTCTTGGTCTCCTGGCATCGGTCCCACAGCAGGGTCACAGTGAGAGCAGATTATACCCACCACATGACAGGAGTCAATTCCTACTGACTCCAGGTAGCCGACGCTGCCACCATTTCAATCAGTGCACTGGTAATTAAAAATTGGTCAAGATCCAGCCACTTCCACCTGATACACTGGGCAAAAGCGTCTGGATGAGATGGACGAAGGGGTCCCGAGGCACAGATGGCTTTTCACAGGCCCTGCACAGCCTCCACGGGGAGCTGGAGCCCTGTGGAGCCTGTGCACAGCTCAGCCCGTCTCTTCCAGCAGCCTGCAGGGCAGGAATGAACCCAAAAACATGCACACTGGGGACCGCACCACAGTGGGACACAGCGTGGACTAGAGCAGAGCAGGACACAAGCAGGCACGTAGGCAGCAGCAAAAAGTCATGGGGCTGAATTTGGCCATCCTTCAGTTGATACAGACCACAGGAAGTACAGCTCTATCTCATAGCAACTCCCTGCACTTTTCAGTACAACAATAAACATGTATTTATACAAAGACATCAGCATGAGACTTTTCTCTGATAGCACTTGTAGCCTGCTATGGCTGAGACATACAGAGCATAAAGTTAAACCCCCAGAAACATCATTAGCAAGCCATAGTATCTGGCCTCTCAGCACACCCCTGACTGCTCCCCAGTTATCCCTTACAGAAAGAGGTACAAAACAAGAACAGGGAGCCACTGTTGCCCAGGCACCGTACAACCACTTCCAGCCTGTCAAAAACCACGGCTCAGTCACAGCATATTGAGATAAACCTGGCCCTCCAGCTCTGAGCCTTTGATCTTCAGCTGGTTTGCAAAGAGAAAAAGAAGAAAAAGGTTAATCACAAACAGCTGATGGAGAAGTTGCTGGTCAGATAGAAAAAACGGCAGATTCCCCTGTAACCATTTACCTCCCAAAACAGGAGCTTTCACCAGAAACCAGCTGCCTCCCCATTGCAGGAAATGGCATGACAGGTATTTCCAGATAGAAGAGCAGATTAAACTAGTTTTTCCATTTAATTTGAGCAATGACTCATTAGGGATACGAAGGAAGGATATTCCTTGGTAGGAGCTCACAGCTCTAGTTGGCGTTTGTAACATGTGTTGTGTGATTTTTTCCAGCTAAGCTGCAATTTCAGTTTCTACCCTGAGGGTTACACCCAGAGAAATTAAAAGGGATGCTGAAAGGTCTCTAAGTACCAAATGTCTGTGTTTCCCCTGGATCTCTTCCCCTTTTTGCATAGGCTCATACACCTCTGGGTAGATGCAGAAGCCTGGCCCTCACTGCTCCTTCCATTAGCTCTTGGCTCAGCCAGGCTGGCCAAACCAGTGCTGGGTGTCATGCCAGTGCTGTCCTCTTTACCATGAAAGCGTTCACCAGTGTCTGTGCCAGCGCCTCTTCTCCTTTATATCCTTTTGGGGAAATGGTGACAACTGGAGCTTAGTGGCCTTACAGGAAAAGTGAGGGCTGCCCTCGTTCCCAACAGGATGCCCAGCTGCCGGCATTGGCTGGTCCTCTGCTCCATGAGACCTCGGGCTGGTTGCACAGGACACTCACCAAGAAGGTTTTGGTACCACTGCCTCATTTCTCACCAGGCCACTCAGTCAGTACTGCAGGCTGAGGCTGTCATGCAAGAGAGGGGGCAAAGCTGGTCTCTGTTCACTCTGGTGCTCACTAAAAATCCTGTAATGAGGAGAAAACCTGGACTTTGCACCAGGCTCAGGCCTTTCCCAGTTCCATCCCTGTTTGCCACTGAGATAGGCAGCACTGGGTGAAACAAAGAGGGAGCAAGAGCAGCTGCGGGAAGATTTCCAGAGAATAAATATTTCTATTATTTCCTAGCCTGACTGGAAGCATTCATGGGCTGTGAGGAGATGGTTACTCCCTCCACTGCCTCACTTATCTCAGCCGCTCTAGGTGGTGGTTGCAGCAAATGGCACGCTTGCGAGATAACAGCGGCTTTAAAGGGCTGCTGCCTCGCAGGGAAAGGGAGATGCTGACTCAGCTGCTGGAAAAATCAAGCAAAACATGGAAAAGGCACAAAAGTTTGTTCACAGTCTGAAGAGGAGAAAATAAGGGAGGGATTCTGAGAATAGGAAGACGCTGAATTCAGGGTGCATCCGCTGGCGAGGGGAGGGGGGAGGCCGGGCCAGCCAACAATGGAGCAAAACAAAACAACACAAAGGCAGGAAATGCAGAAGTTCAGGTTCACACCAAAGTTCAGGTTCACACAGTGTAGCTGGGGCAGCTGCCCCATGCACTGCACAAGTACAGCCCCTCCTGTGGCCACTGCACCCCACAACATGGCTGTGCCCACCTGGGGTTTTGGGGGGTCTGTCCCCACACAATTAGGTGGTGTAGTTTCTGTTTTTGTTCTAAATAAACATGTAACAACTAGTAAGAGGACTGTGGAGCTAAGCTGGTGCTGTGAATGGCACAGCATACAAAATGCCTACACAAAGATGGTTTTACAGTACACTGGAGGAGCAGAGTATTTTATTCAAAGACAAAAGTGATTAAAATGTTGAAACAGTGGGTGTCCCCTGTGACTTCTGCTTTCTGAAGATTTGTTAACTCAGTAGACAAGTTTTGCAGTCCAGCTACTTTAGCTTTGATGAAATAACCAGACTAGTGTAAAAAGTGACATCTACAGTATTGTGCATATTTGATGCTCATATTTCTATAAGCATTTGGGGAGATACATTAAGTACCAAAGCAGGGGCATATCAACAGTTAATTTTCACTCACTACTGATTGTGTGGGAGGGTTTGCTATAACATTCATGGTAAATAATATTTACAGAGGCCTCTTAACCAGAGAGTCTTCACAGTTTTATTTCCATTGCAGAAACCAGCATCTCTGGATACTGAGCAAGGCAGCAGAGAAATGACTGCAGGCATAAGGGACAAAACCACATGAAGCTCGACTTGGTTAGCAGGTGTAGTCAGAATTAAAGATAAAATGGTTGATGCAGACTTCCAAACAAAATATATATGGGAGCTGAATTCATCTGCATGGCTGAGAGCTGAACTGTGAACTGCCCTTGGCCTTCAACACAGTGACAGTGGTTCCCAGGGCCACGCTTTGTGAAACCTCTCCAGTCAGCAGAGAGGAAAGGACGCTGGATGCCCTCAGCCCACCAGCAACCACTCTTGCAGAGTGACAACACCCTTTGCTGCCAGAGAGGTGGGTTACAGCTCCCAGAGACTGAGCAGGGAAGGGCTGGTTTCCATCCCGGGGCTTCTCTCTGTCCTTTTGGAGATGCTGTTGCCAGTTTTTGGGGCCGCACGCAGCTCGCAGCTGAGCCACCCCCCCCCGCCCGGCTTTGCTGCTGCCAGAGCAGCTGAGCTCATTAGCATGTAAAGGAAACGAAAGTGCAGCTCCCACTCTGCTTTGGGTGCAAACCAGGGGACCACGCAGGGCACACACAGATCCCTGTGCAGCTCAGACCCCCGTAGAGAAGCAGGAAGCTGTAACCATTTCTGACGGGGCGGCACCATTTGCCGGAGAGACCCTGGCAGCGGAGAGATGATTTGCTCCCATTTGGCGCCCGCACTGCCACTGGGAAGAGGGAGGGTAGAGCCCCATGAGGGCACCCTCTCACTGGAGCCAAGCAACCAAAGTCCTCTGGACAGCCGAGGGTCTTATCCAGGGTCTGTAAATCTCCACATAAATTTATGGCACTATATAAAAGTTTAAAAAGAAGGAAGAGGCTTCTGTTCTGTAAGGAAAGGAAGTGGTGGGGAAAGGAGTAGAGGCAGGCTTAATTTGTGCAGTAGCCTGGAAGGAGTCCATAGGGAGTTTAAAAAGCAATTGTATTTTGGATCCTGAAATTAAGCAGCAAGCCACTCGCTGTTTGGCTGAGGGTGAAGTGGTCAAATGTCATGACATGTGAGGGAAAACAGCAGCTTTCCATCCCCTGTGGGAGTGTGGAGCTAGGGGTTTGGATGGGGAGGGAGGGTTACTGCACCAGAGCAATACAAAAAAAAAACAAAAAAAAAAAAACCAAAAAACCAAACCAAACAAAAAAACCCCAACAACAACAAAAAAAAGAGGACAGGAAAGCATGGACAGAAATTTCAGCAGAAGGCCCAAGCCTGCCACAGCAGCAGCACACACAGAGGCTGTAGTGTGGCTGGAGAAAGGAAGAGGATGCATGGGGCAGAGGGGGAAGGATGAGGGGGAAGGAGGGCTGGGGATTATAAACCACTGTCAGCTTAATTTCATTTCCCAGAAAAATAAAAAAACTATTTGTAGGCACACAGATGAGAACAAGGAGATGAGATTCAGCCTAGACAGGTTTGTTAAGAACACATTGCATCAAATCAAATTAATTTCATTGTGTGGTAAAGTAATAGGCTTTGTGGATATACTTGAGGTTAGCAAGGCTTTTGACACAGTCTTCCAAACATCCTCCTAAGCAAAATGGGGAAGCACGCTCTAACTCGACCTCCTGCAACATGACAGAAAATCCAATTGGAAACTGTATGAAAGGATTTAGTTTCTAGCTAAAATCAGATTCTTTGAGGTCTCTCCCAGGACCCGGTACAAAGAGCATTTAGCAAGGAACAGAGATCACGCCTTCATGGAGATGTTGAAAATATTTTGAACAGCAGTGTTCAAGTTTGAAAAAGGTCTTCATTCAAAATAATGCAGTGGAGAGGCATCCACGCAATCTGGTGGAAGCAGAACCAGACTGGAATCAGGCAGAAATAAGACACAGAGGCGTGACCAACCAGGGGACCACTGAGAGGACATTCTGGGAAACAGGATCACAAGCTGAACACAAAATGACTGGACATCATGGCAAAAGAGGAGAGCTGGTTAATGGGAGGTGTGAATAGGAAGAGCTGAAACCCCAGATGAAGCAACCTGGCTACATGAACTGTCCTAGCCCAAACAGGGAGCCAGTGCCAGGCCAGGACATGCCTTAAGGCTGACTAAGGGAGCAGTCTGGAAGGGAGAACCTGTAGAGAGAGACTGGGCCAACCATGGATCATCTCAAAGACAAAAGGCTGAGGGGAAACACAGTTGATTTCCAAGCTAGAAAATGCCATTGCCAAGGAAAAGGGATTGTTTGGTTTTCCATGTTGTTAGAGAGCAGGAGCAACACAAATAGCAAAAACCACAGCAAGGAGAGTGAAGCAAAATGCAAGGGAAGAACAGCATGGTTTGTGGGATCTCTGTCTCTCAAGGTCTTTAAGAGCAGGTTGAGTGAAAATGAACAGAAGAACATGAAGGGTGGTTGGCCCTCTTTTAGGACATTGGGTTGGCTGAAAGTCCAAAGGCCCTTGCCAGGCCAGTACACTTTGACACAGTAGTGAAAATAAAAATGGTTCAGCACAAGCCCTTCAATAATAACTCTAGGTATGCAGTCTAGCAGCTTAATAGGACTGTTTAGGTTATTTTGTTCAGGACTTGGATGCTGTAAGACCAGAATCCATAATCAGGATTAGTTTTGCTACTGCTTTCAATATGGCCAAATTTTCACTCTGGGATTCCAGCTCCCTCCACCATCTCCTGCAACTCTCAATAACATGTTCAAATCACCCATTTTTATTGACTTTTTCACTACTTCCTGATCAGTTGCTGTGAAATGCCTAAGAGAGCCTGGCCTTTTAAAGTCACACTCAAACAGATTTTCCTGTACCCATAGGCACCCCTGCCTACATCCAGGTCAACATATCCTATTATCTTCATGTTTTGCTTTGCTGACATTTATGAATGCCACTGCTTAGTTAAAGAAAATTTTATTGGGCTAAGAAAGCATGATATGGTGATGTTCATTACTGATATTACTTCTCTTTTCATTCATCATAGCCATAATTAATTTTCTAGCATGGATATAGGCTGAGATTTAAAGCCATCCTTGTGAAATGAATTAGCCCCTTTTCTCATCTTATTTGGAGTTCCCTATTGTGAATATACTCCAAGTGTAATAGAGAGGCAATTTATGAGAATGAAATCTCATCTGTGTCCTATTCCTTGCCCTCTCTCTGGTGATTTTATTATGCTGGGGTGGCTCCTGCCATTTGTTTAGAGGCTGGGCTGCATTTGTTATTATAAGTTCAACAGGTTGTTTAGCATACATTAATGCACAGCAGGGAGCAGAGACAGACCTTGGATGCCTAACATCAAACAGTGAAAGCATGCAGTTGGGGTCTGTGGGTGAGGGGTGTTGCTTCACGTAACATTCAGTACCAAAAAAATCCTCAGTGAAGGCCCACAGTGGCCCAAGACTCAAATCCCACTAAGCTATGGGTCAATCCTGGAGGAAGAGGTGGACACAGTAACTTGTGGGCAGGAACCTTGACCTGACCCTGGCACCAGCACACCTCTTATCACACCCAGTTGGGTGCGTTAACACATCTGAAAATGCAAAGATGGGATGGATCAGCTGTTTTCATCCAAAGAGAAGTCTGCTATTAGTGTATCTGGTAAGATTTAAAGACATTTCTCTGAAATGAATTAGCCCCATTCCTCGTCTTATTTGGAGTTCCCTGTTGTGAATATAATCACAGCAGTGTGTGGAGAAAGCTGCCGACTTCCCAGGGATGAGCACTCAGCTTCAAGGGAGCTCAGGAAAGCTGAACAGAAGAAGCAAAGGTTTTTGCAAAGCAGTGCACTGCAGTGACAATTCTCCAAGGCCCTGCTCAGGGACTCTGGTGTTTGCAAGCAGCTACAGCTCCCCAGGCCTCAGCAGAAGAGCTCATACCTTTGGCTTGTGTCAGACAGTTCCAGTTCCCTTGGTAAACCAAGGGGTAACTATTCAGCAACGTTAAAAAGGCCTGTGGCATCACATGGTGCCTTCTGCCTTCTAGCCTTTAAACAACAAAAATCATCTTGCATAGGAAGAGCAGATCCTGGCAATCACAGTTACAAAGGTCCTCTTGCAGGAGGACATGTGGAGGTAGCTGGATCCAGGGAGGAAACAACCATGGCCACCAGCAATGCCCCTGCCAGTGGGAGCTGCTGCACAGGGTGATGTTTTGTGACTGCCATGCTGAATTGAAAATAAAAATTAGCCTCAGTAACTTTTCAAATGTTTTTTACCTTTGAAAAGTGGCTGCATTTGATTTTCCAGAAAACTGGCATGTAGCTGATTAAAACTGCACATATCATCCTAATATCATATCCTCACTACTGAACTTCTAACCTGACAAAAATACATTGCATACTATAACCTGTTTCTCTTGATTATTAACCTTGAACATGGCAACCTATAAATCATCAGTGAAACAGCTGGTGCTCAGCATTGCCCCAAAGGTGTATGATTACGATCATTTTATATATATCTTGCTATGCAGACATGAAAAATTCATTGAAGAGCTTGGTACTGTAAGACTTATTGTAATGAATTTTCTTTAAAACATAGATCATACTTAAAATAGGTGTCTTCTCATTATAATGTAGCCATTTATATCTCCTTGAATTACTGGTGTGGCGCTTGGCTGATTTCTAAAATTTAAATGTAATGCCTAAACAAATTCAGAGTGGTCAGTTTGCCTGTACTTCACGATGACATTTTCATTTTTAGTTTTATGCCTTTATTTCTATCAGGGTAAGGACTCACACCTGCAGAAATATTGAGAGGATTACAGATTTTTTTCCCTGCAATACTTGGTGTTACATCCATCACTACTGGGATTTCAGTAGCTGGCGTTGGCACTTTAGCTTTGGGGATGGAAGCGGTAGATTCACCTGAGGTTTGGTGCCAGCAAGCACATGAATTGTACAATAGTAAGTCAGTAATAGAACCAAAGGGAATAAACAAAACATAAAACAGGATATAAAACCAGAACCTGAAAATAAACTTTTTAAAGCTATGAAATTTGATGGCCAGGACCTCAAGGAACATGGGGAGGTAGTCCAAAGGTAGCAGGTCATCTGGTGAGATTTTGGTTTTTGGGATGGCATCCTCACCTCTTCTATCCTCCCAACAGTCGTGCACAAACACAGCCTGTGTCAGCTAAAAATGTGCTCAGTGATTTAAAGCTACCCAGCACCCATCTAGTGAGCACTGAGAAGCCTGTGCCACATGTTCCCATCCTACACACATTTTACAGAGAGGCTCTAACTGTTCGTGTCTAAACTTGAGTGGTTGTTGGCAGGTGACGGGAATCATGAGAGAGGCCCTGCATTTTGCTACTGATTCATACCATCAATTTATCATCTTGCAGATGAAACCATTCTTTTCCACGAGGTTATGAGAGGATTTTGTCACCTCTGGCTCCCCTCCCTCGTGCAGCTGCTCTGCCAGAAACCCTGCCTAGGATGGGATGGTGCGAGAGCTGCTTTGTGCCAGCCCTTCCCATGCCTTTTGCTCAAGATAACAGTGTCAATGAGGGAGGCTCTCCCTGCCCGTGCTGTAGCCTCCATTAACAAAATTCGCCAATACCTGCAGAGCTCCATTAAGGACTAGCTCAGCCACAGACCCCTTCAGTCTTCACCTTGCACCCCAGGGGCATCACTGCCACCTTGAACCTGGCAGAGAAACCACAGTATTCCCACAGAAATCTCTACATTTCTCCCTGAGCTCCTGGTTCTGATTTTGCCTGTGACAATTTTTGTTTGCTGCAAGCAGCAGACACAAAGACATTTGCGTGCAACCTTATTGCACATTGGTCATCAAAGAGATCTGTGCAGATTTAATTTGCTTTTGCCTGCTCACAACATATTTTCCCTTACCTCTCAGAAAGAGTGAAGACAAGCATAAAAACCAGCTCCACAATTGCTCGCAGATTATTTCTGTAGTGCAAACAGTAAAGGCTCAGCAAGAAAACCTGATACCAGTGCACGCAAATGTTGCTTGGGTCACCAGAGGCATGAGGCCTAAGAAGAGATCTAAAAAGCCACCTCTCCGTGAGGAATAAGCAAAGCACACGGCAGAGAAGCATAATTTGTTCCAATTTAGTTAAGATTCTCTTGGCACGTGAACTCACAACTGCTTTAGGAAGACTTCATTAAATGGTGTGCAAGGAAGCCCACTCATCATTTAACTTGTATACGCTGAAATCCACTGATAGAAACAGTTTTGCAAAGCCCATTCCAAATCCAGGTTAAAAGCAGCCACCTCTGAAATGGTTCTGGTGAAATGCTGCTCACATTTGAGTGCTGTTACTGCATGGCATGATCCCTACTAGCCATCAACAGCAGAGAAGCCGATCCAAAATCATTAGAGGCTGTTACATAGAAAGGGTGCCAAGAAGAGCTGACAAACATGAGGTATTTAGCAGCACGTACTGAAAACAGGCTGAAAGATATTTTGGAGCTTGCCTCTCATGGTTTCTAGAAAATTGCTGTTTTCCTTTGGATTAAATATAAGTATACAGTAGGCAAGAAATTATGGCAGTTCTTCACAGGGCAAGGGAAACTAATAGAGCAATGAAAAGCTTGTTCAATTCAAACACTGAGTGTTAAAGCCAGCAGATACCTTTTTCTTTCCCTGAATGTTCCTTTTCAGTGCAGTTGTATAGAGCCAATGACAGGTTCTCCTTGGTAGAAACTGGTACTTGGAAAGCTAGACTTTAGGCCTTTTTAAAACTCCCAATTTCTGCTAGAAGACCAGTGGACACTGGAAGCATCATCTAACCACTTCTTGCTATCTGACAGAAAGTAGACAAGGATGGAAAATCCAGGAATATTATCTTCACTCTGCCTGATACATCCACAAGCACCCTTACTGGGGCAGCTGTAAGCAAAGTCAAGGAAGCACTAAGGGAGGGCTTTTCAGCATACCTGCATGACCAAGGAGAAAGAGAAGCTGTTAACTTAGAATGCACTAAAGCTTTAGCAATCTACCCCACCAACAGAGCAATGTGTGCAGCAGAAGCCTTTTGAGGAGAACACAAAGCTGTAATGATGCAAATCTTTCCTCTTAAAACCAGTGCCTGAACTTGCAACTTTGCTAACTGTATTAGTCAGAGGAAGCAGCTGCACTGTCATATCCAGGGATGACTAAAGGAATATTAAAGAAACATGAACTACCACCATCCTGAAGAAGTCAGTGTACTGATTTATGTTCCCATTTCTGTGATGTACTATGCAGTCAGAACAAATAGCAGCCCCAAGGTCAAGTGGTAGCGAGTTGTGCACTGAAAGCAATAGCCACGGCCCTGCCTTGACAGCGGGAACTCTACAGGACAATGAGAAGCAAGACCCACAGCTTGGCACGCAGTTTTCTGTGGGAGACAGAGGAGAGAAGGTGGCAGATTTGGTACCTCACAGCAGGGTAGCAGGTTTGCCATCGTATGGTGGCAGCCATTGATTGAGGGGGGCCGTACTACGACAGCCCAAGATGTAATGAAGATTGTCATGCTCAAGGATGAGCCGGAGTTCTACCCAGGCAGTCCTAATCAGGGTGGTTTGAGTGCAGCATGATTGTAGCTAACATTAGCCTCACAACATCTCTGTGAAGAAGGCAAGTGTCATTCTCCATTCGGAAGATTGGAAACCGCAATTAAAGCAACTGCCTCAGGGAAACAGACAGAATTAGAAATTGAATCTGGAGTCCTGGTCTGCTGATTCGCCCACGGGTTCACCTTTCAAACTTGGGAGAGGGCAAGGTAAAACAGTTGGAGGGCACCTTTTACCTGCAGCCCGAGAGACGCTCCCTCAGACTCCAGTGACAGCTCCAGCCTAATCAAACAGGCACAAAAGAGCAAACGCTGCTTGCAAAACAAAGCACATACCCCACTGGTCACTAGAGCGTTACAAGCTGGAATCAATGCGATGATTGTGACAGCTGAGAACAAATTCAGCTATGTTTGACAACTTCCAGAAAATATTGGCAGAGGACAGGGAGTCTGCACTGCCCAGCAGCACCTTTGTGAATTGATTAGCCATATAGCAGATGGCAAGCCTGCTGCAGACTGAGACAGCAGAAGATGGCCAGTCTGGTTGAGAAGAACTTGAAGACGACTGGGAAGAAAAAGCATGTCCTTACAGTGACAGCCCACAATGATATTTCAGAAATGTCACATGCATGGCAGATGAGGAACAGGACTGATTTTTAACATTTTCTTCAGCTATTTATTACCAGCACCTGTCTGGCTTATAAAGCAAAATTATATAGCTTCGTTTAAACCCTTCACTTTCACCTCTTTCCTTCACGAAAAATCCTTAATATTAAAAAAAATAAATTTCTGTTGAAATATTCTTCTAGAATCAACTGATATGTTTGAGAGAACTTCTATGCTTTCTCTGAAAGCAGCCATGCCTTGAAAGTTTCATTTTAGGAAATATATTCTGGACAAAGCGCAAAGACTTTGCTCTCCTCCTCCTGCCACATATTTTTGGGAGGGGTTTGGCACGTGTTTGGAGAAAATTCATATTTTCTAATGGTTTTAGGAAATGCCTTAGGCTATTCAGAGTCTGCACAGCTGCTCATCAGTAGCCAGCCATGGCTGAAAGAGCAGAAACTATGGTTCAGAAAAATATGCCATCTTTGTCTGGTGCAGAACAATGCTGCTGCAGTGAAATACAATGGCCGTCTCTTATTTTCCACTAGCCCTTAGAAAGGGGCGGGGGGGGGAAAGACGAGGAAAAAAAAGGGAAGGATCACGGAGTTTCCTTGCAGGGCCTCTGAGCAGAGGGAGGGAACATCAGCTCTGCACTCACAGATATGCAAATCCTTTCCCAGGCCCAACAATAGCAGAAACCCTGTGGGAGGAGGAGACCGATGGCACTGCTGCTCCCAACTCCTTTGCCTGCAAAGCCCACAGGTTCCCGGCACTTCCCGAGAGCTGGAAGGCCAGTGCATCATCCAAGAAGAGGAGAGCTGTAAAAGCTGTGGTATCAGAGTTGACTGCTCTTTGCCCATGGAGCTGTGCCACCATCATTGGACATTTTAGGGCTTACAGTTTGCCTGCCATTCAGTTCATGGGTGCAGCAGCCCAGAAGATTGATGAATCCATGGTTAATGCCTAATATTGCCCCTTAGGTTAATAAGGACCACATATAAAAAGCTGGAAGTGAAAGAAGAAAAGACATTCTGTGGTGAGACCCCAGTTAACATTATTTGCATCAACATACTCCAAGCAACTTTCTAAATGGAGGGATGGGTTTTTTTTTTTTCTAATGCAACTACAATTACCAGGATTTAATGAAGTCTCTGACTTCCAGCTATCACTAATATCTAAATTTCTTCAGCAAAGACTGAGGGAGGACAAGTAACAGATTGGAAACTGCCTGCACTAAGCTACTGCAATAGAAATAGCTCAAAATGATTAAGTTTTGATGGTTTTACCAGTGCCGACAGCAACCCATAGGAGCTGGAAAAACAAAAACATTCAGTGCCATGGACTTATCCCCTTCTAGAAAACATGTATTTTGCACTGTATTTCCCTATACTAGTAAGTGTTTGCTCTTTTGCACCAAATCTATTATCTAAAACTGCACGCAGACTGAGCTGGGACTTTGACCCTGCTTTCCAAGGGATGTTTTCAGAAGTCCCATCAAAGCTTGATCATAGCAACTGTCAATCATATAACTGAATTTCCTTCACATATTCTCCTCAGAACAGGTGACTCAAACTAGTGATTAGACTAGACACCTCAAACATCACCTGTCTATGTAAGAAGCCACCTCCAGGTCTCTCCAAGGCATCACTTGAAGCCAAAGGGGTACAACAGATTATTTGCATAGCACAGAAGCAAAAGCTGTAGCCAGCACTCTTCCCACTGAGAAGTCAGAAATGTTCATGGGGTGGCACCTTTCAGGTGCCCAGAAAACAGTGTGGAAGCAACAGGTCTGAGATATGTGAGAGCCCTCACATATCCTGACACCTCCTGATCCCCAGCCCTGATGTTAAGGATTCAGAGGTAGCTGAAATGCATGGTGCAGATGCAACAGACATCTAAAATGTCCCAAGCAGTTTTGTTCACAAAAGTCAATGGGGAGCTTAATATGAAAAATACAATTGATTACCTCTCCCTCCCTTCAATCTTAAGCCCTTCTCAAATGAGGAAGTGCTCAATGGCAAAGGTCCTCAATAGAAATGTGCAATTCCAATAAGCAATACACTTTGATATTAGACATCAATACAAAACAAGAGACTGAAGCTGACTGAAAAAACCTGGGACTAGTTTAGGAATTTGTCCCCTATTTCAGCAACAATTTTCAAGACTCACACTTGAACTGCTTTCTCTTTACAGTCTCCTTATTAAAAATTGCATCTGTAAGCCTGAGCCGAGCTGTTGTTGTTCAGTTCTTTCCCTTGGCAGCATTGCACACCATGCACACAGAACAGACTGTGTCAGCATGCAGACCACTTCTGTACTTTGACATAGGTACTTTCTTTTTGAAAGCAACACAGAACATAATTTACATTCTTTGATAACCCCATTAACATTTCCACGGCCATTAGGAGGTCCAGCAAAAAATGGTTGGTGGCAAAGGAAAGGCTCCTCATCATGAGAGACAGAAAGGATGCTCCAAATGTGAATCAAGTGCAGAATAGTTTCTGATCTATGCATCTTACTCACGTAAGCTTTTATTCATTTAGACACACTTTTAAAACTCCGTAAGAATCTTTGCAATAATTAACATGTAAAAACTCTGTCAAATCAAAGAAAAACCTTCATATTTTCATGTAATACATTTCTCGGACATTAGATGGCAATCCCCCCACTTCATCTTTCATACCAGGGGCCCATATCCCTTCCAAAAATCAAATGTCACCACCTTTCCAACAGGTGAGGGGTCTCTTTGTCTTCTAGGAAGCAAGGCTGTTTGGAAAGCACAGAGCATGGAGGCTCTCCCATTCTCATGGCATTTGTTCTCCAGTTTTGCTGCCTTTTTTTTTTTTTTTTTTCTGAGTAGGAAAGGCAGATGAGTAATGCCATCATGGAAGATGCTTGCATTAGGGGCAAGATTTACTCATTTGTCACTTGGACACCCTACATCATGAGCTGGATGTTTCCATGTCAAAAACATATAGGCAAAAATAGAAGTTACCAAAACTTCCCCATTTTGACAGAGGAGAAAGGGACTTAGTATGGCATTTAACAATATAATTTCTAGTCTTGCCAATTAAAAAGGGTTCTCCCAAGGGATATCATTAGTCTGTGTAAATCTTTTCTGGAAATTATAAAACTGAACTGAAAAAAACCCCTGCTATTCGGTACCATGTGTGGAATACACACAATGGGAAGCACCTACAAACTCTTACAGTGGGAATTTTATAGGTAGGAAAAAAATAAGACAAGGCATTTAATAACAACTTAAAAAACAGCTCAAATTAATTCAACAGAGTATGTAACACACCTGCCTAAGTTAATGTGCCTTTGCTTTCAGCCTCTCACTTTTTGCCGTGGTCTACGTGTGATGTTTTAGAAAGAGGCAGGAATAACACACCTCATCAACCATTCAGTGATGTCCATGCAGGGGGAATCCTTTCTGACCTTCATTAACTCCCTATGATCTATTTAAGTGGCAGTACAAGACATCCTGACATCTATTCATTTCAACAGTATGTGCCTGTGATTCATTCACACAAAAATCACTTCCTAAGCCTTCATTTCTCATCTACTTTCATTGTTCATGAAATATTCTTTTCAAGCCAAGTTCACCCCTTTTCATATATCCCCCATGGGACCAAATTTTGGCCTTGCAATACTTGTCCATTTGAGCTCTTGTGCAAATTCACAGTGTACATGAGAGTGAGGTTTGCAGCTCTCCAGCATTCCTGATAACATTAGTCCTAAAGACAGGGGTCCACCCACAGCTGGCTACTGAAATAGCTAATTTTTCATGTACTCCAGTGAAAATCTAACCTTTTATCCTCACTCTGGAGCTCGTTGTGTATGTGTGTGTCAAGGTGACAACATTGTGAAAACAGAAGTTCTCAAATGGTGCATTATCTCTAATATCAAAAGGTCACAAAAGGGTACAAATCGGTAGCTCTCCAGAAGAGACACTGGTTTTTATAAAAAGTGGGTCAGTTTTAGTTTCATGTAGGTTGTTTGACACAGTGGTTTCTGGCATCACAAGCTCTGGTCTACAGGATACCACAGAGCCTTTGTATCCCTTGCTGTCACTACAGCATTGTGTTTTTCTACCCATTAACCAAGGATAAATGACCTAGATATTGTGCCTATTAAAGCCTCATTTTTCTTTTGCCCTTTTGTTCTTTAGTGTACCACATTATCACATGCTGAACACATTTAAAGTATTCTCAGTCTCTCATGCCCCTTTGAAGGAGTAAAGTGGGGATTTTAGTGTGCATTTCTGTAGAGTTACTTAGAGTGGAAAATATGAAGGCAATTCAAGGTTTCTCTTCCTGCCTAGTCCCCTGAAGACGATCAGTTCAGCATTTACAGCCACTAATCTATAAAGAATATAGCAGGAAAATGCTATAAAAAAGCCACAAATACAAATACAGAAAGTGAACACCAGTTTTGATGTCCCTAAATACTACATTCTATAATTACATCTCTGCATATCATGGGTCACTTTTATTAAAAGCATCATTACTACAGTTGGCAGCAATTTACATCTTATCTTACATGATAGCAGTTTCCAAAGAAAAAAAAAATAAAAAGACATCACAACAAAGAAAAACAATACATTTACAAAGTCATGTCTGTAAACTTCAAGGCTAGTTTAGAGTTGAGGTAATGCTGTTTAGCTTTGTGGCTAAAGTAACAAAGTCCTTTAATTTAAAAAAGGTACCTGATTTTTTTCTTTTTGTTTATACCAGTGCATTACAAGATCACGAGACGATTAAACTGTAGCTTTATCCTGTAAGAACCTTCTCCGCGGGTTAATTTCCAAAAGGTACTCTTCACATTCAACAGCTGCCTTATTATTGCTGTGTCTCAAGACAGAGACATTCACACTATCATGAAGATTGTCAGAGAGAGAGTGTGTGTGTGGGTGTGTGCGCGCATGTGAGCGGGTGAACTCCCATACAGTCAAAATGAAGCGCGAGTACGATATGTATGGTAAATTTCATCTTGACCTTCACAGCAAAAAAAAAAAAAAAAAGGAAAAAAAAAGGAAAAAGAAATTAAAAAATTAAATATATAACTTCATCCTTCCTTTAAGCAGCACTTCCTTCTATTAGTGCCACTTGATTACAAATTGCTGCTTAATCCATAATACCAATGGTACCAAAAGAAAAAAAAAGCAGAGCATTATGTCAATTTCCTTAAAAAGACATGATCACCTCTCAAATTTCATCTCTCCTAGGGATAATAAATAATGCACTGCACAATACTTAATGACCAAGATACCTTTTGACACATCTGTATAACATGACTTGAACTTTTTTTTTTTGCTACACTATGTTACAGAACAGCTTATAAAAACTAAGTATGGACATTAACTGTGAGTGTAAACAGTAGGACTACCACTTGTCAAAAGTTTAAAACACTTTAACTGTAACTGGTACTGGTTATTCATCATTTTCATTGTTTTCTATTTCTTCCCCCCCATCAAGTGAGTCTAATTCTTCACCCTGTGCTATTTCATCTTCTAAAACGGAGGAATCTGCAGTTTTATCAAGGCTCTCCTCTGCATCACTGCCTTCGAGATTTTCTTCATCTTTAAAGGCAGCTCCTTCAGTTTTGTCAGTAGCCTTCTCTTCATTGGAGCCCACTGCGTTCTGAAGTCCTGCTAGTGCAGGGAAACCGGGCAGAGTCAATCCTCCCAGTCCTGGAGGTAGAAACATAGATGGATAGAAGAGGCCAGGAGCCATGGTAGACAGCAGGAAAGGATTGAAGGCCAGAGGGTTTGTGGGCAATCCAGTGTTGGTGGTGGTGGTAGTGGTGGCAGTGGCGGTAGTCGCCGCAGTAGCAGCACTGACAGATCCATTCGCAGAGTCAGTAGCAGAAACAGTGTCTGTGCTTTTCTCAGAGTCTTTGTTCTCCTCTTCATTCTCGTTTTTCTTCTCTTCAGCTTTTGAAGCGCCATCCTCAGTCTCTCCTTGACCGGAAGCAGTAGTGGCATTTCCAGTAGTAGCCGTTATCGGGTTATTCAACAATCCGCTTAGTCCAAACATATTGGGCAGTCCTGCCATCCCTGGCAACATCAGAGGCAACATGGCAGCCGGATTTTTAGCATCCCCCCCAGCAGCAGCAGCTGTTGCTAGCCCTGGTGGAAAGCCCATGAGGCCTGCAAGCTGGAGAGACTGCAGGTTCTGTAGGTTCTGGAGGCTTGTGAGGTCCATTCCAGCAAACAGACTGTTCATTAGTAGTGGGTTGATTCCCGAAGTTGATGCTACAGCAGCAGCTGCTGCAGCTGCTTTGGCAATTTCACTTTTTGGCCTTCTTCCTCTTCTGCTTGCTCCTTCCTCCCTCACAACAGGTCCAGTGAGAAGACGGTCAAACATGGACTCTGGAACAAAACCCTAAAAAGGGAAGGTGAAAAAACAAGCTTTATCCTCGACTGGCTTTTTTAGCTTTCGGCAGTTAACTCATGGTGATAGAAGAAACAGAAGGGATTTCAGCATAATCCAAAAGTGGTTTGTTTTTTCACCCTGGCAAATGGTGACTAGCTTAGAACTATAGTGAATGGCACTAGAACAAGTAAAGAAAGCTGAAGAAATCAAGATCACAGATTTTTTTATATTTAAACACAACAGTAAAATAATATATGCTGAAAACTCTCTAACTTCATTAAAATCCCCACCCTGATATGCTGCAGTTGCAAGTTTATATCTTCGTAATTCATACTGAATTTCAGAATAGTAATATTCTATTAAATTGAGTATTTCCAGAATTTTACCCTTTATTTTCCAGCAAGTGTTGTAAAATAAAAGGCAAAAAACCTGTTCCTTTGACGCTGCCTGTTATT
This sequence comes from Trochalopteron elliotii, assembly GCA_024734555.1. Classification (NCBI taxonomy): domain Eukaryota; kingdom Metazoa; phylum Chordata; class Aves; order Passeriformes; family Leiothrichidae; genus Trochalopteron; species Trochalopteron elliotii. The sequence goes on from JANPWX010000024.1 coordinate 7,242,605, forward strand.
GAGACAATGAAGTGTATTTCTGTTATGAATATGACAAATATTTTCTTAGTAGTTCCTAATGTACAAATACCTGTAACTTTTTCAAGATTGTTACTTGTAAGAGGAAATAATGCAAAACAAATGCTGAAGGCTGCCTTAACTGTAGCTGATTTTTCAAGTGCATTTCAATCCAATTCTGCAGCAGCCTCATATCACCACTCCCTCCCAACCTGGGTAACTCCTACACAGACACCACAATTTTCTCAAAACCAGCTACGAGATAAAGACTTAATAATCAATTTATACAGCCTTCAACTTTTCTGTGCTACAACCTACAGTGACGCATGGAAAGAGAGTTTCACTTACAGACTGTTTAACAATGTCAGTCCAGTCTGGAGCAACAGCAAACTCAGGATTTTCTTCCAGCCATCTTGGCAAGTCCTTCATTGGAGGGGCCATAGCTCCACCCATCTAATGCAAAAAACAAGGTTATGACTTTAACAAAAACCCAACAACAAAACCAAACAACTACTTATATGGACATTTTCTATCTACACACATTCATTTCTGAAGGACAGCACAAAGACATTCAGTTTACTGTGGAAAACTACACAGGAATCAGCTAGAGATACCTCAGTTGACAAAATCATATTTTAAAAAAACCAGTGAAGTGCTGCAGGTTAGGCAGGTCTGGTAATAAATTTTGTATCTAAGGACAAAATGTGCTATAGAGGTTCAAAATGTGAGAGTTATTCACTCAGGTGATTAATACAAATGTATCAGAAGAGCAAAGAAGGAATTAAAGGAACCAGGTGGCACACTCCAGTAAGAAAAACTGCTGGTGCCAAATTATTAAACTTCCAAAGAGAAAAGATTGGAGTAGAAAACCTGCTTTCCACATGCAAAGACATTATTAAAGATCTCAGCTGAAGTAACTTAATTTTTACCTTCTTTCCATTTCGTTTATTTACAACAGGTACCCTTTCTTCTCCTGTCAAGGTGTTTATATCCAGTTTATTAGGGTTTCGACATCTGTGTCGTTTTTGTTTCGGCTTTTGAAATGGGGAAAACAGCACATCTGCACTCTTCTGGAAAGAAGAGAAATTTATTGCTTTTTAGCTTTTTATTTCTTGAGAAAAATCACCAATCACAGAACCCCTTCTCACAACAATTTTAAGACAGGATCCATTACTTTACTCTCAGATTATGTGAGGAAAAAATATTTTTGTGTTAGATGAAGAAATTCTGTAGAACTTGTCAAACACGGTTCTAACATGCTGTTATATACAAATATTAAGAAAGGAAAAGCAAATCAAACACCCCAATGTCACTCGGGTGTGGATAAAATAGGAATGGTGGATAAAGAGAAAACTTCTGTTGAAAAGCAAGCTACAAAACCAAATTACTATGCCCAATGTGAGGAAATTCAGTCTGGCATCCATAAAACTAACTTTTGTATTAATACAATAGAACAACACTTTTAGAATCACATACTTACTGGTACATAACTTGGCATATCTACAGTGTAAGTAGGATGCAACTTCAGCCATTCAACTAGATCCTTGTTTTTCGGGGCATCCTCTCCCACCAGCCTGGTCCCATCCTCTAGATTGATTACAGGGATGCGAGTGTCTGGGTCTAATTGACCAGGAGATGGAATGCTCCTTGCTGGTAGGGCTTCCATATCTTCTTCAAAAGCTTTGGTCACTTCTGCATCCTCCTGAAAACAATCACATCTGTGTTAGTCTTCCCTTCACAGGAACAGCTGGAGAAATAATTTCAGGGACTGACTGAAGTGAAATGTTCAAGATTTTGCATACACAAGACTTAATGGAGTTTAAATACTCATACTACATAAAGTAGTATCATTGCATCAGAGAATTTTTAAAATTTAGCATCCTCTAACAATAAAGAACATAGTGCTAAAGGCAAAGCAGTTCTTTTGCATTTCCAGTAAACGTCCTCCAAGATTCTTCAAGACCCTCCCTTTTCCAACACATCAAGAAAGACTGATGTCTGAAGCCTGAATAGAAATATATTTAAGAAAAAAAAAAAAAGAAGTGAGTGAGTAATTTTGAAAGTACAAGCTACCCAAAACTCAGCTATGATTTGCTGGAGTAAAACCTTGATGTACACATTTCTTTTTGGTTCAAAAAGAATTAACAGCTCTAAACAAAGAAAAACCTGGTTGGGCAAAAACTGTATGTTTCTATTAGGCAGAGTATAATGAGACTTAAAACACATTCAGGAAGTACCACAGACAGAAGAACAAAATGAGACGAAAGGAAAAAGGTTGTGGTCTTACTACAGTCAACGATGTCCGTTTGTTGCTCATAAATAACAGATCAAGCCCTTCTACATTTTTCCTTCTTCCTCTCCTCCTCTTCATGGGTGGTTCTCCATCTATTAAAGAGCCATTTAGTAGATGCCTTGTGGGTGTGCGTGAAAGACCTGCTTGCAGCAGCTCCATTTGAGTTTTAAAGGCATCAGACACGGGTGTGGAGACGTTAGGCAAGATAAACTTTGAAGTAACAGATGAAAAATTTGAGGTAGAACTTGTTGCCTCTCGTGAGGCCTTTGATAAATCTACAACCTTTTCTTGTCCATTTTCTGAGACCACCTGAGACTCACGTAACTGGGCAACCATTTCCATAAGATTTCTCCTCTTGGCAGCTCGCTCAGCCTCAATTTCAATCTTTCTTCGTCTCCTCCTCCTCTGACGTGGAACTGATAAATTGAGTGCATCTTCCTAATAAAAAAAATGAGTATTTCCAAACATTAGCAAAGCTCTGTTTGCTATGTTGAGTTTAAAATAAAACTCCAAACATATAACTCTGAAAACAAAGCCTTCATTTTATTCAAAGAAACACTTTTATGTTTTTCCTATTTTATTCATGCTGGTTTATTTTCTATTACGCACGAGAAGATCATGCAAGATAAAATGTTTTATGTAAAAAAGAGAATGCTGCATCCTTGCCTTTGATAACTGAGGAGAAGCAGTGAGATCTTCACTGCCACTGACGCTGGCTTGACCAACCATGGAGAGCTCTGCAAAGCTCCTTTTCTGTAGAGGGCTGTCCACAGCTGTTGGAGTGTACCCAGGTATGAGCCCCTGGAAATCAAACATCTGGCGCCTATTTACTGGCCACTTCCCTTTCAGCACTGCTTCACAGATGTTGTCTAATCGGTTGATCATTACTCGGTCCTGCATAAAGGAAATGTAATGAACCTTCAGTGTAAACGTCACCTTTTAAACTCAAATAAGTCTTATGATGCAGCCCAGTTTCCAGAGCTTAAGGAAGACATTCAGAAACAACTATCCTCGCATGTTAGGAATAAACTGATCACCTTGGAAGAAACTAACAAAATTTTCTAGAATAAAACTTTAATAGGATTTAAAAGCTGCATTTATATTGTGAGGGGAAGGAGCTAAGACAGATCAAGTTTTCTGTATGACAATGCACCAGTTGAAAAATTCAATAGAAACTCACTGTTGTTTTACAAAACTTCAGTAGTTAGCAACATCAACAGTTAGGAAGGGAAAATAAACACATCTGCAATCAGCATCTTAAAGCAGCAGTTCTCAAGATCCAAGAGGCTGGATCTGTAATTCTGTCCTAGGAAGTGGATCCTCATTAGCGTCACTATTAATAAAGTTCAACATTATGAAACGGGCACCAACCTAGGGACATCTAATGAATGTCAATTTTCATTCCACGCCCATTATCACTTCAAATTTCACTGAAGCGTGTACACTAAAAATCTCTAATTATGTTTATTAGTCTACTTATGCTGAACCTATACAGAGGAAAGATTTTCTGTTCTACTTTCACACGATGACTGGAATAAGATTTTAGCCCATGTTTCCAAAATGCTTGCTGAAAGCAGAGAAGATGAGCATTATTTGATTTTTTTCCATTTCAGTATTCAAACGCATTGTACACTAGCCTGCCTGAAGTAGTAGCAATTTTGGAACTCTAAGAAATACTGCTGGTTAGGGAATATGAGCATCAGTTAGCTTCCTGAAGAGCAAAACAGTGCAAAAGCCACTAGCAAATCTCAGCAGCTGCAACAGACTGCTTGCTTTCCCCAGAAATAAGCCTATTAAGAGCAAGGTCCTCTTGCCCTGCTACCCCCTTCCCCCTCCCTGCCCCAACCAGATGGCCCTGTTGTGGTGATTAGTAAGCTTAAGACTATTACTACTTTATTTTTCTCTCTCCCCTTACTGCAAAGGAGAGTACTAAATTAAGTATGGATTTACAAGGTTACAGTTTTGTATTTTAAAAAACATTTTATATTAGATAATTTTCTGTGTTGTTACCAAAATAAGATACAGCTTTATCCTATCTAAAACTGCTGCTTATGTTTGCAGGATACCTTAATACAATTACATCTGTCAACATTACATAATGGCTTAGATCATGTAGGTCACCAAAACTGTTCCCTACAATCTCCTCATCCCAAAATAAAAAGGTGATCTTTGAAAGTCTCTGCTCTCAATTCTGGAGATTGCTCTGCAGGAAAAATTTCTAATTCAAAACTATGCAGTGATGCAAGGGGTGGGACTCTGCTGACAAAAAAGTTATGGACCCTATGAAGAACTCATGTCTGCCAGCAGTCCATTGTTTTACTAAATGACCCTATTTAAAAAAAAAAAAAAGAGCAATTTCTTTCATTTCCACTGCTAGTTTGTGTGAGATTGAAGAAAGAAGTGCCATTCCACAAATCATTCACAGAAAAATGTCTCACCCACCGGAAGTGCAGTACCACACAAAGCTCACTGTTACTTTGCAAGCACATTTCCCATCTTTACTTAAATTAAAAGAGACACATGTCTTTCTACCCCTAACGAACCTTAGGCCAGAATGAGAAGGCAAATGTTCTCTCATGAAGCAGCTGAACCACAGAGGGGTCCCCGTCTTCCATGTAGAATCCATCACGTGTTTCATCCCTTGCGGTACTCATGGAGGCATTGCTTTCTTCATCAAAATTCTTACCCTGAGAAACTGCTCCTGCTGAATAACAATCACGATCATGTATTAACATCCAGTGTCTACCAGCTAGATAGGCCAAGGCAACCAGGCCTGACACAACATTTCTAACTCGGGCTTTTGTTCAGTGATTACTACAGCAGAGCCCCAGCTTCCACATTTGGCACAGAGACCATGCTTATTGGCTCAGCAAGCTATTCTGGAAATCATGTCTGTGGGGGAATACCCCACTGATGCTGGATGCTTCTTATGAAAGCCTATTTAGCCACCTGATACATGGAGGGGCAGAGGAACTGCTACATGTAGCCCATCCCATACTCCATAATGGCACCCTGTGTGCCACTTACCAGCTGGCACAAGCTACAACAGCTGTGGGGCTTGTGCTGAGCACACAGAACTGATCTGACCAATGTATTACCTTCAGGTTGGGAGGATTCTTCTGATTTATCATCATCTTCCAGTTTCTCCTCTTCATCTTCTGAACCTTTCTCAGAAATAGATTTTGGATCTACATCTGTACTCATTTCTATGTCTTTCAATTCACATTTAACAGAGCCAGGCTCAGCTTCAGCATCACAGTCTGGTTTAGTGTCCTTGTCTGTAGTATCTGTCTCCTCTTTGATTTCAGACTTTTCTTTGGCTGCTGGATTTTCAGACCCTTCCACTTTAGACTCTGTTTGTTCTGTAGTCTTTTCTTCTTGTACTGGTGTGCATGGGACAATTGGGGGTGTTTGACTGCAGCCAGCACCCAGAGGGTTTACAGAAGAGACAGTATTTGCATTACCTGTCCCTCTGTTTTGAGCAAAGTTTTTGTGAGCCTCAAGAAAAGAGAGTTCGGGATCATTCAGAATGTGATAATCTGTCCTACTGACTCCATGTTTAGCAGCACCAATCAGTAAGTCTTTATCATGTTTACCACACTCCCACCACTCCGGCAGGTCCAGACTTGGCTGGCAAAGCTTTAGCCTCTCCCCCAGCTGCGGGTGATGGAGAACCTGCTCCCGGATCTTGCGCAGCAGCTCGATGCGATATAAAGTTCTAGAAGCACGCTCCTCTGTGATGGGCTCAATCAACGTGGAAAGATCCGGCGGTTCTGCAAGGACACCAAGTTGTATTGTTTAATGTGGAATGATTGCACACCCATTTCAAAATCATTACAGCTGGGCATGAAGTTGCAACAGTCCTACAGTCTCACGACATTCATGTTGATTTCCAGAGTCAATTAAAACTTACCATCATCTGATTTGACTGGCATTCGGCACACTCGTCTACACATATTCACAAAGCCATTAAAATACTTTTCCAAGCTTTCATCGGACTTTTTGTCAAGCCTGGCAAATGCTCTGAATTGATTCCACTCAAACTGATGCTTTACAGGATCAAAAATAACTCCAAAAGTAGACACCACACGATAAAAATCAGCTTCTTCTCTTCTTGTCCATCTAGTCAAGGAAGAAGCAAGAGAAGTGAGGCCACCAGACAGATAAGACTCCAAACATGTTTAGAAGCCCCAGAACCCCCTTAGTTTATTCTTTCAAAACAAAAGAGCGATATGGGTGACAAACAAGCTCAAGTAAGATTTAAAGAAAGATATCACCAGGAAACTCACTTTTGTCGTTTCTCAGTTATTATAGCTTCCCTTTCTGCCTCCAGTGCCCTCACTTCTTCTCGAGGCCGACGTCTCCTGCGGTCAGTCTTCATTAGTGCCTCTTGCCTCATTTGTTGCCTTTTATAGCTGCGCTGATAGGCAGTAATGAGGCGACGCAGACGGGTAGTCAGGGTTGAAGTGTTGGGCCAGTAGAGTTGCCCTAACTCAGAGTTGCTTTCACTGTGCTTGTCTAGAGAACAGAGAAGTATTTGCAAAACCAACACTAAACATTTCAAAGTTTCTATGGCTATAACTGGATTCCTGTTTTATCAGATAAGAATATGTGCCTCTAATACTGGTGCATAATGAATTAGAAACACGATAACTATTGGTAAGAGATAAAAAATGGAATCAAATCATCCAACTCTAAGAACTCAGAAATGCTTGTGAAGCATTTAAAGATAACCATCAAGCACTATGATTCGATGTTCTGAATGCAAACATATTATGAAGACTGTAAGTATTTAAATTAACGCAATGCATCTTTAAATACATTACTAAAAAGAGCATTCTGCCTCTGAGGAAACACCTATTGCTTATCATTTCCCACTTTATTATTCTCACTTAAACTTGGCAATTTTCCTCCATACTGAGGAAACAACGTATTTGTAACTTCCAAGATTATCTCGGCAAAACCATCAACGGCTGCATTATGAAACATCCGGTCTTTATCATCACGGTTTCTACTATGTAATTAGAAATCCAGAGCGCCATAATGTGGATTATTCCAAGACAGTATGTAATTGTTTTGAAGAATGTGAAGCATGAAGAGATTTGGCAGCAAAAAGCTTTCTGTGGTATTGTCCCAAAACATCTCCCATCCCCTTATGTGGTAATATAAACAGTCCACCTTTCACTAAATGATCCCTTTTTGCCTTTTTAATTTTTTTGCTATTGTCTTACTTGGGTGTAATTCCATGGACTCCTCTTTGTCTTCTGGAGGTGAGTTTGCAAATTCCTTGGAGAGAGGACAGAAGTTATTTTAGTTTTCAGTTTTGACCATATGTCATAATTTGAAAAGAAAAACATGTCATCTCTCAAACACAGCAGCAAAACAATCTTTGTAAGGTGTGTTTATCTGGTAGCTCTCGAACTTAAAAAATACACATTAAAATAAATATGGAGAACCTATTATAATTATACGTATTTGTAATTACAGAAAATTGGGAGTTCTTACATCAATTTCATCCTTGAAAGGAGTTCTGGTTGGCTTATACTCTGGATCTTCATCCTCTCTGTCGAATTCACCCCTAAAAAATATTTTAAAAATATTTTCAAGAAAAATACTGGTTTTGAGTGGGAGCTGATATTCTGGATAAAAGCAAAAAAGCTACAAAAGCCATCAGTATGGTGTACCAAGTTACACATTTGTATTTCATGCTCAACTGTGTAAACAAATCTACGTACTTTGTACATCATACGATCACTTCATATCCTCAGGCAACATATAAGTATAATATGACATATGAACCCATGCCAACATATACAATGCTGATAAAGTTTATTAATTTTTTCATGTCCTCCTTACCCATCACCGCCATCTGCTAACATGTCTGTCCCTCTCTGTTCAGCAGCTATGGCCTTTGCATCAGGCATGCCAACCCGTTCCAGAAAGCACAGTGCTGGATCAGCTCTCATAGAATTGTACTTCTCATAACCTGTGTGCAGAGTGGGAGACAAATGCTTTTTTAAAAGCTATGCCCAGCTGTGAATAGAACAGGTCTAGGCAGTAGAAGTACAATTTTCTGGATTCATCAATTTATTTTTAAATAAAACAAAGGAGCTGCCACCATGTTGGAAACATTTAATTAATGTAAAAAAATTGTTCATGTTGGTAAATTCCAACAGCACAGAAACATTGTCCCATCAATAACATTAACACATATAAGACAGTGAAGAAAGCATCATATTTCATGTCATTATAAAGTAAAGTAAAAAAAAAAAAATCTTTCACAAATGGAGAACCTTTAAGTTTGCTATACGACTTTCACAGTGGTTCTCGACATTCAATACTCGCCAGTGGAAACACGCAGACGCAAATGGAAACACACAGACACACAGACACACACGTATTTTCAATAGCTCCAGCCCTGCTGGAACCCTCAATATAGGCTGCAAAAATGCTGCATACATGGGTTATACGTAAGGCCAACGAACCTGTCTTATTAGGTTTAGGATGATGCATGTCAGTAAGATGACACTGTTCCCTCTATGGTTTTCAAACTGCTGTTTGCTTTTTTACTGCCCAAGTTGACTAGATGGAAAATGGCAGATCCCAACAGTGCACTGCAGGAAAATGATTTTTAGACTAGACTTGCCTCAGCTGAGCCCACAACACAGAGCTGCTGTACATAGGCAGAACAGCACAATTCAATTAGGATTTGTACTACAACACACTGCTCCTAACTGCTGTAGAGCCTCAAGCCAAACTGTAATCATGAAAGGTTTTATAAGCCATCATTCTCCCCTTTAGTCAGGCTGGGCTGCTGAGAATACCTCTGCGACCTCCAGAGAATTGGGATTATAATCAGGAATCGCTCACTGTATATATCATGCCAGCTCTGCATCCCCAGCCTTTCAAAGTTAACAAGGCTGCATCCCACTCAAGGGAGCCGGGAGTTCTCAACACTGACATTTGTGAAATATTGCTTGGAACAAAGCCCAGGAGGCACTTGTACAGATTAATAGCAGAGGTTAAGCCCACCGTCCACTTTGACACTGGTTGGCAGAGTTAGCAAGTGAAGCAGTGCTGGAAGCAAAGTTTATGGAGATCTATCTTACTATTTGGCTATTATTTAAACAAATATGGCTTTGTTTTATTTACAGCCAAGAAAGTAATGTTTTCTTCTCAAATGTTCTGCAAACATTTAAAAACAGCATCTGATATTTACAGCTCATATTAGGTTTTTAATGCAGGCAAGAAAAAAGGGAGATACAAGCCAACAGTTCTTTGGAACAATACTTGTTAATATTATGACTGAACAGTCCTACACACTGAAAGCTTTACAACTGAGTTTTGTTGAGAGTGAGAAACCACTTACCGTGTTTAAATACTCCAATTAAAAGGGATTTATCTGCTTCTTTATCCCACCAGTCTGCAGGAACTTCGGCATGGAATGGCTCAGGTATCCATATATCTACTTCACTGTGAAGACAGCATTATATACATTGTCAAAGGTATCACTGGACACAGATTAAAACAAAACAAAACAAAAAATCCTAAAAAACCTCAAGTGGTTTATGCTGTTCTGCAAATATAAATTTTGAGCTGGAAAACCACCCCAAAACCCAATACAGAAACTGAAATACCCTAAAAAATAATTAGGATGGCTAAACAAACAAACAACAGAAAATAATTAATCAACAAAAAAACCCCACAACAAAGACACCTCCCCCCAGCATTTGGCTATTTTGTGAGTCAAATGGTTATCTAAATATGATTCATTTAAGGTCTTGGTATTTTTTAAATTTTTTTAATTGAGATAGAATAATCCCTCAATATTAGCAGAACTGCAAATCCACTTCTGTCATTTCCCACATCGTTTCCTCCCCCAAGAAAATTACCTGCTGTGCTTGATAAAATAATAAGGCTGCTTGAGAACAGACATTTAAGAGATAAAGTGTGATCACCTTTAAACACTGCATTATTACAGTATGTGTACTTTACAAAAGCCAGAGTCATAAAGCAAAAAATAAACCTGCACTTGCACTAACCTTGAGTCAGCACCCTCTAAGATCTTGTCTGCTTGGTCCCCTATAACTTCTTGTCGTAGATAGTAGAGCATGCGGACACGCAGCAGGACCCTGGAGAGGAAGGCAGAGGGGGGAAAAAGTTCTTAACTTCAGGACTGTTTGCCAACAGTGGCTTTTGGCAGCTGCTGCTGTTCATCCATCATCCTGCCAAGGCTGATTAGCCATGCTGTATGGTAGGCTTGAAGCGTGACAGATGGTGGCACATAATCACCTCTGTGTGGTGCTTTCTGCTGGCTTCCAACAGGCCTGCCTGGCAACTGCTTACACTGCACAGAGAGGGACCCAGCTCAGCCCGGCCCCAGCGCATTTCATTTAGTTCTACCTAGTGCAGCTTGTGAAGTTTAGACACGTACTCTACCACTGCCTCTGAAGTATTGAAGCAAGTTTGTAAACAACTGAGCAGATGGCTTTCAGTAACTGTTCTGCTTCATTATCTCATAAAATTTCCTCAGCTGCTGCCTTAATACCATTTTTGGAAGCACATCAGAAGTTGTAGGAATAAACGAGATATAAAATCTGGTTTTACTACCTTACAATAAACCCTCAATATGGAATGTCAGGTTTTTCAGATTATACAACTTTTTGCTTCTGAGAATGGGGGGGAAAAATAATCCCCCATTTCCCTTGGGAGATATTAACTATTTTTACTCTTTATAGTTCAAACTGCTATTAAATTTTACCTACGCACAACCTAACTGTTACAAGGAAGTGAAAAATCTTTGTTGCCAAGTTTATTTTTCCTCATTTCTGCAATACTGCAGTCGTTTTTGGAAGCACTGTCAGGTGTTGTGGTCACACTCAAAGCTGGCAGGAGAGAGAAAGGCACTGGCTTTTCAAGGAGACTAGAAAAGAGGTCATTTCTGTAGAAAAAGTATCTACCTGAAAATAATCCTGTTCTCCTATGTTTACCCAATTCAGGGCACCCCCTGCTGCCTAGTTCATGAAGTAAAACCAGTATCAGCTAAAATGGAGATTACTCAGCCTGCCCTCTCATTGTACCCAAATCCATCACAGCAACTGTTCAATTGCTGCTGCTCCTGGAACAGCAAGGGTGACCAGGGAAGCAGTAATCTGATCACCCACTTGCATGAAAAATTTAGACCACCACCAGTTTTGAGAGCTCCTTGTTAGAGATCAGATGCAACTGGAGCAATACCCGGTTTCACACGTGTTATTCAATCAAACCTCGGAAGAGCAGGGATTTGAATGAAGGTCATGTCTGCAATTCAAAACATGTCAGACATGCTTCGTTCTGTATGCACAGTAACTGGGACCAGTAAGGTGTCCCTGCTCCCTGTGTGGCTATGTAAATAAGCTGTTGAGGGTCTCTACCATCTTACTATTAAGCAATAACAGCTGTTACATCAAGCCAAAGAGGAGAAGCATGAAATAAAACCCAAGATAAACCAAAAACCAGAGGCTCTTTGCACCTTTCCAGCATACATGGTACTTAAGGAAAGGACACCAATTCTCAAACAGCCAACTTCAACTGGTACCTTTTGAAGGAAATTAATCAGATTATTAACTGGCTCCACCTCTGTTTGATTTTACCTGTGCTAAAAACATGTGGCTTCTACAATTCATTTAGTCCTGGTGAATCTGGGAAGTGAAGGAAAAAGATAGCAACTGAAAACATTCTTGCATATTTACCAGTCTTCCCAGTCGTTGTAATTGTTCTATTATATTATTAGAGAAGCAGTATTTAAAAAATTAATTTAAGTCAGCTCTGCAAACTGATATAGCAAGTAATGAAGACATGCTACCTGAGAGATTAAAACAATGTTACAGGAAAGAATTTCATTACTTTAAGAGCAAGTGAGATGTAATAACAGACCCGAGTAACAGTTCAGAGAAGTCAGAAACCAGTTTATTTGGAAGTGCACTCACTAACAAAGTTCTATGAGTATCTGTTGTCATCAGCTAAGAATTAAGCTTGGTTAGCATCTGGAAACGAGCTAACAAACCCCTTAAATGCCTTTCCTCCTTCACATCACACCCCCTATTGACAGCCCACAGGTACTTTTCAAATCAATAATATCTTTACACTAAACGGTATTAATGAGACACAATACATATTCAAACCACAAAAGTAATGATGACCTTTCAGTAACACTGCATTACAACTGTACAATATATATACAATGAAGAGCAGAAATTTAAAAACAAAACCAAATATCCCAAAATCCCAAAAGCAATCAACAGTATCCCCAGCTCTAACCCAAGGTATTTTAGGGAGAAGGTTCAGTGACTAGATGGAGAAAATAATAAGCAAAACTGATATGGCATCAAAGAAAGCTGACACACAAAAAAAGATATTACAAAACAAAAGCCAGAAAATATGTAAAAAAGGCTCTTAAGAGATATTCATGAAACAATAAAACATTATATACAATCACCCTTATCCCCAAGGGCTTTTGGTTTTGTTAACACATTTAGAATTTCAAAAATCCTATCAGGACAAATCAATTCAGGTAAAAGAGTTTGGTGAGAAATTCCATCTCAAAGGCAAAAGAATAAATATTCTGTATATTTATTATATATTATATTATTGCCTATTTATATATATTATATATATATACAAATATTCTCTGAGGAGAGCAAGAAGGGAAGGGAGAGAAAGAATGATGAGAAGAGATACGCCCACATATAGGTGAACTACTACATGAAACTCCCAAAACTAAGAACTGGATATATGAGTTTAACACCCAGGGAACAGAATTTTAAATACCAGCCAGAGGGACTCCACAAGAAGGTAAGAAACAAACAGCTTTTGTTTAAAGATAGCCAATTGTCAAGTGAAATAGACTTAATGTAGGAATGTAGTCTTTACTTTCTATGGTAAAAAAAAATTACCTTATCTGATCTCATTCTTATTTAATAAGTAGAGAATAATTTTCTTCATAACTGTGCTCATCTGCCATAAAGAGCTTACAGAAGTATCCAGATATCCTTTAAGATGATTATTCCCAAATTAAAAAGTAATAATGGCCTTTACATCCTATTAAATGGCCCTGTGTTCTATTAAATATACCCAAATGAAGTTGTGGACTTTCCAAAAGCATGCAGTTAAAAAAACCCCAAACCTCTACATGAAACATTTATTAGTACTTACTTATTACAGTGATGTTTGAGATGTTTCCTATAGCTGTCTTCTTGAAATAATACATCTGGATTACAGGTTGTGAGCCAATCAGCATCTTGCAGCATTGGCTGTGAACTCTGGGCTTTTACTTTCTTCCCTTTCCTCCCTCTGGGCACTGGTGCAGACAGACCTAGAAAACCCCCAATATTTCTTACAGGATCTGAATAGAAAAATTCTTATCCCAAACAACATTACAAACATACATTTAAAGCCAAGTATTCATTACTTTGTGGGCAACACAACCACCAAAAACTGAACAGCAACATAACTCAGTACAGAAAATTGCAAGTAACAAAATCAACCAAAACTTTCATGCAAATTTAGGTGTGAAGACTTCAAAAATTCAGAGTGCTAGCCAGAAAATGGTGTTATATAAATATTTCTTGTAAAAACTCTCATGAATCTAAACGGCCGTAAGGAAACAAGCTTTCTGATTTATGGCAATTTAAAAGAGATTAAATCCAGCAGTGAGTGCCAGCAAAAAATTATGCTGGAATCTTTGTTTAAAAGAGATTTAAAGGAAGGAGCACTGCATTCTACAAAGTGTCTGAGGGAGACTTCCCCTTTAAGTACAGACCAAGTCAAAGCCCACCTTACTCATAAAATCTGACAAGATCCTACGACATGTCAGAATGGCTATAGTTTAAACCAAACACATAGCACGACTGAAGCAATTCTTTCCTATTTACTAGCATCATTATTTGATTGTGGTAGACATACCGGAATGATTAACCAAAGCTCGAGTTTGCCCATCTGCAGTTGGAGTGATCAGATCCCAGATGAAACTTTTGATATTTTCATCCCCTTTGTAATGATTAAGACAATACACCAGGATAGTCCGGCAGATGGTTTCCACATCTTGCTCTGTTAGCTGACGTTTATAGCGCCCATGTGAGAGGATGTCAGTCCATCGACCCCAGCTATAAGAAAAATATGTTCAATACAACAGCCAGGATACTGGTATTTTAATTTGTGACTTTCAATTTAACTCCTGGTATCAAGCAACTTGGGACCTCCTGTGTTAGCACTAATGCATTTTGCATTTGCAGGTTACGTCAGGGACTCAAACCTCCAGCACCAAAGAGTTAAGAATGTTTATTTTACAGAACAGGCAATAAGTTCACTGCTCGTAAAGCTGCAGTTGAACTACAGTCAAATTAATAAAGTACGTATGTTTAACTCTAAAGGTCCCAGTAAGCTACAAATAGGAAACTCAACCAATTCCTACAATTATGGGATTTGAGGAACCATTCCTATTTTGTTCCAGAAACCTATTACTAGCAACTGTTGTACACTAATTTCTAAAAAAAGACAGTCATTCTGAAGGCCACCATGTGAGAGGTGAAAGTCAAATACAGCTACCTGCTTGCAAAGAGATAAAATTCAAATTAGCACACTCAATGGGAAAATATCAAGTATCAAATATCTGAATTTAAGTGGTGACAAAGTCTAGATTGACTGTTGATTTCAAAACCATTTTGTCCTTTACAAAAACACTATCACTCACTTCAACACTTAGAAAAGAGAGGTTAAAACTCATTAACTCAAGAATTCTATACACTGAGAAACCAGAAACAAATATTCTGTCATCACAAAACCACTTATCTTACCAGTGAGCTCATGGCCATCTGTGAGACACTCAGATACTTTAAACTAAGTAACACATATAAGCACAATTTATATACATAGCAACCAAAAAAAATCTGTATGTATAAGCATTATACAGTATGATAGTATGTGAATGTGTCCAAGAGAAGGATTAGTTATTTTGAGATCTTTATCCATAATTAATATATTTCATTTGCATATCTTACCCATAAACCAACAAGTTCTTCTCCACCCTGAAACATTCACTTCTTGCATAACCTTGTGATTTGTCCTGAGGCCTACGGGGCTTTGTGCTAGGTTTTTCTTCAGAATCGCTTTCCAGGTCTGAAAACTCCATCAGTTCATCCTCTTTGACTGCACTGTAGAGTCTGGTTTGCTTCCTTACTCTTGGTGTATCAATAACTAGGTTGTTCTAAAATGAAAGGGAAAATGTATAAAGTTAGGAAGGGGTTGGGGCAGGGTGGGGGGTGTGGAAATCTTCAATTTAATTGTGCTAGAAAAAGTCATAAAGCTCTTACCCTTCCATTTAGAGCATCAATATCCAGCTCAGCTTTCTTTGCCCACTTCTGCCAGAAATTAGGGTCATCCAAAGAAATGTCTGTCCTGTTCCCAGATGCAACAAAGCTAGCCTAGTAAAAGTAAAAACACGTGGATTGGTTTCTTAACTGCATGCTATGAAGAATACCTGTTCTTCACTAGTAAATACAATACTTAGGAAGAGGTAGTGTCAAGAAAGAAAAAAGACAAGTACATTGAAAAAATAAATTGACATAGAAGGCAATTTAATATACTGCCATCTATTCTGGTCACATTTTATTAATTTTCCTCTGAATGTCAATGCATACTTTTGCAAACGTTGAGCCTTTTCCTTCAGATTCAATAGTAATTGTGTGTGTTCTCCTTAAGAGAATCTGATCAATATCCTCTTCACAAAACTTAGACCCTTCATCTTCCTCATCCATCAGAGCACCATATGCCCCCTTTCGAAGAAGATCTTCTATTTCCTTTTTAGACAGCTGTTGCACCTGTAACACATAAGAGGGGTTATAGTTTTGGGTTTCTTTGACACCAGCCAATGTGTTCATCTGACAGCACAATCAGATGGATTGTCCTCTTCGTTGGCATTTTAAGAACTGAAACTCTACAATAATGTGGTGAATTAAACATTCATGCTGAAATCACCTTTTAAAGAAGAATACAAACAACAACATTCTCAGGGTGAAGTTATGTGAGTGGTTTAAACAACTTAATAATTCATTGTCACTGAATCCCTTCAGCTTTGACAACTGCTAAACTCGTCCTGTGAGCAGATTTAACTTACTAACCCAACAAAAAAGCTAAAGCAAGAAAAAGTCCCAAAGCAAAAAGGCTACACCAGCAAAAGCTAACTAGAAGAACTCCATAAATTGCTAGGATCAACATAATGTAAAGGGTGGAATGATGAGAATGGATCAAGATTGAGGGAACATGACTCCACCTGCCCCCTTTTGGCAATAAGTGAGCCATTAGATAGGCTGAGCCAGTTCATGTAGCCAATGCCCTTATTTAACCCAACTTTAAACGATCAGCCACACTCCACCTGAAAACCACCGTTCTCCAGCTAAAACACAGACAGGCAAGCCAAGTGTGACATGTTCATAGCATTTGTTGATGATGCACCTTACAAAACTAATCCTTACCCCATTTGTGGCATTTTCTCTTCCACTCATAGATTGTAGCACAGCCTTATCAAGGCCCAGCTTCAAGCTAGCTTTGTCAAACATTTCCCTTTCATAAGAATTCCTTGTTATCAACCTGTAAATTTTCACTGATTTGCTCTGCCCTATTCTGTGACATCGTGCTTGAGCCTGAAGAAACAAACACAGATATTCAGTTACAGGTTACAAATGGAAGAAAAAAGAATTTGAAATAATCAATACAGAGAACCTACTTTAAAAGTAGTGTTTTTTTAATATAAATAATATTGTTTATACTGTCAAGAGAGCAACAACAGATAATTTCTCTTGTAGGTGAAGAAAATTTCACAACAAAAAGGCATACAAAAATTTTCAATAAAATCATCTCTTGTAATATTACCTGGAGGTCATTTTGGGGGTTCCAGTCTGAATCAAAAATGATGCAGGTATCAGCAGCAGTAAGATTAATGCCCAAACCTCCTGCTCTTGTACACAGCAGGAAAACAAACCTATCAGAATCAGGTCGTGAAAACCTGTCAATAGCTGCTTGACGCAAGTTGCCTCTCACTCGACCATCAATTCGTTCATATGGGTACCTGAAAAACAGATGCATTATAGGGATTGCTTTACTGCAGTGGCATTGCTTCTTCAGAAGAATATGCAGTTAAAAACACCAAAGACAAATATGCTACTATGGGGTTAGAAGAACAACAAACTAAGAGACTAACTAATTTCATCAGTAAAGACATACTACTTTGTCTGTTTCTTTGGTAAAGAACAGACTTTCACTCCAAGGAATTCAATAAAAATTTAGGACTAAACTAAAAAACACTACAGCCAACAAAAACATTTAACTGAGAGCTAAACTGAGAGGTTTAAAGCTCTCCATATGAGGTCATTTTTTATTCACTCAAAAGAAAAGGCTCAATACTTGCAACCTCCAGGTTTGCTCCTTCCCCTAGTCAGATCACTATAGAAAACACTGTTTTAATTTCTTCCCTTTCGATATGGATTACTCACAGGTTAAATGCAGTGGTCACTGAGGAAGGCACAGTTTATTTATAATTGTATTATATTGTTGCTCTCACCGTCTTTGAATGAGGTAGTCTTCCAGTATGTCCAAGCAGCGCACCATCTGGGAAAAGATAAGCACCCTGTGGCCACCAGCCTTCAGTTTTGGCAGCAGCTTGTCAATCAGTACGAGCTTGCCAGCAGCCTGGATCATTGCCTGGAGCTGAAAATCTGGAGAGTCGGCATTGTGTGTTTCTTTAAACTCTTCCAAAATTTTCTCTTCAGCACCTGCAAAGATTGGACAGCAATACATGAACACTGCAAAGGGTTTTATTAATAAACAATGAGCTCGCCTTCAATACCCTATAGAAACTGCAGGAATGTTTTAAGCACTATGTGAATAAACATTTATAAAAAAATAAACATTTATAAAAAATATTAAGCTTAAATTTGAAGCAAACATGTACACAAACACAGCATAAATAAAAAATAACTCTGAGAATCCATTCTTTTTTTTCTCTTTTGAACAACACTAAACTCTTTCCTAAATAAATTCATAGAACTATTGGCACACACAATTCAATGAAAAAAAATTGAAGAAAGATGAAAAAATTAAACATATTTCAACTGATAAAATGGATTTTTTTTCCTTTTAAAAATCTAACATGAAAGAGAACAATATCTTGTTTCACAGGAAAATACAAGGGACAAAAATCACATTTAATTCTATGCCTCTAAAATCACCCTTAAACATACACATGACCTGAACCTGCTCCTTCCATTATCAATTATAAAATCAAAATAAAAAAAAAAAACCTAACTGGGGGGAAAGCAGCTATGAAATTATTATTCTTTCTTCTACTTAGTTTTTTCTCACTGAAATTTTTTTTCGTTCAGTTTGATGAAACTATCCAATGTATTTATTCTTTCCAGCATTAGTCAAAAGTTCTCTCTTGCCACTCGCTTTGCCTATGAATGATATGCACAGCAGCAACTATTTCCTTGTTCTGCTCACTATTGGAAGACTACGGACCAAGTACAAGCTTTCTCTACAAGCTCTCCTATGCTTTTATTCCATTTTTATGTCACTTCTACAAAGTGGGCAATTCCAAGGACTATCAGATTGCCATTCTTGGCATGTAAAAGGTTAGGAATCTTTGTTCTAAACTTATTTCACCTCCAAATAAGGCCCTTTTTTGAGCCATCTTTTTTTCCCCCTCTGCTTTTTTTTCCCAACAAAACGTAGTTTATAAAGTATTTCTAATTTGTCTAATATTCAGCCTCAACACTGCTTTTGAATAGCACAAGGAAAGATGGAAGGGCTGGGGGAGGGGGAAGAACAGCTTACTGCCAGGCTTCTGCTGAGCATCTCTCTCTCAAATCCCAGCTCTAAGTAGATGCCTGTAAACAAACAGGGAAAGGCACCCTCCCTGTGCGATGGCTGGTTCAGTGCCTGCTGTAATGCAGTGCCTGAACCAGATTCCACCCGGGGCAGGCTGCCTGACAGCTCCATGCTGCTCCCTGCACTCGCACTGCTCACTCTTACACAACCTCATGGACTCAAGATGGGACCGCGTTTCAAGGTGGTTTTACATCCCTGGATTTTCCTGATCCGGATTCCCTGCTCCCAGCACTCCTCATCCTAATGGTTTGCACATAAGAGAAGTGAGCCCATATGAAACGAGCATAAGCAGACACTCAAAGTTCCCTTCAATCATATCAGTGCCTATCTCTGTAAAACAGGCAGAATTTTGGGCAGTAAATCTCCGATTCTGTATGAATCATATTTGGCAATTCCAGGATACAGCAGGCTGTCAAGCATTTCATACCCAGTAATTTCAGTCACCTTTCCAGGTTACACCAATTATTTCTGACTCAATTGTGATACCCAGATTAAAGTTTCACTACTGTGAAGCAACCCAATATGCAAGAACAGCATCTGCAAAAGCAAACCACACTACAACAAACCCACAATCTGGTCTAATGAATGGTGAACTTACAGTATCAGAGCTTGGTCTCAGCACCACCCAAATCCACTACAGATAACTCCAAAAATCTGTTATTTCAATAACTCTGTCCTAGCTAAATCCTGTAGAAGACCATCTTTTTTTTTTAGTTCCTACTACAATTGCAATTACATCATGTCCATTGAGCAGCCTGTTACCCAAAAGTTACTTAATGCAGTACTTGCTGGTCTGTAAAATTACCTCCTATTCTAGCTGATTTTTAGCAGGGGATGAAAGGAAGGTATTTGAATGCGTGGTTGGTCAGTCAGGGAAACCTCCACTTCTACTTTTCATTAGGAGAGGCTTCCAGGGCTCAAGAGGGCACAACAAACAGAGTAAGGAGCCTTTCTGGTGTTCAGCACTAAGACATGTAAGCATAGAGGCATTCCCCACTGCTGGCTCTTGGAGACAGAGAGGAATGATGTATAAATACTTGAGAATGGTTGCTATGGAGAAAACAAGGAGTCCAGCCCTGAGAAAAATGACAGACAATGCTTTACCCAAGTTGGCTGGAAAATACCCAACATGCAGTAACTACCTCTAGAAGTCTACTCCCAGTCTCAGCAGACCACAGAACTCATCTATCAAGAAAGAAACAAAAGCCCCACTTTACATTCAACTCCTACCATACTACTTCCATCACATAGCCTCAATTGAAGGTTATATAGGAGACTTTCTTGCAACTCTTACATAAAACAAAACATGTTCAAATACATGTGCACTACTGCTTGCTCACAAACTCCACAAACTGGGAAGAAAATGAGAATTCAGAGACACTTTTATAAAAGCAGTTAAGCTTAGAAAACAGAACTTGTTACTGCAAGAAGTCATTCACCAGGAGAATACTATGCAACAGTAAGTACTCGCACTGCAAAAACTCTTAGCAGAAATAAAATAAACTTGTGCCATTACACTAACTACAGAGTTATTAAATATCAATCAACAAAATAAAACCTTGGACTCAGAAGACTAGAGCATGTAGGAGTATTTTCTGTCCTAGAACTACAAAGGATGTATTTGTTGAGTTCCATCTCCACACTAACACATCAGGATTTCTTTTTCTCCTCAAATCTGAAGGCACAACCCACCTGCCATGTTGCTGAATGAGACCAAGCAAGTCCATAGGTTCAAAGCATCACAAAAATGTCAGAAAGGCAAATGTATTCAAGAGACAAACCTATTTCCCTTTATTAAGACACAGTCATCAAAAAATATTTGAGGCTTTCTAAATTAACACCTGAAGTTTATCAGTCTCTAATTTAATATAAATGATACAAGACTTCTGAGGAAAAAAAATATCACTGCTGTAGGCAACACTGCAAGCACTGCTCATAAAGTCTATTTGACAAAACGAAGTAGCAGCAAAATATTCAGGTTTTTTTCTTTCAACAAACATGAAATAAGAAAAAATAATAGCAAGGTTAAAAACTAGCTGAAAGCCAAGAAGCATCAATTCAGACACCCATAACCTGAACAGCCTAAACTATTCTGATAAGCTCATTTAGACAATGGATTAACTTAAGCCAAAAAATCAAGTAAAAAACCCCAACAAACACTGCACCAGAACCACAAAGCTACTTCACTGTATATCTTGTTTACTCATATATATATATGAGTTTAGAAACTGAACAGCCATCAGCATGGACAAGTTGAAGTATTTTGGAGTAAGCCTGTATCATGTCTTTGGAATAATTACTTGTGCATGAAATATAATTAGATGTAATTTCATGAATCAGTTTAAGCATTTCCCCCCAGCTTTAAACAAAAAGTGTCAAGGAAAAGAATTTAAGTACTGCAATATGGAAGTCATACAATAAAAAACCTGAAATCACATATGGCTCTGGAACAAAACAGTCTTTCATCATGAAGCCTATAACCAGCATAAACCAACCATAAATCATATCTAGTAAGAAACAGAGTTGGGAAACAAGAAGCTGGTAGAATGCAACCCTGTATGGAGGCTTGTGTTACATCCTCAAAGGAAGAACTGACCAGCACATACAAGTTTAGGACACTTCAGACTGTTAGAGCTGGCTGGTTCATCACAGGGCTAGTCACTGGAACAGCCTCCCCAGGGAAGTAGTCCTGGCACCACGAGTCAGAGTTCAAGGACCATCTGGTCCTTAAGTCACATGATTTAGTTTTAGGTAGTTCTGTGAAGAGCAGAGAGTTGGACTCAATAATCCCTATGGGTCCCTTTCAACTTAAGATATTTTATGATTCCATACTACTTGCCAAAAATAATCCTGATCTAAAACCAATACCATCACACAGAAAAAGTCACTGAAGTCTAATATGACATCCAACCCAATCTTTCTCTTACTAGTCAAATTAAGAAAACTGACAACATGCAGCCATAAAAGCAGGCTTGATCACAATTTCTTACTCTGTAACTTTTATTCAGAAATTTTAAGTTACTACCTTATGATGTTCAACAGCAAGAAAGAAAGTAGCAGCCAACTATAAGTGAAGAAAAAAATTACCATGTTCATGCCAGCATCCAACAACCTCCATGAAAACTGAAGTCTTGTTTGTCACAAATAACAGAAAGGAAAACTTTATAATACCAACATTAACTCAGTCAGGGTGAAGTCTGTCAGGAAGCCTTGGAACAAAACAGCACAGGAAAAACCAGCTGCAACAGCAGCAGTGCCCTGGCTAGCAGATATCCATACTTATGAGAATCTAAAAGGTTATATCACTTTTCTACTTAAATGAGTAAATAAAAAGACACACTAAAATAGAATTTATACCTAGTGAACATTTTTACAACCATTTTTCAAATAAGGAGAAGAAAAGTAGGCAGCCTACCATTAATAAGGTATGGATGATTGCAGCATTTCCTTAGTTCCATCATAGTGTTCAACAGATTAGGTACATTTGCCTGACCTCCACCCTTGGAAAGAAATGTGAAATTCTTTTCAAGAATAGCACGATAGTATTTCTTCTGAATATTTGTCAGCTCAACTTCAATGATGGTTTCCTCTTTGGGGGCCAGGTTCTTTTCCACATCCTCCTTGAGACGTCTCAGCATCATCGGCTTCAAAATAGCTTGCAGTTTTTGCACCTGGAAAACACATGTTTAATAAAATCACTGAATTCAGTGAACTCAAATATTCATTTTTCAATTTCCTTAATTTTAAAAACTTTGTTTTCTACCTCAAATGCCAAGTAGAGCGTGTTGTAAAAAATCTTTCCTCAGTGACTCAGCAGCAAGTTCTCCTTGTTAACTCAGTGACACACTCATTTCTAAAGTCTATTTTTGGTGTGTAGCCCTCTGTTTAGTGATTTCTGTTATTAAATAGACCTCACTCAGAACTATCCTTCTAGACAAAGACAGTACTGCATACAAATCTGCAGAGCTAACCCTTTGTTAAATAATGACACTTTTAAGATAACTTTTGCAGTTCACTGCTAATTACTAATCAGTATTTAATGCTATTTTCCCCCTTTAAGTATCTGCTTCTAATTATTTTCTTACTTCCTTAGTTTTGACATCCACTGAAGTAGAAAACTATTTAGGACTGGTCTAAAACCAAAAACATTGTGTTTTGTTAAAATACATAAAATTGTTAAATTTTATGACACTGATAACTTTTAGTGTCCCCAGATTTTGTGGCATATTCTTTAAGACACATCCTAAAGGGTGGGAGGGGCAATGAAGAAAATGTCAGTTTTCTTTAAAAAAAGGCTAAGTTTAAGGTTTAGCAAAATCCCTTAGACAAAAAGCTCAAATGTATTCCATATTAAAAAAAAAAAACCCAAAACACCTGGCAGTTTGGTTGTTTCAGGCCGTGTCTCAAAGTACAAACCACCTCAGTGCTGAAGAGCTAATAATTCACCCTGAAAATGGTCATCATCTCCTGATGCAGAGCTGCACAGCAGAAATATGAACAAAATGCACTTTCTCCTGAATTTACATAATTCCATTAGTAATAAAGCAACTTCAGAACAAAAAAAGTAATTAGCACAGAGGGATGAACAAATACATGGAAATTGAGAAAATACATGGAATATGGCTGCAAAGAATGGAGAGGAAACCCCAAATCATTAACACATAACCTGTCCCACCACTTCAAAGACAAACCCAATTCCAAAACATCTGAGTGTCAACAGATAAGGAAGTTCTCCTGAACTTGTTGAACCAAGCAATCTTGGCTCTAATTCTGATCATAGCCAATGGCATTATTTTAATAATGATTCCATGTATGGCTTCAAAAGTCTCCAGTCATTTTGAGCTGGTCATACAACAGCTATGTTGTGAGTTAGGCTGTATTAGCTCCAGTTCAAGCACTTCATTAACAGGACTACATGGCTTCTGCATCAGAGCTGGCTCACTTTCAGTCAGGTCAATGTCCATTCTGACTGACATGTAATAGTGTGCACAACCTATGGAAACATACACTATTTTGCCAGGAGGCCAGGGGCTAGAGGAAGAGCTATTTTGTAATTTAGACTATGATGTGTGAAAGAGTTGTTCTCAAAGAAAGACAACAAATTCAAGCAGTCAAAAGTTAAGAGATACCAAAGATCGAATTTTCAGGCAAAGCCAACAAAGTTACACACAAAAATGCATGCACTTGTAATCACAGGAAGCAAAGGGCCACATTAAGGTGCCATGGTTCAGTTAACTCCTAATATTAAGGTGGTTTGGCCTTTTAAAACATTTTGATACCTACAAGGAAACATTTTACATTTCAGATATAAAACATGCTGCACCTAGGGTCTTTCATTTTGTGTTGATTTATGTATTTCTTCTCTTGGACACCTCAAGAAATCTATTTCTGGAAAAAAAACCCTCCCTCCATTTGGTTACCTCTTGCTAAACTGGGTTTCAAGTATGTTCCTGTTTGCACTTAAGTCACTGGGAAAACTCTCAGATGTAAATTCCACAGAAGTTACAGGGACAATCCCTTCACTCTGATGCTTAAGGAAGAATGTCAACTGACAAGTTAATTCTCGTAGAAGTATTTTCATCCAGAACCATTACAAGACACCCCACCTCTATTTTTAAACACTACGTTTTAATAAAGGGAATTTTTTCTTGCTCCTGCAAGACCATTGGACAAAGGACTAAAGAAAAAAAACCAAAACAACACCAAACAAAAAACCACCAAAAAACCAAAACCACCAAAACAGTGGTAAGGCAGAATTACTTTTGGCCAAAAGCAAAAAATCCTCAACAAAATTAAAATAAATAAAGAAAAAAAAAGATATAAACCCACCATGGTGTTCCAGGAAGCAAATAGGTATTATTTGAAAAAACAAATAACGAAGTTCAGATACAAAAAATGTATAAATTCACAATATCTAAATAGAAAAGTAAGTGTGCAAGTTTAGTTTACCTGCTCTTCAGTTTTAAGATCCCCAAATTCTTGCATGAATGTGGTTTCTGATGGAAAGCGACCTGGTTCCAAGAAGTGAAGCAAGCTAAACAGCTCCTCTACTGTATTTTGCAAAGGGGTTCCAGTAAGCAGCACTTTATGCTCCTGAAAGGTTAAGAAACAGTTGCCTAGGAATCCATCACGATAATGTCCAATGGAAAAATACACAAAATTCTTTCCCCTTGTCACCAAATGTCTGTCTCACCTTTGCTTCCTCTCCCCTCCCCCAGCTACTTATATAAAACTCTTCTCAAGACATTTCTAACTGGTACTCTGGTGTTCCTTCAGTGATAGCCCAGAAAAACACTTCACTACTTAAGGAGCTTCAAAAATCCTCCAAGATACAAGACTGGATTTTACTGGTCCACAATGTTCCACCCCTTTCAGAAGTACAATGAACTTTAAATGGCAAAGTAACAGTTGAACCTATCCCATCATTTTCAGTAAAAATTCATTGATTTACCAATCAATTCATTGATTTACTTTACTCAGTGCACTGATCTCCTCAGGCCAGGAGATCAACACAGGATCTAACAGGAAACCTGAAGCAGAGTTCTACCTTCCTACTACATGCTAAAGAGCATCAGGGTGGCAGAGACAAAAGTAGCACATTGCTTTAGAGAAGGAGCCCAGAGAGGTTCAGCAACAAGCCCAGAGCCAAACATAAATTTAGCAGTGTAACAAAAACTAATGTGAAAAGTCCCATATCTGTAGACTGTAAGACTATAAGCTCTGCTTTCCTCTAACAGCAACCATAGTAAGAAAAACAAAAGGTACACAGCATTTTTACAAACTGAATTACAGGTATTAGCTTAGCATGACTGCATTATTCTCACATTTTCAAAAAATATTCTGCCCCAAATGAAGTAACTATTGTGTCTTTTAAATGGTAAATATCTTCACGCTATCTTATTTTTCTCTATGAGTTTAATATCCCTATTTTGTACACATAACATAATATATATTTGTACAAGCATCAGAAACAACTTGCCCTTCCTTAGTCAATATGAAAGAACATTCTTATGGCCACACAACAAATTAACATTAGAGCTGATATTAATGCAGAACAGTTTAACTCTCATGGCCTAATTTGGCCACCTGACCACATTATACTTTTAAATAAATGTCTATGTGAAGAAGTGACTATGGATTAAGTCACATGAAGGGAGAGAAAGGAAAGAATAAATTTATTTTGATTGTCTTAGGAGAATCCACATAATTCTACGTCTAAATCAATGAAAAAAACCTTATTAAATATCAGAACTCTAAAACAGAAGGTATCCCTATGCCTCCAGATATTTTATACTTTCTCATCTGCATTTTTCTTATTCTTCTTAACACTTAATGATTTTATTGAGAAAAACCCCTTTTATTTTACTTTTTGATTAAACCGTAAATCAGAAGTAATAAAAATACAGAAGACTCAAGGATAAAAGATGTTCACACTGACCAGGTCCATCATCTTGAGTCCTTCCAAAAGCTTACAGTTCCTGTTTTTCAGCCTGTGGGCCTCATCAATGACCACACAACGCCATGGAATGTTACGCAGCTCTGGGCAGTCAGTCAAGATCATTTCAAATGTTGTGATAATGGCATGGAACTTGTAGGACCCCTTTATCACACGACCCTAAAAAGAATAGCAAATGTTCAAGTAAACTCCCTGGCAAAGAAAGGAAGCAATTTGTTTCACCTTCAAATTTTATTTTTTTAAAAATACAAAACAGTAAAATGGACAAGACGTTTAGAGCAAATTAAGTCATTATTGCTGACTAAACTGAGAATACAATTCTGTAAGTTTGCTACTGGCTTCATGATAGCTGTTTTTAATCCTGTAAATAGGCCCACAGAATCACTGCACATTGATTACCAAGAAGTTATGCAAGTATTTCAGTTGTAATTCATATGGATTATACTAATGCCTTGAGGCATTAATGTATTGCTGCAATATTGAAATAAGGTTTTCAGACTTTGTCAAGAGAATTCTCTTTTAACTTCTGAATTGAAAGTACATGAAGGTCCTTTTGAACAATCCAAATAGAGCAAAAATGCATTAAGGTTTCCTTTTTATGACTATTTGAATACTGTGCTGACTGTTACCAGTTTGGTTTTTTTTTCCCAGTAGACACTCAGGATTCAAAACACCTACAGTTCATAGAATGGCTTGGGTTGGAAGGGACCTTGAAGACCATCCAGTTCCAACACCCCTGCCATGAACAGGGACACCTTCCACTAGACCAGGTTGCTCAAAGCTCTGTTCCATCAGGCCTTGAACACTTCCAGGGATGGGGGATTCTAGAACAATTCTAGTGAACAGCTTTGACAGAAGCAAATATCTGGACTTTTAAATGGAGAATGTGTATCTCTGCATACAATTTAATAATATTTTAGTATGCCTGTGTTAAGTAAAGTTCAACAGGACAATTAACTTGATGTCTGAGACCCTATTCACTGGTTCATTAGTTCAGTCTTATTTTCAGCACTGATATAAAGACTGTTTAAAAGAAAAAAAAACAGAATAAACTTTATTCAGGACCATGGAATGAGCATCTTTCTGACATTATGCTATGCTTCTTCCCAATGCTGTTCAAAGAAAATATAACTTGGTACCTCCAGTGTCACTGGGTCTGTGCAGGAAAACTGTCTCTGTAAGGATATGCTTTACACAAGTTCAAAGCCATTCCACATTTTCAAAGGACTCTGTCATGGGTTGTATATTGAATACATTTCAAAAGAAACACATATTTTACAGTAAGGTGACCATTTCTTCCTTTAGACCTGTGCAAGACTGAATCCTTTTATAACTGACCTGCATATAATCCTCTCCAAACCGTGGGGATCAGAACTGGCTACTGACTCAATGAAATTATTGAAAACCTGAGATCCTGAACTCAGCATTAAGTCTGCCTACTCAAATCAAGAACATTTCAGAGAGAGTAATGACCTACTCAACAATGCTTTCTTGTGGCATAATCCAGAAATATTTATCTTGTTAGGAGCAAAAAAAGCTGTTACTTAACAAACAGCAGATGAAGATACACTAAGTGAGCAGCTTTGAAAGCCAGCAAACTGAAATGCTGTAACCTTTTCATGAGCCAAGTAAATTTCCATCACAAACCAAGTCAGCTCTTTTCCAAGACTCTGTCATTAGCTGTATTTGGCACATATAGTTTTTGTAATCTTAAAGCAGAACTCCTTCTCTGAGGTGGGACAATACAGAAAAGCACATGGTTTATTTGATATTCAACCAGGGAAGGGCCCCTAGGAAGACCTTTATTGACAATTATATTGCTCAATAACACCAGAACAGGCTTCTCTATGTGAACCCCACAGCACAATGTCTCTGATAACACCATGTCCTTACTGTTGAAGTCACACCACTGCAGAAACTTATTTTGTTATTGACTACTCTCTAGCATTTCACAACAACTTGACTCTGGTAACTGGGGATGACTCTGAAAAGTCACACTACTGCAGACAGGGTAGGTGCTTCTTTATGCACATTCTCTGTTGTTACTGCCCTTCAAAAATCACTCACACATTCTCAATGTTCAGTTGTCTTTTTGAGACACACCTCAGATTGAGAGGCCTCTTTTCACATTAAGACCTAAAAAAAGCCAAAGACACCTGATGTTGATGTGTCTGGCAAGGGAACTAGAAATGATGCTGCTAAATCATGTCTTCTTTCGCTCCCTTTCTGTCTCCCATCATATACCCAGTGATGGTACTTTGGAGAATGCCAGAGTGAACACTACATGGGGACTCTTTTTTCAGAACATGAAGAGATTTTTTCCCTGTTATTTGGTTTCTACCATGCGCTTCACAGCTGACACTCTTACAAAGAATGGAACACAGAAGGTGATTTTATGACACATCTAAGCTAGCTGCCACCAAAAAGGTGAGTTTTCTCCATTTCTCCTTTATCCCTAAATTGTCTGATTCTCCTCTTAAGACAGTTCATGGAGCAAAGCCAGCAGAAAATTATTCATTTATCTGTGCCATGAGTGCTTTGTCATTATTTGCTATGGGATCAAATGACTGCCATGCTCATGTCAAGAATTGAGTTAAGAATATGGCAATGGGGGGGGGGGAAAAACTTTCTGCTGCATCTTGCTGTAGATCCTTTTAGTTACCTTTAGATCAATGAAACAACATTGCCAAAATAACTAAGAATCTGCACAGTAAGTGGGATTTTTCAGATGACATTCCTTCAGGTTTTACCCTAAGTAACTGCTAAGGGGAAGAACATGCTGAGAACAAGCACCATTCAAATAGCAAACAAATATGATTTTAACACAGGATACAATTCAGCAGAGACAGCATTTGTATAAACCCAATTTTGTAAATTATATAAAGTATCAATAGCTGCTAAGAAATTATTTTAAAATCAGGAGAACTAATTTAAACCCCACTTCATTTATGTATTATACATCTAGGTAAGAAGCTAAATGTGAGAATTATCATAAAGAATATTAGAGATTAATAGAATGGCCTAGATTGGGACCTTAAAGATCATCTAGTTCCAACACTCCTGCTGTGGACTGAGATGTACACAACTTCTCTGGGCCACTACACCTCGATAATGCAACTCTTACTCAAATAAATCTTCAACAAACACAGACATGATCTTAATTTGAAAGTTTCTTAGATAAATTGCTGAGAAAAGAGTTATTTTCTAGACCACACAGCTGTAACTTCTAATATAAATTACAATGTGTTTCTCTACTATATTTAAGTACGTAGTTCTATTTCTGTTTGCCCTAATGGAAAGTCGAGTTATGCCACAGTCATCACCTTCAAAACAGTTCTTAACCATTTTTTTACCTGTAAAAGCATGTTTTCTGTCTTGCAATCTCTCCCATAGCTTTGCTCTAAGACTCTGGTGTTTCAACACACTTTGAGGATATGAAGTGAGAACTAAGCAGAACTGGACCACTCATCACATCACTGACAAAGAGTAGAATGCTGTAACTTCTCTCATCTTTATATTAAAAATTTGTTTCCTCCCACACACTTGCACTACACTAGCCTTTTTAACCACTTTGGCACAATAAGAACTCAGGTTTAACTAGTCATGTGCCATGACAGAAAAGGGTCTGCTTTTTTCTTACAGCCTTCCCAGAGCTGAGCTCTCCTATGGTAAGAATCATCTTCATTCCTTGTACACAGACAGTCCTGTATTTAGCTATTCCGAGTACTGCTAGATTGGATCTAATTTATTAAGTAAAACAGCTTACTCTGTATCCATGAACTGTCTCAATCATTTACCACTCTCCACATCTTTGTATCATTTGAAAACTTCCTCAGTAATGACTTTATGTTTTCTTTCAGGTCATTGCTAAGTTATACACCTCATGGACATGAACCAATCCCTGAAGAACTATGCTGGAAATGCAAATCGTTTCTCATTAACAATTACGTCAAGAAATATCAGCTAGCCAGTTTTAAATCCACTTAATGTGTGCTATATTGATTTTATATCCTTCTAGTTTATTAATCAAAATGTCTAGTGGTGCAAAATGAGATGCTTTGAAGAAAATCTAAATGTATGAATTCACCACTATGACTTTTTAAAGCTCAGTTGAAAATAGTACTCCACAGGTTGAACTTCTACTATTTTTCTCTCTTACGCAAGAAAGATTTTATTGTTTTGCAATAACATTCAATGTATGCACATTTTATTTTCCCCCAATTCTGTTTACTCTGGGGAAAGCCATGCACTTAGGAGTAGGGATCTGCTGCTCTTCTTAGTTTCTGTTTTCCAAATAATTTTCTGTTTCTACCCCTAGTCTTTTCTGCTTTCCTTCACTCACAACTATTCAACCTAAGCACAGTAACACAGATTCAAAATATATCTGACTTACAAAATTTGATAAAGAAGCATTGACAAGTTTAATTTCTGCAAGCAGGTTTTTCCTGGAATGGTAGGCAAAAATTGATTTTTAAGCTCAGTTCCACTTAAAGGAATTTCTCCATTAAGAATCTCTTCTGCCAGCTCCCCTCAGAATTGCAAAATAACAAAAATCTTGCATGAAAGAATGAAACTCTAAACAAAAATTGCACCTCCTCTTGGTGGCCCTTCATTCCCAGAGAGATACTGGCCACTATTAAAAAGCATTCTTAATATCTGTATCTGTATTTCTAACTGAAACCACACATACCAGTACTGAAAAACTAATTGATGCTTAAGTTAATAAACAACCATAAAGCATAAAAAAAAAAAAAAAAAAAAAAAAAAAAAAAAAAGAGAAAAAGAAAAGTCATGAAGAGCTTTTACCTGTGGATCTTTGAAATACATTTCATACAACTGAATGGTCCGCCGACTCGCTTGACTCCCATGATACACAACCACATTCAACTCTGTCCAGGTGCGGAACTCCCTTTCCCAGTTGGGAATTGTGGACAACGGTGCAATAACCAAGAAAGGACCATGGATTCCTTTCAAATATATCTCATAGAGAAACGTAATGGACTGGATAGTCTTTCCCAACCCCATTTCATCTGCTAAAATGCAGTTTCGTCTGAAAACAAGAATAAAAACAGGCTGAATGATTTATTCCCAACTTAAAACACAGAAAATCAGTAAGGTGATAACCTGAATAAACCAGATATTTCTAGAACAAAAAGGCATCATAACCTTTTTTATCATTTTAAATCAATGTTCTGATTTGTGATGCAATCAGCATGGATATATCCCCTCTATGTATCTCTCAGGTTCACAAGAGGGAGGAAGGGGCAGCAGGGGCATGAGTGACAAACCACTTGCCACAAGAATCTATCTGAAATATTCATGTTCCATCCCAAATTAGTTTGTATATGATGCCTGCAGCAAAAAAAATGAGCCATGTAAATGATTCTAAAATCTCAGTTTAGCAGGTTACTTTAAAAGGCTGCTAATTCAAATAAGCTATAAAAGCTTTCCCAAAGCAGGATTCAGCAGAAGGCAACATGTTACGTACGTGTTGTACCAGTTGAAAAGAAGCCAGTTTACTCCCTCCAACTGGTATTCCCTGAGTTTGTTATTGTTTTTATACTCCCTGGAACTCTCCGATTTCTTCCAGTCATCGGCAGGAGGTCGCTCCTGTTTCAAATACAGCAAATCCCATTAGTGGTTTCTAAAAGACCACATTACTTTACTATTTTCAAATAAAATCCTCTATTTAGAGCCAATTCTTACCACACGCTCCATTTCTGGCTCCCTAGACATCAGTTTCTCAAATTCTTCGATCTTGGCTTGGTCGATGTCTTGCTTGAGCTCCCAAGTGCTGTCTTCGTAAGGAAGCGAACACCACTTCACCAGATAATGCGTTACAGGCTTTGTTAGGACAAAAATTACATTATATCACAACACAGGAAGAATAAAAGTGTACACATTCTTACAGGAGATCTGCAGGCTAGACGAAATTCAAAAAGCTTGATCAGACCTGAATGTCTGACTCAGCTAGAAGGATAAGCAGACAGCAGGCTGACACCTTGATGACCTCATCAAGTAAGATGAGAACCTGGAGAATGCATGCTTACCTACCAAAATTAGCACAACACATCACTAGGTTAGACTAATTCACTAGGTTAGACTAAAATTTAGAAGCAAAACAATATTTGTATTTCAACCCTTATAATTCTATGCTCTACTATATATTTTAAAATCGACTGTGTTCTCTTATCTTCTGTTCTGTGATCAGAAACTTCACAATAGACAAATCAACCGTCACCATTCACTGACAGAGCAACATAGAAACCGTGACACTGCCAGTGAAGCTTTCTATTCTCCCAGGACCAAAAAGGAATGTCTTGGAAGACAAAATAATCTTTTTTGCAGAACAAGTCATTAAAAATAGAGAAACAGCGAGTTCAGGACTTTTTCTGTAACAGGTAGTCTAAATAATGTCTAAACCACTATGACATTTAACTAAGACTCTTTCTTGCAATTTTCAGTTAAATTCTGCATTACATGCATGGACATCATATTTCTACAGTATTAAATATCACTTCTTAGTTGTTTTTGCTTTTTAGTTGGTTATTTTGTGTGCTCTTTTAAATATAGGTATATGTAACTTATATATAACTTATAAGAAGTTTGGAATTCTTACTTAACCCCCTTTATTTAAGGGAAACTGCTACATTAGCCAATGTTTTTTCAAACATGTTCCTATTTTCTACACACATATACCGTGGTAGTTTCTATGTTTAATATATTCTAATCAATATATTTCTAAACAATAAACTCTAAACACAATGTCTATATGACTAGAGATGCACTAGAAGTTTTGTTTACCTCTCCATTATCATCTGTGCTACGTGAAAAATCCATGATTCGATCAACTTCCACATAATCTGGATTAAAAAGCTCATCATCAATCTGTTCAAGGAAAGAGGCAAAAATATAGAAGATATCTCTATTAGCCCTTCCTGAGAGGAAAAATGATTATATATTTCACCAGGCAATAATATTTTGGGTCACGGTGACATAGAATTTATATTTGGCAAACTTCAACATGTTAATTGAAATGCTACAATTCAGCAAGATCATTCCCCGTGAGGGAATCAGACTTCTCAGACTTTGTTAACTGGGCCTCTTAATTACTGTGTGAAACCTTTTACTGTGAGAGAATGTTTAAGAATATTTTAAATGAAGTGTGAAATTACAATTCACTAATGAGCAATCGAAAAGGCTTATGGCATGCAATGCATTTAGCATTCTTGAAAACTACAGCTTGCAATAAAGAAATTAGAGCCTTGTACACTAAGTGCCTTCGGATTATTTTAACTACAGGAATTGTCTAACTGCTTTACGAGCAAGATTTAAAGATTATTATTTCAAAAGCAGAGAAAACACAATGCATGCATACAGTTTCCCCAAAAATCACAATTTGTCAGGTTTGCTCTTATCCCTTAAACAATTTAGAGGACTCTCTTCCATACTAAAGCACTGCATTTCATTTTATAGTTTTAAGATCCACTCCAACAGAAGAGATAGCCAAAAGAACTAAAGACTGTATATTTTAAAAGCTTTTTCTAAAACAATGACAAATTCCAAGTATTTACAATAACTTGTGATCCACTTGGAAACAGATTAAAAAAAGAAAATTGAAACAATTCCAGGTATCTTTACTTAGAACAGATGAAGTTTTCAATTTGCAACAGGTTTTTATTTCAGCTTGAATGATATAGTAAAAATAAATATAAATAAATAAACACAGTAGCTCATGAACACCTTTTTTTTTTTCTTAAAAGACAGCATTTTTCTAGAAGGTAATCTGTCAGAGAGGCAAATTGGCAGACCTGGTCTTTTATTGACAGGACCCCTGCCACATTACTGCTTATGGCTCTAAGTGAAATTAAATTGATGATAAAAAGCTTAGAATCCCTAGTGAGCAACAGTCCATAATATAGAAAAGTAGCATGCATTTCTTCTGGCATAATCAGCTCCTGAGAAAAAAAAAGACATGGTACTGATTCAGTCAGGCTTACAAGGCTAATAACTAGCTACTCACTGCAAGGAAAAAGATGGGCCAAAACTACAGGAAAAAGTATACAGTCAGGAGAGATCACTTGACTTTCACAAACTTGCAAGACTTGCATCCAGAATGCTTTATGCTTTATACCAGAATAAGTGCTACTGATATATCACACAGTTATTCAAAATGTTCTGCTTGTATACAGAACATGAATTCCTAAGAATATTCCTTAAACACTCAAAAGAAACAAACAAAAAAAATCGTACTTCAGAAAGGAATTTATTCTGGCCCTGTTTTGCCTTAAACCGCTTAATCTTCTGCTGAATTCTCTTGTCTTTGTCCAGCTCTTCCACAGATGCCCACTGACAGTGAAGGTAAGAACTGGAAGATGAAAAAGAAAAATCTTACTCAAAATGCTGCTTCCTTTGCACTCCTTATGTATTCTACTAGTATAACCAGATCTTTCCAGCACAGTGTAATGCTATGCTCGGAAAACTTGACACTATCTTCTTTACCATACAGGTTATTAACCAATCATCTTTACTCAAAGTAATTATACTTACTAATAGAGAAACTTGTCAGGAAACAGAAACAACTCCCACTCAAAATTTGAATACATACCCTCTATACTTAGTTTGGCACAAAGCTAGCATGGTTTTTACTGGGCATACCTAAAACACAACTACTATACAGGACATGATAAACTCACTACTTAGCATTATATTCTAGCAAAGAGTAGGAGTTTCGTAAGTTAATGAAAAGATACAAAATATTTTAAGTACTACCATCCTATATAATTTCTTTTGTGAGAACAGCATTATAACGTAAAATTGCTTGTGAGCTTTTTAAGACTGACAGAGAGAAAAGAAAATCCCCGTGTAAATGCAGTTCCACAGAAATAACATAGAAGGAACAGTATCTCTGCCAAAGTGACTTGTCCCACTTCATAAATTTAATCTGTCAAAAGTTCTAGCGCTGAAACACAGCAGCTAGCACAAAAATTATGTCTATGTAGTAGAACTAAACAAAGCATAATTAAGCAATTAAACAATATAAGGCAAAGGATACAAAAATGACAGCATATTTAAAGTGAAGTCAAGTACATGCAGTTAGAAATCTGCTTTAAGGGAGCTTATGACAGCTGTCTCTCATACAGAAAATTTGGTAAAAATACACAAGGTATGCTATTTTCCTACAAGAAAAGTGAGCTTATCGAGCTATGAAGTGTTTTATTTTAAATACTGATTGCATTGCAGTTTCAGAGTCCAGAAGTGAAACAACATGCTGCTCTCACCATGATTACAGTGCTCTCATGGAAGGGCAACGATTTGCTGGAATATTGAAAGCCATCTCGTTTGTTTGTTGTCTTAGACATTTTGTTCAACATAAATCTTGTTTTTGAAACAGCATCAAGGGTTATTTTTAAACAGTTTGCACACACTTACTCTACAGATGCAGTTAGACCTACACAGCACAGGTGTGTGCTGGTGAGCTGGCATGCAAAATGAGCCTTAAAGTATTTAATAGCAAAGCAATTTTACCTATGGATTTAATTTTGGAGAGAACACAAATTAACACAACACTGTCAAACCCTGTACCACCAATGCAAGGTATTCCTCCTGTTTATTTGTCACTGTTTTGGATTAAACATTAGATATGTTTAAAGTTTGATAATAATTTGTATCAATTACAAAACCAGTTTCAAAAGTTATTTGGAAGTTACGTGAATTTAAGGATAGCAATCAAATCTGTAACTTAACTTACAAGTTTTTGTATTTTACATAGAATTCCTCTACTTCTACTTCCTCTCCGTTCTCCATCTAAAAGAAAAGAAATGTTGAAACGTGAATTAAATCTCTAAACAGCCCAATTTAGCAAACAATTTAAAAGCTATCTGAGATATGGACTATGGTCCCCACACAGAGACACAAGTGGAGGTGCAGGAAAAGGTTTGTGGGGGAGGACATGGGTGAGGAGTTTCCTCCAGCTGCTTACCCAAGTACATACTGCACTGCTTACTACAACTTCCAAGACATGAATCATTTGAACTCCTCCCTAACCACATGCAGCTTCATTCACAACCTCACCCCAATTCTGGCTTTCTGCCAAACCCACAGTGTTAAGTAGAAGCCAAGTGTACCATTTTCTCAGGCAGCAGCCAATTAGCAACTGCACTCCTGAATGCCATATGTATTATTTTTGGCTGGCTCATGGCAACTTTACATTGTGGGTTTTGTAATGTTTTAAAAAAAGAGTTTTAAAGGAGGTTTATTCCTCCATATAGTTAATAACTCCAAACAAAAAGCCATATAAAACTAAACCTTATACCCCTGCTAGAATTGTAGTGCATCAGTGTTCATGGCTTTAGTTTTACTCAATGGTGCAATTAAATTCACTCAGGCAAGATGTCTCACATACAGAGCAGCCAAATTAAATTAACACCCAAAAAACTACATTTAAAGCAAGGTTAAAGTTGTGACACAAACCAGCAAAACCAAGGGCATTCAGTGCTAAGGGTTGAGCTACCCTTAACTCACCCCTGGTGCCAAAGTATTGCATAACATATGGCATGTAATACTTTGTTGAATTACTCCTTAACCCAGCCATAGGACAAACTAAGGACAGTGCACCAGGCACACATTTAGAATTCAGTTTATGTCACAACATTAGTGGTTTGTTTTTACTAATGAACTTTAGGAAAATTTTAAACAGAGCAGCATTTTCTGGTTCATACATTTCATCAGGGACAACATCATTTGTAATAAATACTGTATGTACGGCATTAAACAGGCAGAACTGTTGATTGCTGTATAAATCAACTTTTTTCGTGTGTGTATGTATATATATATATATATATATATATACACACACACATACACACACATACACAAGAGGGACTGCTCTGAAACTTGGAATTGTCATCTTTAGTTGCTGGCTAGATTTTACCTCCACAGGAGTGCAATTAAAGAACAACAGTAGCAGCTGCATTAAACTGTGTTCTAGCACAGTGAAGTTCATGCATTCCCAGTCCCTGATTCACACAGTATTTCTTTACTTCCTGACTAGCAAGGGAGTTTCAGTTTAGCATTTATATCATCCCAGTACAGTCTGTTTGTATTCCTTCCTAGAGAGAGAAGCAACACCAGATTCCACCTATTTCTCCCTAAAGAAATGGAAGAAGATTACTGGTGCTGCTTCTTGATCTTCTTGCATCTTCCATCGAAGAAGATAAACTCTCCAAACCATCCTCTAAACCCAAACACAGGGCAAAAACTTCTCTGAGGCTTAAAAAGACACTGTAAAAGGAAGGAATCTGAAGACCATCAAGATTTTTTTTAAACAAAAAATTTAAAAGAGTCTTTCTCAAGACGACATTAATATTTAGAGATCAAAACTGCATTGAAAAAAGAAGCAGGAGATCACATTATCTGAACCTATTCGCTGCCCTGAGGCAAAACTAGTCTTTAAGAAGTCAACCCTAATTTTAAGATATTAACTTCTTTTATTATCTAAAATGTATTACAGCCAAGTCTCTTTGATTAGTGTTAAACTAGAATCCTTTGAGATCTATCAGTATTACAGTGACAACATCATTAAACACCTTTACACAGAGGTTTCATATTAACCAACTTCACTCCCCTCAGCAGCATTTCAGTCAAACATATTTTCTGTCAGCTGCCAACTTAATAACAATAATTTACAATGCAGATCTTGATAAATTCTGTAACTCTCATGAGTAAAGCACACTTTTGTATTGTCTAATAGGTAATAACTGGTCTATGTTATTAGGTGTTCTGTGAGAGTGCATCAAAGATTCACCTAAACAAAAAGTACTTCAGAAAAAATGTTTTTAAAATCTTCGTCTGGCATTCAGCACTTACGCCCTCCTTCAAAAATTTAATCAAATTAAAACTGTCAGCACTCAAGCAGAGGTTAACAATACATCACTTCAGGGTATATGAGACAGCAGCTTATGCCTCTGATGTCACTGTGCACTCCTCACTACCTGTACATTTGCATTAACCAGGTAAAAAGGTGAGATAGAACATTTATGCAAAATTCTCCCCAAACTGGAGGGACAGTCCCACAGACATCCTAAAATAACACACGGCAGACTTAGGCAATGCAGGACACTTCAAATTATCACTTCCAGGTGTGACCAGGATCTGATTCACAGTCTCTGCAGATAATTAAGAAATAAATTACTCCTTCATTCAAGCACATACTTAAAAGCACAAAATCTTGCATGCCATTGCCACAGAGGTGATACAATAACACTGCTAATGCAAAAGTTAGTTGTGTAAGCCACTCAGGTGCAGAGACAAAAGCTTGGGGGAAGAAAACCAAAAAACCAACCAACAAAAACCCAAGAAAAAAAACAAACCATGAGAAAACCCCAAACCACCACAACTATCAACTACCAGAAAATTAGTAGACAGAACACACTAATAACAGATGCAAAGGAACACACAAAACCCAACCACTTCAATTGATACACAGCACTAAACTGTAAACTGATCAGTTTGAGGAAGAGATGTAGGTATTGTGCACATTTCAATTAGTTCCAATTCTCACACGTGCTAGTAGGCAAAAAAAGTCATTCACATGTGCAACATGCAGGTACAAGATTCTACAAACTCCCTGTCTTTCCATAATATGTGCTATTTCTGCTGGATAGGATAATCAGATCTACCTATTCCTTTTTGAAGTTAAAAACCAGGAATTCAAAGGAGACTGAATGAAAAATTTCAACATCCAAACTCATCAGGTTTGGAAAGAGAGTGTTACGTGCACTTAAATGCTTTCTGCAAGAAGAAAAGAGTATTCAAGGGAATTCAACATTCCACATTCAGAGTGACTGTGAAAAACACTTGTCTTTTTTACTTCAAACAGGAACTCAGTTCAACCTTTTACTCTGTGCATTTCAAAAATCATTGCAAGTACAGTGCTGCATCCTATCTGGTAACTCCAGAACTAGAGCAAGGCTATTTTTCAGAAAACCAGCATGATTTTATGATAAGAATACTGCACCAAAAGCGTAATCATTATCTAATGTCCTTTACTTGAATGCAACATCTTTGTTACAACCTAATCCACTGAAAGGTTTCCTAGTGAAGCCTCTCCTCATGTTTATTTTATGCACTGGTCCTGATCGCAGCAATTTTACTTTGATTAGTAATCTAACAACCAGGGTTTTGATGACGTTAGTAAGAGTGTAAAAGACCTTTAATAAAAGCACAGTTGGATACTTCAGATGTTAAATATTAACATCCTGAAATCCATTTTTTTTTTGGAATTTGGAGAAGAGGGTTGGGGAGAAGAGCAGGGAAAGAAGAGACACCCCTCAAACCTGCAAATACAATCCATAAAAAACATTAAAGAAAAAGCTCAAAATAGAGCTTGCCTCCAGCAGAGCTTGCAATCAAAGACATGTAGGCAGCAGACCAACCACTTCCCACAAACTGCAGCAAAATACACACTCCCCATGAGTAATCACACCTTTGTTTGCAGGGGAGAGGAAGAAGGGAAGAATAATTGGTGAAAAACAGCTTCCCATGTAAAGACATTTATGAAAGGACCACATTCTCCTCTCCTGCCTAGTAGACCATCAGGACAAGTAAATACCCACTTTATATTACCTCAAGTTTATCTGAAAAATAAGCCTATGGTTTGAAACACAAAATACAGCTCTAGACTTAAAGAAAAACAAACAGGAAAAAAACTCCAAAAAGCCTTAGAAGCTTATGCTGTGTAAGATGCATTAACAGGTCAGACTGAATCACAGGCACTCACGACATTAAATGAATGCAGGTTTACAAAACCATTAATGATGTTAGGACAGTAGTTATAAAATTGAACACATACACACCCTGCCCCGCCCAAGAAAACCAAACAAAAAACCCAAAACAAACCCCAAATCACCACGACATTAAAAAAAAAGAAAATCCATTAATAAAGGCAAATTTCCTGTCTCCAATTTGAAAATTAACATTGAGACAAAGATGAATTGCTGGTTAACAAAGATCAACCTGATGCTGTATCTCAGGCAGTTTTCTGTCCAACTGTAGTACAAATCAGATAATTAGCTCCACAAAAAAGTCTATAAATACATTTATGCCCTTTTTCGAATAAGTTCTTTTCTACTTCCTTCTCAGAGTTCTAACACTTTGCAAGTGCAAAGGCCAATCAAGTTGTGAAGCAGATTAGAAAAATCTGTAAGCAAAATAAGAACTTAACTAGGAACCAGGGCAGAATTATAAGGGAAACTACACTGAACTTGAGTGTTTCTTTCACCATCTTAGCCTAGTGACAAGGAAGATATTCATCACCTGTGTATGCATCATACTTGGTCACATGTAAATTTGTTTCAGCTGCTAAGCACAACTGCCATCAAAAGATGCAAAAATTATGGGCAAGGGTTTTTGTTTATTAGAAAAGGCAGAAATTTGGGGTACAGGAAAGTTCTCTCATTCCTCAAACTGCTATGAATATCATTCTGAAGAGCACCACAGATTTCACCCAGGCATGTATATTTGCAAAAATCTAATTTTTCATCCAAAAAAAGCAAGAAACGAATAAAAGACTAAACAATCTGTTTTGTGTATGTCTATCAAAAAACATGTTGCATACCATCTGAATACACTTTCAGGGAACCTCCTGTATTCAAGAGAGCAGTATTTTAATTGTGAATATCCAAGGTATTTTAAGAACTTGGTAAGGGCTTCCGCAGAAATACGCTTAGCCTATTTAAAAATATCAGGGGAAGGGGATTTGTTTTACCTTTTTCTTGACCAAACGGCTACTCATGATTTTCTCCACAATGGGACCTTCAGCATCAGCAGATTCCTACATCATAAATAACATACAAGAGTTATGGGAGTGCATCTTTGTTAAAGACTTCCTTTATTAGAAAAACTTAA
This sequence comes from Trochalopteron elliotii, assembly GCA_024734555.1. Taxonomy (NCBI): domain Eukaryota; kingdom Metazoa; phylum Chordata; class Aves; order Passeriformes; family Leiothrichidae; genus Trochalopteron; species Trochalopteron elliotii. The sequence goes on from JANPWX010000024.1 coordinate 7,284,178, forward strand.
AAATAATTTTTTGTAACAGAAGCTTAATACCAAGAGGACATTCTCCCCCTAGCGTGAGAACTTTGAGGATTCAAAGAGATTTAATACCATAATAAAGGATCGAAGGATACTTGTTTAAGCCCATTACCGAGACCTAGTGCAATTCCAGCTCTCTCAGTTAAGAAGGTTGACATGCACAGATAAACAGATGCAACAACATGAGCAGTTCCTCTGTCCTAAAATAATACATGCTTTCAGCACCATACAGTCTAAACAGCAGATGATGTTCAGAAGCTCTAGCTGGCTGCGCAGGTGTCCACACGATCACCCTCAAAACTGCCTGCAATTCTCTATTACATTAATTCACCATTACAACAGGAGGCAAACCATCCCAATTCTCCTCCTCATAAGACACAATTAACAGTGGAGATCACATACAATATTTCACAAGGCTTAACAAACTGCCAAATGAAATACCAAAGAACATGTATATATTATCCAATAGATCATCAGTTAAATGAAGTAGTTCTTTGAAAAAGCACTACAAAACAATGAGATTGCTACAACAGTCATTCCTGCAGTATTACCCCTCATCTTATTCAAACTATTTTATCCATCATTTACATTGCACCGAGAATAAAGTGTACCCTGCTGGGTACTACAAGGCAGTAATTTCATAAAGGAGTTCTTATGGTGCCTAGCAGCAGGGGACAAGCTTGAGTGGTTTATTAAAGTCACAGAAGCCAGACCACTGAATTCTGAAGTACATTCTAGATTCCTAGCAGTACAGTTTAGATTTCTTTTAGTTAGAGACTACTAATTTTGAAGAACTCAGCTTGAACTTTCAAGTTGTATATCATCAGCTTGCAAACAAGGCCGTGAGTTGATATATTCTTTAGGAAGGTAAAAACTAATGCCTTCTGGCACACTCTATCAATCATGTATGAATATCATTCAGGAAAAGGGCCCATATTTGATCTCTGAATGCTGCAGTTATGGCCACCTTTCCAGTCTGTTTGTATCTGACCTGTTGCTCTGACTGAGAAGTATTTGAAGGAGAGTCTCTTCCAGCAGCATCAGCATCATCAGCCTCCTCATCCGAAATCTTGAACTCCAGGTCTTCAGTATAACGCTTCCTCTTCACCTGCCTGCTGGAGCGTCGTTTCTGAACAGAAAGCATTAATATTGTTCATGAGAAACAAAACTGATAAGAAGCAGAATAACCAAGAAAATTTCTCTGTGTGTCTTAAATACAGTAGTGTGCAGTAAATGCTATAATTTCTACAACACCCTGGTAGAAATAGTGGACTCAGGACACTAATATTCTGAATCCCTGCCTACTAGCCGTTCTTAAATTCTGTAAGCAAAAAACAACAAAAACCTAAAATGAAACTAAAAACCAACTACAAACAAAAACCAACTTTATGCTTGTTCCAAGGTGGAAAGTGGGGGGGCATTTTTTCACTTTTTTTAACATTGCTAAAACAACATTAAAAAATTAGGAAGCCTATCTCAGAAAGCAATTAAAACCCAAGAGGCTGCACTTCTCCATTCACATCTGTAACAAACTTTGACAGATGGCCAATGCAGGAGCCAAACACCACCTTTCCACAGCATGGCCCACTGTGTTGCTAAGCAGTGAAAACACACTTTCTTCCTCTCCCCATCCGCCCAGTTGTACCGGGATTATCTTGTAGGGGAAACACAATGAAATACGATTTCCTCACTTCACTGACCCAGCACTGCTCAGAAAGGCATCCTGCAGCACAGCATGGGAAAAGACCCCAAACTAATAGAGGAGAATGGAAAACTTGAACCACCCCAAACTGAAAACATGATTTCTGTGCTCCCATACCCTCACTATCAGGATTAGAGAAATCTTCAGCAAAATTGCACAAAACAACCTGTAAAATATAGAAGCATGCATTTGACAGAATTTGCAACTTGATGCTCAGTGCTGGGTATTGTTTTTTACAACAGTAAAATTCAACTTCCCAGATAGTCTGCATCAGGTTACATATTTGAAAAGCTGCAAGCATATGTTGGTGAAGGAAACTGTCAACCGAGGATCAAATGTCTTAATGGAGTAATGTATTTATTAAAATTGTATTGAATATCAACTGTTAAAAAAAAACCCACCTTAATGTCTTGATACACTATTTATATATTTTACACTACTTATTTATACATCTTTCTCAGCTACTGCTACTGCACATCTTCACTGATACAAGCAAATACTTATGTAGCTTGTTTAACAGACTTACACATCTGAGTCTCTCAACATACACAGACGAAGTCAAATACTTCCTTTTAGATAGCTAATCATACTTTAAAAAGCATCAATACCTGATGCAGTTTACAAAATTAGAAATTATTTATTTAAGTGAAAGTGAAAATTTTGAGCAAAAGTTAAGCTTACATCACTCTTTTAAACAACAGTGATGTGACTTATACCTTTAACACTGTAACTTATAGGGGTTTCCACAAAACAGTATTTTTACACTTTGAAATAGATAACACTTGACAAATTTGCATCTTGATTTACATGATCACTGATGGGAAAATACCAATTTTCTTCTGACTGTGTAAGTAAGTCTAACCATAAATTCTGGTGCCAAAAATCTCTTCTTCCATTTCCCTAACAGAAAGAATACCTAAAACATAATGGAAGCCTTTATTTGATATTTTTTTTACTTGATGAACTTCCTGTTTCCTCTTACATTCATATGTGGTTTTGCAACTGTTTGTTATGTACTGTTGACAGAAAGTACACATATACTTACCTGCATCAGATTATTTTTAACTCATTAACTGATTTACAGGTAGGAAGGTGAGTAATAGGTTTGATAATGGAATATAAAAAATCTGCATGATAACACACAAAGGCAAGGATTCCTCCTCTTTAAAGAAAAAGCATCACTGTGCATTACTACTTAATATCTCTTCAGAAGGCTCAGGATTTAACACTAAGAATGCAACTGTGTTTCAGACAACTGAATAACATCAATTTTGGTTGAGAAATGTGTAACAAGTTTATTAACTGTAGCTGTCCTAGCAAACACGACTGGAACTCTTTCCTAAGTTCATGCAAAGAAGTGCAAATGCAGTACAGCATGCACAGTACAAGAAAGTACTAAGAAACAAAAAGTTTCCTGAAATACTTCATTACATTTAATTAAAAAGTGATGCAAGTGCCCTAGTACTTCTATTTAGTAAAAAACCAAACATAATGTTTATCACCCAATTGTGTTTGACAAAGTTTTTGTTCCACTACACTGAAAGCAAGTAAACCATGCAGAAATGCTGAATTGTAAATGGAATATAATCACCTACAAATTAACCTAAAAAACCCATCCAAAGCTCTGAAGTTTCTTCATCTTTTGCCAGTGCCATTGATCAGGCTGGCAGAGATGTGCAACACAGGACAGAAAACTTAATTCTTCAAACATTTTAACACCTGCATGGTTTAATTCAATGTCGCATATTCAGAATACACAATCTGAAGGAGTTAGGAAGAACACACTCTTCTGTTGCTTCTTTTGTTTTTAACTAGAATACACTAGATTGCTCACACTTCATTATTTATTATATTCTTCTTGAAAATAGTGGGAGGAAGGGCATAAACCATGCTTTCATAGGACAACTGTTTGCCAAAGTCTTCACCAGGCTACTTAGACCACTCCCAGTTGAGCACTGGTCTAAACACCTCTCATAACCAGAAGCAACCTATCCACAACCTGACATGCAACGGACAAATGCAGTGGATTTCATGTACACTGGTACGACTACATAGGAGTCTCATACTTTCCCCACCACAATTTGTCCCTACCACTTCATGAGGAGATGCTTATTTTTAATGCCCACTCTAAACACTGCCAGCAAAAGCAAGCCAGGAGCTGACCATTTCTTAACATGTCAAATGACAGAGCACACAAAACTTGCCATATATGCTACTCTATTTCCAGATTTGCTTTATGCAAAACAAAGTTTGGACAGAAGGTGATAGGAGTACAGTGGTCAAGAGAAATTAATTAGTGTGAGCCCATGACTGGTAGTCCTGCAAAAAAAGACCTTCATCTACTAAAGCAGTGTAACTACAAGTGCCTGACATGCATGTTTCCAACACTCTGCTTTGTCATGTCTCATTCTTGATTTCAGAAGGTTTGCAAAGCCAATGGGAGAATAAACGCTGAGCTTATAAGCTAGACCTTGTAATAGTGAGTTAAGTCTACAGAACAGAACATTCAGCATCATAACTGCAACAGTAATCAAAGAGAATGTGTGAAAACTCAGCAGCACTGTACACATATCTACAAGTAACAAGACTGTAAAGCAAAGTTATGATGAAAAATACTTGTTTTTGTAAAATATTCACCAAGGTGATTTTCATTTCTCATCTTCTTTGCAAACAGCACAGAAATTATCCAAATATCTACATCTCTGTAACAAAGACTATGAGAACTACTGTTTTATGCTTCTAAGTTGTCAAAGCCTATAATGAACAACAATAGCATTACCTGAACCCCTGGATCATCTTCATCTTCAGGATGAGGTGATGGTGGTGGTGTTTTTTCCAAATCTGAGTTTTCAGAACCCTCCTTTCCCTTGTTAACCTTTTTCTTCGCAGCACTGGCTTCTGAATCTTGCTTTTTGCTGATGAAACAGAGGTATTTTTAATCAGTATTTGTAGAAAAAATATAAGCAAGAGGTGCTTAAAAAAACAGTTGATCCATGAGATGTTTGTTTTGAGTGATTTCATTATTTTCAACTGCCTTTCTTAAGAATTTCAAGGTAACTGCAAAGTCAATGATGCATGGGCCATCACTACACATGCCTTAACAGACACCACGCTTCTTTCCTTCAAGACCTTAGACAGCGACACTCAATGTGTACTCAGCAAGATACTAAAAATGAGATGGGAAAGGAAGAGCTGCTCTCTTCAGAACTTGCACTTTCTGAAAGAGGTGTTTGGACAACCTGACACATGAGAACAGAAACAGGATTACGCATGTGCTTGTCCTATATCAACCGTGCAGCTCAGGTAAGCAGAACCAGAGTAAGCACTACCAAAACAAAGGACTGAATTCATCCTCTTCTACAATCCCTGCTATTTCCAAGCAGGAAATGCACTTTAGTGTCAGTGCTGAGGGCATTCATACAGCCTCAATGCAGCTCAACTGCAGCTTGTACAGGGGGAAAAAAGCACCCTACTAGTATCTCAGCATCTACACGATACTAGAAGCTATATCCGCTGACAATAATGTTTTAAGGGCTGTTCCTTCCCTTTCTCCCCCATGGAAACATTCATCACCTGAAGAGCTGGGACTGCACGCCTCCAGTTGCACTCAGAGGCTCGGAAATGGGTGAAGATGTATGTATCAAAATACATCTTTAAATACACCATCACCAAATCACAAACTGAGATGATCTGCAGCATGGCAGGGGTGAAATTTTTAAATGGCAACAAAAACTGACGGCAGAAGTTAGTATTTTAAAGCACATTTAGCCTTTGAGTTTGAGGCAGGTTTTTACTAGTTTTTTGTGGTCAGCTCCCAGCAGCCCATTACCAATGTGAGGGGCTTGCTAAGGGAAGTTGCTGACAGCAGAGCAGAGCTGTGTGCTGGTACCTGATACACAGCAAACACAGGCCACCAAGCACTGTATCAGACACTTTTATATGGTTTCTGCATTCTCATCACCTTAATTTCATACCTGGGAAACTGCCAGGGGTTTGTTTTTGCTTCATGATCCTCACATTTGTAATTTCTCATTTAAACATCAGCTTTAAGTTTGTTCAATTTGATCAGCACATTAGCCCACCCAAAGTGTATTTTGGAGCTGTAATTTAAAATTTTCCAATACAGCCACGTCTCTTCAGGACTGCAACAACCCAGCAACGGTGTTATTTTCTCCTTGCAGCCTATGATTAAACTAACACTGATTTCCAAGTTAAAAAAAAAACAAAAACAAAAACAACAAACCCCCCCCACACACACAAAAAACATTTACACATGAAAAGACTGTGAGTTTTAAACATGGATTTGTATTATTGCAAAATTGTCTCTACTCAGCCCTAGTGAAGCCATATCTGGAGTACTGTGTCCAGTTCTGGACTCCTCAGTGAAACAAAGACAAGGAGCTAGTGGATAGGCTACAGAAGAGGGGCACAATGATGATTAGGGGTCTAGAGCATCTCTCTTATGAGGAGAGACTGTGGGAGCTGGGCTTATTTAAAGAGAAGACTGAGACTAGATGATCTACAGAGGTCGCTTCCATTCCTTAAAATTCTGTGATTCATTAATGTATATAAGTATCTCAATAGCAGGTGTCAAGAAGAGGATGGTGCCAGACTCTCTTCAGTGGCGCACAGTCACAGGACAGGGAGCAATAGCCAGAAACAAAAACAGAAGTCCCACCTCAACGTGAGGAAGAACTTCCTTACAATTGAGGATGGCAGAGCACTGGAACAGGCTGACCAGGAAGGTTGTGGAGTCTCCCTCTCTGGAGACATTCAAAATCCACCTGGACCCCTTCCTGTGTCACCTGCTGTAGGTGACCCTGCCTTGGCAGGGGGCTTGGATGAGAGGTGCCTTCTTCCAACCCTAACAATCCTGTGATCCTGTGAAATTAACAGCACTCGACACTGCTCAAAAAAATCCCACCTTAATATGTGACAATTAAAAAAAAAAATTAAAAACGAAAGGGGGGGTGGGGGGAAGAGTTCGACACGGCGGAAGGAGCGCGGGCACGGCGGGGGCAGAGTTTGGCACGGCGGGAGGAGCGCGGGCAGAGGGCGAGCCCCGAGAGGCGGCGGGGCCGGGCAGCGCGCGTCCCTCCCTCCCTTCCTCCCTCGCTCGGTGCCCGGCGGGCTCCCCTCCCTCCCCGCCGGCGCTTGTTTCCGCTCTGGCTGCCACCAATGGCACAAAAAGCCGCAGCTGAAGCGGGGCCCCCTTCGCCTTTTCATCCGCACGCCGAGAGCGCTGGCGTCGCCCCGGCAACCCGCGGCCACGTGACCAGCACCTGCTCCGCTGGCCGGCGGCCACCGAGCGCTGCCATCTGCTTCCCTCAATCAGCGCCCGCCCGCTCCCGGCACCTGCGCGGCCGCGGCACGGGAACCCCCGCCGCACACACACCGGCTTTCATCAAATCACCGCCAAACCGCTTCCACAAACACCGCCGAAAAACTAAACACCAAACAGCAACAAAACAAAACAAAACAAACAAAAAAAACCCCGCTTCGCGCGTTTCTCGAACTCGTTTAAATGGAAGGTGAAGATCGCCGCCAGGTGAAGCGCGCTGACAGCCCGGCGCTTTTCCCCCCTGACCCCCGCAAATCGGAGCGGGGCGCGCAATTAAAGCTCAGCCGTCGTGCCGTGCCCCCGGTGCACGGCCGCCTGTGAATAACAGGCTTAAAGCCGGGAAGAATAGCGTGGGCTAGGCGGGATAAAACACCAGCCTGCTGAAAGGCCGGGCAGCACTAACGAGGGCCCGCCGACCCGCCGACCGCGCTGCGCTCCCGGCCGGCCGGGCGCAGACAAAGAGCCCGGCGCTGCGGGCAGGTCCGCCCCGACACGGGTTCCTTTCTGGCCCCTGAGAGACCTTTCTCTCTCCGAGCCACGACTACTTCATGACCTACATCTACCCCCGAGCTGTGCGCCTCCATATACACAGGCAATCTCGGCAACGCGATCGAAGCGATTCGGACAAAGTTTCAAATCACTTTCCTTTCCAGACCAGTTATAAACACGCACACGTGGAAAGAGTCACCAGCCGGGGGAGAACAAAGCCCGTGTGCCCACTGGGAATTTTAAGTTCTAAATTCAGCAACAGGATTGCTCTTTTTAAATGCACAGCTACAACTTTTTTGAAGGAAAGGGGAAATAAAAAAGAAAAAGTGAAGTAGAAAGAGAAGAACAGCACCACCCCTCTAAACGCGGGGACACGTTTACTGCTTCCCAGTGCATCACACACGCAGGAGCTTCATCTGGCCAGTGAGAACATCAGCTTCCTTGCACTGTCAGCAACTGTTCTTCATCTTCTCACAGAGCCAATGTGATTTGTTCCTGACAATTAAATGTACCCGCTTTTGACTCAGCCTTTGCACTTTCCAGCAGATCACACTGAGGCGATCCAGAAACAGCATTAGCCTGGAACAGAATTGCCTTTCCACATGAAGAACAGATAGGTACTTAGAGATTGTTCTCAGAGACTCTGCCATTAGGTCTCCCTGTCAGTGCTCAACACTGGGAGCACGGTTAGTACTGTCCAACTCTGGCAACAAGGAAAGTAAACTGTAACATACACATTTAGACAACTATCTCTAATATTTGTTTTTACACATGCATGAATGCAAAATTTAGCCAAGGCCCACTAGTAAAAAGGTGTCCAGTCCCAAAACAAGAACTATAAATCTAGGACAAACTGCAGCAGTATTTGCCACACACAAAACTTTGAAATATTTAAAAACTGTCTGTTAAACTTGTCCCTCAATTCAAATGATATAAATACAGACATTTCAGATTAGATATTTTACAATCTCGCTGTCCAATATCACCTTCTGGTTTCATCCTCTTACCCCTAAGGACTGCATGCCATATTGACCAAAGGGGATGAGTAGGAAGACAACCTGCAGAAGGTCAAACAAGCAAACAACATGAAGAAAAAGAGGTTGAAAAGGAAAATAGTAAGTAGGACAACTGAAAAGAGAGCTTGATTTACAGTTTGAGAAAGCTATCCAAACTCCAACAAAGTGTTTTGTGTCAGCTCAGCAGCCCCCAAGAGAGCTAGATGAAGCTCCAGAAACTTACGGGGCAAACCATCTGACTCAAAAATGACCCCAAAATCATGACATGCTTTGCAGGATTAAGAGGGGAATTAAGCCCATATGTTTACTCTATGTAACTACTTCACCTGATCTGGGTAACTGATACATCTGTTTATTAGTATAATTTATGACAACTATCATGACTTGGATGATGTTTTTTTCTATCATTCTATGATCTATAATTTTTCTACAATTCTATGATCTAAAGTAAGTCAGATGCATTACTGATTTTTATTTTACCCATTGGGAACACTGTCCTGTAACAGATTCACGATAAGAACCTAGCTTAGACAAACTTTACGTATTCACTGTGGAGCATAAAAAACATTGAAAAACAATCCAAACTTCTCAAAATGTCAGAGATGTGAGACTTATACTTCACTGCCTTACCCAAGGAAAACAATTATTATTTAAAGCTCCTAGTGTAATCAAAACAACTTTTTTAAAAATCAGTTTTTATGTATCACAAAAGTAGGAAAAACAAGAGACAACAAGGTTTTTTCCAGCCTGAAAAGTCAGCCAAATTACTAAAAAGCTTTGGTAATAGTGAAGCCTACAAGGCCTACCCTGCAGCACAAGCAAAGGTAAATATCAGGCAGCTGGAGTGGTTCAGAAGGGAGATGGGGACAGGTGTGAACAGGAACAGTCTCAGCAGACACATGCATGGAAATCTCGCACGATTTCCTGTTCTCTCCCAAAGGCAGCCCCTTCCTGCCTTGCTCAGGATGATCTGACCTTGGGAGTGGAAACTACCACCACTGCCTCGGGACCTCTCTTCCTGTCCTCCTGCTCCCCAGGGTGCTGTGTCCTGCTATCTGCCGCACTCCCCCATGCAGCAGCCTCTTCCCACTTCCGTGGCCAGGAGCCATCCCCTTTCCGATACAACAAACAGCCGAACCGTGCGCCAAAAAAGCCCTTCTCCACCTCCCTCTAAAAACCTTCATTATGCTCATGTTTAGCACTCCCCTTGTGAGCAACAACCCACTTGTCCTACACTGTGTCCCGGGCTGCTGCTCAGAGTGTGGGGAATATGCAGTTTTCCCTGCCACAGCGAGGGGAGGAAGCAGGTATGAACAGCCCTGCAAAGCACAGCACACTGCTTCGAGGAGATGGGACGAGGCAAGAGCTCCTGCAAATAGCTGCCATTTTGGCCCTTGCAAATAGTTACTGCTCCTGCCACCATAATCAGTGGCCACTCTCTAGGGTTTCAGAGGAAGTGGTAGGAGAGATATCAGCTGTGCTGCAGTGTGATCTTCTCAAACAGGTGGTCCTCATCTCCTCCAGGGACAGGCACAGGAGAAACAGACATCTGAGCCATGACTTTGCAGTTCAGTAGGATTACTTGCCTTTCCCTGTCCCTCTGCTTTTGGAAAAATCTGCCTGCTTGCATGTGCCTGAAGCTGGCTTCATAACATTTAGAGCCCACATAATACTCAGCATCCACCCAATTTAATGAAAACCCTTTACATGTGACCCTAGGTTAACCTGTTTTGCTTTCAAACTTCACCAGTTTGGTCCATGAGAGATTTGTTTTGCCAATGTTATTTTTTTTAGCCACCACTGTATTCGTCTTTCAGTATTGGTAGGATTGGACTAATATCTATTAAAAGTGTAATAGTACAATATTAATGTGTGATCTTTCTTTCACTATGCAGTGTAACATACTAGCAGCCTATTTGGGCTTTTTTTTTTTTCACTTTAAGATCCCATGACACAATTCAAACCACCATTAAATTAATCAGGTTCTTCCATTTTCCTGTCTGACTTGTCCCTCACATGAAGGTGTATTTCAGTGAGGCAGGCTGCTCATTTTGTCACAACTTGCACCAAAGATAACAGAGATGTGAAAGATAAAGTTTCTGGGGTTTTGTTTTTATTTGTTACATAAAAGGATTATACTTTTAGTTGAAATTGGAACTAAAATAACAGGGTTATGAGCTATATTAAATTACGAAATCGTTAAGATAATGAAACATCAGATTTTTTTCATCCATGTGTATGCTCTAGCCTGTGTCAAACTTAACTATTAAGGACCCATTATGCTCTATCCAAAAACTACTGCTCTTCAATAAATACTTAACTTTTACCTTAGTTTTATATGATTGCAAAACTCTTCTACTGAAGCTGATCATCTTACTCAGGAATGAGAACCATTAGTTACACACAGCATTTTTAGATTTCTAAACCACACTATTCCTTTCAATGCTTAGAAGCAAAATACTGAGGAGTATAAGCAGTAGCAGTAAAGACATGCCAGATACTAACTTTATCAAAATATTTTACTTCTACATAATCATCCATAATCTGTATTAACTTGCATTCATCTCACTCATCTCAGCTACTGTAATATTCCCTTTCCAGAGTTAGTGCTGCTGAAATACTGTGGCTTAAATGATTAAACATTTGGACTGTTGATTTATTTAAAAACTTGATTCAGTGATCTGTCACTGGACAGGTTCCCCAGTCTCTGATGTTGCCAAAATAAGCAAATTTCTTTCACTGATTTAAAATTCTTTGGCAGCGTGGCATCCCCACACAGTCTCTGGGTTCTTCAAAGAAGCTTGATACTGAAGCTGACAAGACCACAAAATGAGAAAAACCTTGCTTTCAAGAGAGCATTTGGTAAGAAGAGACACAAGCCCATTACAGCAAAAATAGGACTTTCTCCACACCCCTGAGTAAGCATAAGGAACACGGAATGCTCTTGCTGTTGCTCCAAACATGTTTCTCTCACAGGTAAAACGACTCAGCTTAGTACTTACTAGAATACAGTAAGTCACCTAGCCAGCCAGGGACAAGAGCCATGGCATGGGAAAGAAGATTAAGACTCTCCTACAAACACAATTAAGAAAACACTTCTGTTCTGTTCCTTCAGAGGAAACACTGCTCCTTTAATCTGCACAGCACGTCCCAAGATTTAGAGAAGATGTGCATAGAGGTATTAGGATTGAGTGGACAGGACAGACCAGCTCTGAGCTGTGATGGCCAGATCATCAGCCATGGGTGTTTTTGAGGCAGACTCCTGCTAACCACGGTTTATCAAACAAGACTTCAATGTAGTCAATTGAGAAGTTCTGCAGTAAAAGGTTTTTTACTTTTTGGCAGCAAAAATCAGGGAAATGCTCAATAATATTTATTATGTAGCCTGGTCAGCCTTTAAACCTGTGAGTCTAGGGAACTGGAGCACCTCTGTTTAGAGGAAAAGCTGAGGAAGCTGTGCCCGTTTAGCCTGGAGGTGACTGGGAAGAGATCTTATCAATTCACAGAAGTATCTTAGGGATGGGTATGGAGACAAATGGGACCAGACACTGCTCAGAGATGCCCACTGACAGGACATGGGACAGTGGGTATAAACTGAAACACAGGAAGTTCCATCAGTCTAAAAAGAAAAACTTTACCTTAAGGGTGACAGGGCACTGAACAGGCTACCCACAGGGGCTGTGGAGTCTCCTTCCCTGGAGATATTAAAAACCTGCCTGGATGGACTCCATGCAACCTGCTGTAAGTGAGCCTGCTTTAGCAAGGGGGTTGAACTACATCATCTCCAGGGACCCCTTTCAACCCCAACCATTTTGTGATTCTGTGAAAAGGCTATTTTAGCTGAACTTTCACTATTTTATACAGTAGTTTCATTTCAAAAAGTCATACTGGATGATATATTACTTAAGAGATTTTCTAAGCTGTGAATTGCTGCTGTGTATGTAAACCCAATCCTTAGAGGACAGTCTGGTACACAGCCAAAGTAAATGCTGCAATAGGGATAGGCTGATCAACTGTAAATTACTGATCAGTTTATATAACCTGTACACAACAACACTTGATTTTACAAGCCAGTGCTTATACATTCTTCAGGAAACATCATCTCTGCTAGTATAGAAACTTTTCTGTCTTGCTAAAGCAACAAGTAACATCTTACTGTCCATCCTCATTTAGCCATAGAGCTGTATCAAACCTAACAAATAAATAGTCAGGCTTTTAGAATATATGCAAAGCTGATTAATTAAGTGCAATTTTTAAACCCCAATACAAATGGATTTTACAAACTGATTTGCATTAACCAAGTCTGGCTGTGCTTCCATCTGGAAGTTATATTTTCTAACTCTAGCCACATCTTGGAAAACAGATTCAGATGTTTGGAACAAATTCAGAACAGTTGTAAGAAATTCTAGGTACAAATGAAAAAAAATATTGAGCTTTAATGTCTTTGTGGTCTCAGTTTTCTTCCAAGTAGGCATTTATAACCACGGTGTTTAGGGACTTGAAGGACAAGGAAAGAATCTGTGTTATTTACCTATGACATATTTACTCATGTGTAATGACAGTTTATTCTTTCTCCTACTACTCTGTAATGTTTTAAGCCTATCCTGATAAAGGTACACAATGCTGACTGGCAAGTTAAGAAACCCAGTTAAGAAACATGGTTGAACCCTCTGGTGTATCCACAAAGATTTTCTGCTAGGAAAATTGTCTTCATGTGAAACAGGAAAATTAATATCATCCCTACAGTGAGGACACATCAATTTCCATTAAAAAATGCCTTTTTAACAGCAGAGCTTAGAGCCCATGAGTTGTGTTAGTATAAAACAGTGTCTGCAAGCGTTGTACAGCATACAACAACATGAAGTACCTAACTCCTTTATTTGTGGAAAAACATCATCAAACCATTTTACTCTGAGCCTTTATCTCTGAAACCCTGCATTAATGTTGAAGCAGTTTAATTTCTCAACCCAAAAACCACACACAAGGGACAGAGGAGCATTAGAGGAGAAAGAGTTAGTTTTGAAATCTAACACATCCAGAAACTTTTCTGCCTTGAAAGGAAAAACTAACCTTCTGCCTTTCCAGCTTGCTTAAAATAACCATGAAGCCATAAACAGGAAAGTCAAACAAGAGAAATGTGCCCAACCTTCTCAAAAACATGATGTTGTAGATGGTAGAAGGCAAACGACAAAACAAGATTTCCTCTCCACCCACGCCATTTAGCACAGATGCTCTAGAAATCCCACAAACACATTGTTTTTCTCTCATTGCATATACAAGTTTCCTGACTTACCTAGCCTTTTTGCTGGTCTTGGGTTTTGGCGTGGTATTTTTTGCTTTCTTTTCCTTTGGCTCTTTAGGGGTCTTAGGGACTTTGGGGGTCTTGGGTTCCTTCTTTTCCTTGGGTTCTTTAGGATCCTTCGGTTCTTTTTTTGCCTTGGGCTTTTTCTTTTTCTTTTTGTCTTCTTGGGAGCAATCCACTGAGTTTCTGCTTAGATTCTGGCTGTCAAGTCCCCCAGGAAAGTCTTCCTTACCAAAACCTTTACTGGGACCTTCTGCAGCAATGTGATTGTTTTTCTTTTTCTTCTTCTTCTGCTGTGGCTGCGGCTCAATTGACGGCAGATAATCATCGCTTTTCACTAGCTGGGTATTCGGTCCACTAACCTGAGTCATATCCGGCACTGGTTTCTCTAAAAAGGGTTCCGACGGAGAATGCTGAGAGAGAGAAATAGAAATAAAAAACTGTAGATCTGCAACTTTGATTTCTAAAACTTTGCTCTTTTGGAGCATGAGGTAATAGAGGGAGAAAATATTAAGCACAAGATTAACCTATTAACAAGAGTCAGCATATCTGAAAGACTGTGCAGTAAAACAGGAAAGAGCAAAGCTTTTTGCAGTCAGAACAGTAGCAAAATGACCAGAGATTCTTGATCTATCAAGGGTAAAATTATTCTAAAGCTTGTATAAAGTGGAAATACCAAAAATATTTAGTCTTCAACACATCAATGCAAAATAAAAGCAATTGTTTCAAACATTTCAAAATAGTTGTTAGTAGAATGATTAACTTATTAAAAATTATTCAGCTGCACTGGAATTTTGCCCTTTGGGAAGAAAATTGTTAAAGTTTGTTTCTAGACATTTGAAGGTGAATAAAAGTATATTCACAGGCTATATTGATAAAAAAATTAATTAAGGCAATTTACATTGGTTCATCTGTGACAGGAGGTATTTTGATCAGCAAGCGAAGGATTAAGCCACTTGAAAATGTAATACAAGGTTACGTTTTACGTCCAAGATCCACTGCTTCCAGCTTGTACTCGAAACAGATTTTGTTCCTGCTCCAGATTGGACAGAGAACTAAGTAAGTGCTTATGAACCTGCATAAACATCCTATTTCAAAGTCTCTATAGCATATCAGGTTACACCAAACTTACACACTACAGGAAAACCCCTATATATAATCACACAAATGTTAAATGCCTAGACTAAAATATATTGGATATATTGACAACTATTTTCACCTCAATGGTTCTGCTCTACACAAGATCCATGAGTCTGCAGTCAAAAGATATCTAAGCTCTACCATGACTTTGCAGCAGATCAAAGCTCTGACCTGCTTCTCCCTTTCTGCCCATGGTTATAAATGCAGGACGACAGTGCTTTTCTAGAAGAAAAGCAACAGCATGGCACTGTACTGATGCCTTTCTTGCTCCTACATATATGACCAGATCATTTTACCCACCCTCTTTCTCTCTCTGTTTCTCCTCCTTTTCTGTTCCCTAAAAATTAAGTCAGGATGATTCTAGGTGGATGAGTTCCCCATTAATTGTCATGTCAAAGGACAGCCATTTGAGATGTTTGATCTGTTGAATTGTGGAGAAGAAAAGTTTATAACAAATAAGAATTTTACTTGTACAAAAAGCAGTGCCAGTGTAACTGTGATGATGTTCTTTGCATTTCCTTTTCTCCACTTTTTTTTCAAATGGCACCTACTGAGAAGTGACAAGCAGGCAAATGAATGACTGCAAAACCAATCCTGGAGCATAAGGAGAACTGGTGGGCGTACACAAATATATCTACTTCAGCCACCTAGATCTAAGTAGAAATGCACTTAAAATTTAGGAAACAAAATTCTTGATGATATTACATAAGAAAGTGAATGCATGTACATATTTCCAACTATATAATTTTCTCAATGTAAACAAACTGAACCAGTGCGGTCCTAACTACTTCTGCCATTTCTTCACAGTGACATAAACCCACTGTGCACTGAACACACTCACACACTCAGAAGCAAAAGGAGCAAGGCTTTCAGGAAGTTAAGACAAGAATTTTTTCTGCTGTCTGGGAGAGGTCTGAATGATACATGCCACATACTATAGTTCTCCATGGAAGAGACAGAACAAGAGGGAAAGCCTGAGTGAAAGATTATGATCTGGGTCTCTTGGCTTAACCAAGATCTTGTAAGGGTGACTTCTGCATGTTTCTGTCCTCCACATGTTTATTAATATCCTTTTTTGTGCAACAGGGTCTAAGTTGCAGTGGAAATCCAGCTCTAATAAAAACCTGATGCACTTACTGCATGAGCACTGCATAAGCCTCACCTCAAGACCACCTCATGGTTAGGCATTGTGAAGTGTGAATCAACTAGAAATCTGTAGTCACCACTGACACGTACAGCTCCACGCTGGAAAGTTCACAAAAACTGGGTGTCTGTACAGAAAACTCTATTCCAGAAAGCAGTCAGTGGTAACAATGAGTTCTGCAGTACAATTATGCATTACATAAAATGGAGATCTTCTAAAATGTTCTGATTGGTTGTGAATTTGGTTGACTGAATTAAGTGTCTCAGATTTGTTATATGACACAGAATATAACTGTCTTCTCTGTATCTCGGACTGTTATGTGCTGCTACGAACCATTATTTTTAGGTAGGAAAATACAGGAATATTACGAAGATCACCTGTAAGTACTCCATATCCCTGCATTTTCAGAGCAGTACTTTTAACCTGTATTTTTGCAAGATAGTCAATATATTTCTGCATTACCTGTTATTTTGTATCTCATGCATTCTACATTTTGCAGAAATTTCAAGTGCAAGTTTCACCAATTTTTTCCACTGAGCTGTCCCCTACCATCCTCAAGCCTGTTTTAAAATACTGCTCACCTGCTATACATAACATAAGAACTCCAGGGTTTTCTTTCCATTATTTGTAGATTTTGTTTTGAGCAAGTACCTTGAATTTGGCACTACATTATTAGTTTGCCATATTAAGAGACATTTTTACAATTACCTAGAAGCTTATGTATAAGGCACAACTTTTTAGAACAGGTCAGAATCAGTAGTTTTATTTTTCTTCTTCTTAGGAATATGTAACAGCCAAGCCAACAAATATTAAAAACCACAAGAAATCCAGTAATGCTATGTACATTTAATTTTACAAAATTTTCAAGATTGCAACTTCATTAGTGGTAAGACCATCACTGAAATCATTATATTTTATAAATGCCTCAGTATTCAAAAAAAATGAATCCTTGCTGCCTTTGTAAGACTGTTTTTGTTTAAAACAAGAACAACTTTCAGCAAAGTCATAAGCAAATCTGAAAGCAAAGCTTTCCAAAGCTCCACAACAGCAGTGTCAGCCCTTCATGACTTGACATTTGCAGTTTTAATGTAAGGTCTAGCCAGAAGGTAAGGCTCTGAGAATGGCAGCAATTGCTGCCACACTGTAGTACCCTGTGAAATTTCAGGAATTTTTTACTTTTCAGAAACCTTATCCACAAGAATCATTCTCAGGCTCTAAAACAACTGAAGACTATACATTAAACTAAAACAAAATACTAAAAAACCCCAGACTTACTGCCTTTTATTTAAAGGATCAAGTTCTGTGCATTCCCAAGCATAATAATACTATGATTTTGGTTCATATCATTCAGAGCCTCTGGAATATTGAAGCTACAAAAAGACAATTCTGCCCTAATTAGGCTTTGTAGGTTGTATTTGCTATTACTTGAGAATATATTACTTTTGCCACACGTCCACTCCCCTTGAAGTTTGGCACATTTTGTAATTCACTTATACATGATCTTCTAAATTGTAGCACTCCTTCAAAGAAATAGCTGTGAATACTTTTATTTTTCTAGGAAGTCTGTGGCTGTACTTCTGCAATATGCTAAAACTGCTTATCCCTAACTGACAACCCCACATTGCTCCCTAGTGTGAAGCTGTGTAGGAGCAGCACAAATCTACTGAGAAGAGACTGGAAGCAGCTTGGAAGATACATTTTCTTACCCCAAACCAGTCTGCTCTTTCTTAAGTAGGGAGAAAAGGAAGAACAACAGGCTTTCACTATAAATATTAGATTAAGCCTACCACAGGGAATTATTTCAAATAGTTCTACTTCTTTAAATCTAGAAAGGATTAGCTCTAGTTACAGGATCACAATTTTTAATGCAAGAACCCCATTTTCCATTTATAGAATTAAAAAAAATATGTATATCACAAGTTTTTATCAAAAGATTGAAAAAAATTATCAGCATACTTGACAGAAATTGCCTCTCCTGCTGCTTTTAGTAGTAACAAAGACATAATTTAGTATGTTAGTACAGAATTTAATCTTCCATGGGAAAGAAACCAGTGGAGATTAAACACAAATAGGTATTCATCCTATTTGATATTGCAGCAGAATTATTTTTGGTATTATTTGAAATAAGGTGAAAAAGGTGCTCAAAAATATTGGTGTGTTTACTAGACCCACATCTCTTTAAATCTTTTAGAGAAAAGCTGTTTTTGTAAACATTTAACAAAGAACAGATGGCCTGTTTTAATCATGTGAAAAAACCTGGAGCTCACATTAATACTCCTACCAGCGACTACTGGGGCTAGTCACCTCCCGAACCAGCAGCATGGCACAGTCTTCAGTAATTCCATTTAATTTTACAATGGACATTTTCTCATCAGTTCCCACTGCTCGACGGTCAATCAATGCTATTAACATGCAATATCACCATGCAGGACACTCCTAAAGATCACAGCTTATTAGAGAAAAACAGAGATTCTTCAAGAACTCCAAAGTGTTAAAACAATTTGTGGCACAACAGGCTACACAGCATTGTCAGTAAGAGCCAACAACACACAAGGAAATAAAAAAATGAAAACACTACTAGAGAAATAGAATTGTCTTTTTCTAGACTGCAGTTTCTGGAATTCAAACCTGTTTCTGAGCTTCCAAACAGGTATCCCCAAGACTTGAAAAATTAAAACTAGTATGCCTGTGTTTCACAGCTGCTTACACTTTTAGAGTGTAAGCTCATTGTCCCCAGGCCAAAGCACAGAGAGCTGTCTCAAACCTGGCCTGTTACATGAAGTACCAAATGGACAAGATGCAGGATTAATCCAATGAGGGTGAGTGGCAGGGAGGGAGGTTAAGGAGGAGAGTCTTTCTGTTGCTTGAACAAGGACTGAACCACAATCAACTGTACTGAAAGCAGCTGAGTGTCACTTCCCTAACAGAGCAGCAACTTGAGCCAATATTGAGCTTTACAAAGTACGAAGCCAGAGCAGCAAAGTATGTGATGTGACTCAGCTAACTTTGTGAAATTTAAACATCAGCACCAAACAACAAACAACTTAAAAAACCCAGAATTTTTACCAGGACTACACTTCCATTTCCCTCGTGGGTATTATTTCCAGATTCCATGGTCTTTTCCATATTTAAATAAAGATCTACAACAACAACACTTAATTTAAAATTTCTTGAACATTGGTTTGCTAAGTTGTCTAACAGTAAAGCAAGTGCTCAGTGAGTCCCCACTGACTTCAAAATACAAACCTCTTTGGTATGATCTCCATACAATGGATAATTTCACTTAAGGTAAATCATTGCAGAATATTCTCAACTGCAAGTCTGTTTAATTATCACCTTCACTTTGGGGAAGTTAAAGGAGCAACCTGTGCCAATTCTTTGAAAAGAGAAGACAGATTACAGCATGCTTCCAGCAGCAGCTCTACCTAGTGCCACAGAGATCACTCATTTTGAATTTGTATCCTTCCTGATGGGACAGCCCAAAAGGTGTTAAAAGCCATCACATAACCAAATTGCTCCTTTGATTCTGCCTTTCAAAGGTTAATGACAGGATTCATCCTCCCTCTGGATTATTTAGAATGAACTACTCATCTTGACTAATTTGGAAAGTTTCTGCATCATGTCTCTATACATTGCTTTGTCCCTGCAATTCTCAACTTGTCTCATGAATACTTTCAGCATTAGGCATCTCTCAGTGCTCCCTCAGTGTGTCACCCTTTCTAGACCTCCATAAGTACTTTGCTGACATTGTCAATATGCAGAGCTCACATATCAGTAAAAACTCCAGAATAAAGGGGAATCAACATCACCTCCAAAACTTCAGCCAAATGCCAGTACCTACATTCAGCAAAAGCTGAAGTCCAGAAACATCCTTAAGACTACAGTCACATCTGTAATTGTTTAAAAAATATCCTTTACCAATCAGTGTCTTCTCCTTTATTGTGAATGATGATCCCTTCCCTATTCTGTGAAACTACTACCTTGAAGATGTATATGTTTCTTTACTGTAGTATTTGAAAATACTTAATATTAAGTATTAATATTTTGGGGAAAATCATTCTGTTTAGAAACAATGGTATCTCAGTAATTCAGAAATCCTCCTAAGAAAACTGCAGTTCCAAAGTGACAACTGGGATTTATAAGCCAACAAGTACTGTCAGTGACCTCTGCAATAAAGGGCAAGACATCACACCACATAAGAATGAAAGTCTATTTTGCAAATAGGCTTGAGAAGAACCTAAATTTCTTGACATACCTCTTCAGAACACAGACAAAAGTGTATAGAAAACAGAAGTTCTATTAATACCTTTCTAGCAAGACAAAACTACTGTCTGTGAAAAACGTTAATGTTTTAGCAAAGTGCTGCTGCAATACCATTTTATTTCTTAATCAAGTCTTAGGAGAAAACAGAATAATCTAAGACTATTCTAAGTCATCCTGCTCTGCTACTGCTCCTGGAAAAAAAATTGTACTGTCAAAAACAGTACAATTACAAACAAGTTATAACTTGCTGATCCAAAGTTTTTTTAAAAACTCTGAATCAAAAAAAAACAAACATTTTTTTTATGCCAACAGCAACCTAACAGTGGAGTGGAAGTGATTAAAAGCAATCTCAGTGTCCTCTGCTACCACTGTAAAACTGCTATAATTTATGATTTCGTGGAGCTGAAAATATCACCCAATTACAGTATTTGGAGGAATAAAAACATGCAATGCAAAATACAAAGTTTCTTAATTGAGTGTCAGCACAGCTACAGTAATAGAATTATTTATTTACTGGTTATGTACTCTGTGAAGAAAAACAGATTACAGAAGATGAATGATACTAATGTGGCCATCCAAAAAGCAAACATCCATTATAATTTTAAAGTAATCATACGTAGTGTTTTGTGCTCACAGAAAACGTGAGACGTTACTAAGCCTATGGAATATCAGCCAGTGCAATAAGTGCTGACAGTTTGTTCACAGCTCAAGAAACAACTAACTTGTCCCATAAGAGAGCTCCTAGGTTGCTGTCCATTGATCAGAATTGATCAGAATTAGTGTTGATCAGGCAATTTGAGACAACTGCCACCCCATCAGTAATGAAGCATGCATGCTCCAGATTGGCTCTACATGTAAGACATTGCAACAGCTACCACAAGGTTTGTATGTAACTGGTGATGTGATGGTCAACAAGACAAATGTTTTATTAATACTTTTTTTGCTAGAGACTACTTTGCAATATAGACTGACTTAGCAGTGTAATGTTACCCCTAATGCAAGCAAGGCAGGTCCTAAATATTACACAACAGCAGCCTGACTCTCTACTCTCCATCATCACTACACAGACTGGTTGAAGACTCATGATTTTGGCAAGCTTTTACTAGTTCTAGCTGCAGAGACACATAGAAAGGGTGAGACAATTAGTCTTACAGTTTAGACAATTAGAATTACTGAATTCTACTGGTAAAAGCTTATTGTTCATGTTGACAGCTTGTCCACCTCAAGCCTGCCCTCAGTAAAAGGAAACTTCACTTTGCATGTGCTCCACTATCAAGCAGAAGACACGTCAGAACACGCCAACATGTTTTACCACAGAAGTTGTTGGCAGTCAGACTTGAGGATCTTAAAGGTCTTTTCCAACCTTAACGGTTCTTTGATTCTGCCATGTAACATCTATATTTAAAAATGTGTGTATTCTCTTTGTGAAGTTATGTCTGTGAAGTTATTCTCAGGCACAGCTATCAAGATACCTAGTGCTTGCTAGAGAATTCCTTGGATTAGAGAAATTTACCAACAGTCCTTTCCAACCCCTCTAAGACAAGGTGATGGCTGCTCATCACCAGGCAAGATAGGGGAGTCACACAATAAAGTAAGAATGTGTCAGGATGAAAGAGTCTCCAGAGAATCTAGTACAACACTTCAACTTCTCTAGTAAAGGGGGAATACAGAAGAGGAAGCATCTGCACATACTCAACCAAAACAGTAATAATTACACCACTATTATTAAATAAATTAGCATTACAAAAGACTAACCTAACATTTTAGTATATATACTGAAGTATATATAGGCCTATATATACTTTAGTATATATAGGCTGAAGTTTTGCTCTTGAGCTTGCTTCTGTGTTCCCCACACCACCTTTGCTTCACTGTGAAAGCAAAGCAGTTCCTCCAAAACAGTCAAAAGCAAACACCCTCCTTCTCTTGGGCACAGCCATGCTTTGAAATCCAAGGTCCTGAGGGGAGAGACAAAACTGAACTGCCTTGTACATGCAGCCTCCTCCCTCCACCAGCAGAGCTCTCTCCGTTCAGCTACTGAACATCAAATGCATGGAGATCCATCCTCTCTGAAGGGTAACCTGTTCCTAAATCACACTGTATTGCTATCACCATAGTTTATGCTGCTCTGGTACCAACTATGATTTCCACTAAAAATCCTGTTCCCTACCCAGAAAAAGAAAATGCAACAAAACAGTCCTGGCTGACTTGGTATATTAGGGCCTGCCCACAGTAATAAAAGTGATTAATGTTCTCTAAAACTTTGCTTTTTTTACAGAAGACTAAAGTTGCTCAGAGAACCATTTTCAGAGGGACCTTAAATAGATCATATCTACACATATCAATAATCTTTCTGTTATCAAGTTTAAATCAGTGACATTCAGCAAATGGCACCAGGTTTACGACTACAGAGAAAATCAAAGACAAGCACACGTGGTACAAGCGCTGGTTCCTTTGACCACAGACAACTGAAAAAGTTCCATCTGTGCTTTCACTGCTGCAAGTAATAGTAGCAGTTAATAGCATTACACACCACAACAGCAAGAGCATTTCTATTCTGGTACTTTTTTCCCCCACCCCTTCTAAAACCCAAGAGTTACAGGAAAACTTATTTAACAGACTATAAATGTAAAACATATAATGTGGTGGGTAATAAGATACTATATTGTATGTTTACTTGATACATACATACGTTAAAAAACTAAAAACACAAAGTATATGTGTTAAGTCAGAAGCAATACTTCTTTTTTGATTTGCCAAACCTCTAATAAAGTATTCTTTATCTGAATTCAGAAAAAGTACACTTTGTCTTCTTATAATTTATAATAAAAATGTTTACTTTATTCTAAGGAAAGGAAAACAACTATAGAGAGAAGGGCAGTATGTTTGGGGTGGATTTTTTCATTAGATTAAGCTGAAGACTTGCAGGCCAGGAAACAGTTTTCTCCTGCCTGCTCTGTGGCACTTAAGGCTCAAGTAAATACAAATGACAGAAATGTCCACCTGTCTGATGAACATCCTGTGAGCTCAAATCCATTATTTGTAAAGACAATACTAATGCTTTTTAACAATGAATCACAGAATCATAGCATATCCTAGGTTGGAAGAGATCCACAAGGATCACCAAAGTCCAACTCCTGGCCCTGCACAGGACACCCCAAGAGTCACATCATGTTGCTGGAAACATCCAAATGCTTCTCTGTCAGGCTTGGTGCTGTGACCACTTCTCCAGGGAGCCTGTTCCAATGCTCAACCACCTCTGGAGAAAAAACTCTTTCCTACTATCCAAAACAAACCTCCCCTGACACAGCTTCATACCATTCCCTCAGGTCCTCCCATTGGCCACCAGGGGGAAGAGGATTAGTGGGTGTCCCTCCCTACACTTCCCTTCATGAGGAAGTTATAGACTGCAAAAGGACCAAACTGCAACAGACTGTAAGGAAATCCACTAGGAACAGATGGTAACCATGTGGCTACAACTGCACATTGCCCCAGTCTAATTACTTGGCACCACTACATGCCTCTGTTTTCTTTATAACATGCCTGTGGCCAGGAAGTCCCCAAAGTCAACCTTCAGGGTGCCCTGCTTGCACCCTGCTTGTGCATGCATACCTTAGTGGCCTTTCTTCTGGGTTTGTCTTCCAGTCTTGGGAAGATTTAGAAGGACACCAGTCACAGCCAGTCCTTTCAGCCTTCCTGATGTAATTCATGCTGTTTTGCCATTCTTATCTGCTCTAGAGCAACCCATCACCCCCCTTCTGAGGGCACTCTAATGCAAGGGTCTTCAACAGGAGCAGCCCACCTCTGAGAAAGCCATCTCTCAAAGACAGCCTGGGGATTACAGCTGCCCAATAAGCCCTCACTCACAGACATGACAGAGTTGCTCTTCAGCAACTGAAGAGCACAACATCAAACATTCATAAAAGAGTAAAATACAGAAACCACCAGTAAAATGCTTTCAAATGTATTTTTAGGCCATTACATTTATTAGCGTATGATGTTTGTTCCGATACAGTAGGAATAGATATAACTTCTCTATCACTTTCCTAACCCCTTCCTTATATACCTCGCAAAACAAAAGCCCAGCATTTTTGTTTTAAAGGTTCCCTACCATCAGCTTCTTGTTAAGCATCCATGTTTACAAAGCTGACCATATAAAACCTACACCAATCATAATTTAATGACAAACATGCATCAGATGACAAGGCTGGTGAAAGAGGATGCAATTCATAGAGAGTCTTTACTAAGAACTTTATCACTTCCCCTATCTGCACGCCCTCATCAAAGAATGAACAAGTTTTCCCCAAAGGTATATATATGTATATCATGTTCTTATAGTTCAAGGAAAGGGCAATTGCCTCAGATGTTAAAGACTTCAACAGACGTGAAAAGGACTAGAACCCCTGAGTTTTTATTCCTGTCCATAGAAAGGAGATCCCACTGAAGTCCCAAGATACTTACACACTACCATCCATAAGTATTTTTATTAAATCACAGAGTACTCTGAATTTTCCGTGGTTTGCAACAGGGTATTTTTTATAATTTCATCAAGATATCTGGCAGTAAAGAGTGTACCAAATCGAGAAAAATTAGCTGAAAGCATTAGAAGAAACGCTACCAGCACAGACAGTATGCTTTGGTTTCAGTTTGGAGCTGACAAACGTTCACTTCAACAGCATTTTATCTGGATGACTAGAAGAGACCCACTAGGCAAATATTACAATACTCTTTCTTCCCTTGCCATCTTCCCCCTCTGCAAGGTGAAGTTGTACAGTATCCACAAGGAAAAGATGAAATCCTTTTCATTCATTACTTGTGCTGGTGCACTTTTGTTTTTAAACTACAACTTGCACTCAAGTCTTTTCTTCTAGGTATTTAAAAAAAGGCATAGAATTCTCTGATCACATAGACTTCTAATACTATAAAATACTAAGGTACCAACAAAGACAGAAAATAAACCACTCTAAACCAATTTTATTATTATTATTTAATGATTCTAATCTTTACATTTCCTAACTTCTGATTCAAAGAGCTTCATCTCAGAATTTCCTCCCAAAAGACAATATTTGATACAGGTTTTCTGATACCATAAGATTATATCCACAGTATTTCAATCAAGCTGTCTCTATTGTTTACGTCTACTCCAAATCTCAAACTGTTTAATTGCTGCTGTTTCAATCTCATAGTGAAGGTGAGCACACTTAGTACTAGGAGATTCATCATTTAAAACTGTAACTTTATGTTTTGACATTGTAAATGCTATTTCCTTAATCACAAAGAAATACCACATCATGACAGAACAGGAAACTCCAAAATCCCTCTGTCACCACCACTTTTACTTCTATTAGATATCCTAAATAAGCTGGAGTTACTTTTCTAACCCATTTTTATCCAATATTAAACTGTTCTTGTCCAGCAGAAATTCAAAAGCTTTCTTCAGGCACTGACCAATGAGCCAGCTTGTAAGTAAAACAGCAAACATGCAATGTTGTCTTGAAAAGATTAAAGTTCATTGTAACCCTAAGAAAACACACTGCAAATTATAAACGCATTTTTATTTTTTTAAATTACAGTCTAAATTATTTAAATATTTCAAATACTAGAAAACAAAGAACAATTGTTGTTACTAAACAAATTTTACGCCCTATTGCTTAACTTTCTACATTAATATCTCTAACCTATGGCATGACTCCTCCCTAGTTGCTCTACAACTGCTGCCTCATGCAGTTCACAGGATGGATGAGACCTCTAGATTAAATCAGATCTAAATGACTATGACATTATCCTGAAGACAAGACACATATTACCTTGAAAACTTATGTACCAAAAGGGGAAAGGAGTGATGAACGTCAGGAAAGATAAGTTACTTCTTCCTACCAGCCTCAACTAAATGTGATACTTCCCCTCCAGTTGGGTTTTGTTTGGGTTATTTTTTCCATTTCTTTTAAATTACATACTCATTTCTTACTAAGAGGGGTTTCCAGCAAAGGACTTGCCATAGACCTTCTTGAAAACTGCTCAACGATGATTGCAAGAAAGCACCTACTTGGATAACTACTGGCTTCAGCTTCAGGGCAATACAGCCCAGCATAACACACACAAAGAAGACTCAAATCCCATTACTTTCACTCTTGCCTCAGGCAACTCCCTACACCCCTCTGTCCTGGTTTACTCATATGTAAAATGGAGAATACACACTATAGGAGACTTTAGATGGTGGATAAATTAGTGGTTGGTGAAGTTTTTCGGTATTAACACTGCCATTTTAAAAGTTCATTTAGCTACTTTTAAAAAGTTATGAAGAGAGGCACTGTTTGTGTTTGAACCAGTCTGCCTGGTTCAAGGGATTCAGTGATATTCATTATCAGGTTTACTGGACAGTCAATATATTATCAGGCCATACCTCAAATAACAAAACGAAAGCAATTAAACAGCTACTTCAATCACAGAAGATCTTCTGTGGGTAGAAGAAAAAGGATAAAGAAAAAGCATGCTTGCATACACAGATTACATCCTATTTTATAGGCATGAGGAATACGTAGTGTCAGTCCTACTTCAGGTCTTTTTAACTACAGCATTGCAGCTTGCCATCATTCCATAAACACAACCACTTAAATTTTGTGTGTTAAGTAACATAGTTTAACATTTTCTGTCACTTACTTAGTCTTTCTTGATACTTACTCTCAAAAAGTATCTATAAATGTTACAACCAAACCCTCTTGCCAACTCAGCTACAAGGCAGACTCTGCATGCAGATGGTAACAAACAATCGCAGTTTTCCAATGCCCTCATCACAACCCTCTTTCAGACCCACTAATGCTTACAGCAACATAAATACTGAAAAGCTCTAAGTGTCCCATATTAAGTATGTGGGAAAACAACTAAAGAAGAGTTAAAAGCCGCTATTGTTCCTCATATGCATGCATTTACTAATATACACATATGTATTCAAACATTTAACTTGCAGTGTTTAAATTGTTTCTAATGACATCTGACTACCTTCCCAAACTACAGCTGTTTCCATGTTCACTTTTCAATATCTTACAAAAAAAAAAAATCAACAGAATCAAAAACCTGCCAAATCAACCCCAAAACCAGCCTGCAACAGGGGGGAAAAAAAAAAATCAACTACATCAAGCCAGTGCTCCCCTGGTTATATGCTCAAGAATTAACTTCTCCCACCCTGTCATGTAGAAGATATCCAGTCTTCAAGTTAAATAACTTCTATAACGATAAAACACAATGCAAAGACAGGTTTTTCCTTTCTCCTTTCCTGTGTCTAAATAGAAAAGGAAAGTAACCTGGAAAGTAACGATTCATGCAATGGTTTTCCTACATTTTATTTTCAGTACACTCCTAAACAATTTAGCAGAAATTCTAAAAAAGTCTGATTAACCAGGCTTTAAACACCTATGGTTGATCAAGTCACAGAAATCAGAGAGCAAAAGGTACAATATATCTTCAGCAGTGATGCATTTTATACCAATGACACCCATATATTACGAGAGAAAAACTGCTAAAGATTTAATGGTGCCAATTAAAAAAGCCAAGAGTTTGCATGGCTCAATGGCTGAGTCATAGACCTTTTCCCCATAATAGGTTCCATTATAGTCCTGAGTTCAAGCTATGGGAAGAGGATTACAGATGAGTAAGAGGAATTAGTATTTTTAAATGTTATTGCCAAGGAAGGTGTCCTTTAAGCATTACACAGCTGAATGTCTCTCCTAGCAGTAGAGCAGCTTGTGCTTACTCACCGTTCTAGTTCTAAGTGAGATCCTCAGAACTGCAGACACCTCACTTCAAAACACTAACACAGAAATTAGGCCCATCAGTGTAGAGTCCTCTCAAATTTAATCAGTATTTCATATGCATTTCCAAACTTGAAGTATTTCAGTACTTGTAATTTTTTGTGCCATCCTATTACCCCTGATTTTTTAAAATTTATATATACTTACATAAAACAAGGTAAGACTGTGTAGCTAAAGACCAAAATAGTTTGTACTTAAACCACAGGATGTCTGTAAACAACTGGTGTGAAGTACAATGAGGAAAAGAAAATTAAAATGTTCAAGTGCCTCTCAAGATTGTTTCCAGTAAAACCTAGGGAAGTATTTGTGCCAGAGTACAACACTGCACAAAATTCTGATCATCCACATCAACAACAATTACACCTCAGGCACCAGTACAGATTATCTTGAAGGAGAAGTCCAAAGGGAATTTAACTTACTTTAGATAGATTGCTTTTTACCCAAAACACCGACAGATCCTAATACAGGAAATGAAAATAATTAAGATGGGTAAAACTGACACCAGAGCAAATTCAGTATGAAACTGGCATCTAATAAATTTAGGACAGTCAGATGCTGTTCCAGCCTTCAGAGTGATGTGATTTGGGTAAGAATTTCAAAAACCAGGAACACTGGAAGCAAAAGCCAAGTGCTCTTTAAGCTTGATGAGGTTTAGAAAAGCAGTTCATAAGATGGCACATGTGGCAGCTGGAAGCTCAACTCAATGGCCCAGACAAGCTTTATAAGTACTTTGCTTCTAATGACTGGGAACAGTAAAAATCAACAGCAAAAACTTGTTTACGTTAAAAAAAATGCATTTTAACAAATCCAGTTTGGAATATGATGAACATCAAACATACTAGTTCAGAAACGTGTTAAATATGCTTAGAAAAAAATATCTATGTTTAATTTTCTAGGAGAAGAAAGTACCTATTAAGCAGACTAATAGGGCTGGTAAAACAAGCTCCTGGTCACAGAAATTTTAGCTTCACACGTGAAAAAAGAGGTTGGCTACCCAAAAAGCTTTTATAACTCCACTGGCCAAAATAGTCAGAAAAACCCCTGTAGTATTACCTGTTTTATAAGCCTTACTTCACACACGTCTTTAAGTCATCACAGCTATAAATGTGATTACTCAGATACATCAAAGAAAACCTCTGTGATTTCAAATGTCTGTTTTTATAAATTTTTTTCTTTGGTAAGTAATTGTGTTTGTGTCATGACAGTCATATAAAATACAACAATACTTTAAAATAGAAAAAAATAGAAAGGGCTGCTTATTTAATAAAGATGCTACAGTTGCAGTGTTCTTTTGCAATAACTTTTCCATTCCCTGGTTTGGACAGTTTTTCCCAAACATTGCAGAAGTCATTTCTATTTTCAAGTACTCTAGATAATAGAGACTTGAGAGAAGCAGAAGTAGGCAATTTATTAAATTACTGATCATCCATCATTTATTCATTTACACAGTTACATCATTTAAGTATTAGTGATATACTTGTAAGGAGTGGGTTAGTGCAGGAAGGAGCCAGTATCCAGTTGCTGTGCCTGTGTCTTAACCTGCCAACAAGAATTTTGCAACTAAAAAGACTACCTAGAGAATTTCACCTCTTCCTATAATGCTGTGTTGGAAAACTTGCTCTTCCTCAAGAGCTTCCTACACACATCCCTAATACAAGAGACCAGACTCAATGAGGATAAATGAAGGTAGAACAAATTCTTCCCTCAGAAAAAGAGGAATCTTTTCCACAGAAATCAGCCCACAGCTACCAGCCCAGAAGTCCATGGCCTGCTTGAGGGCTCTCCAGACCAGTTAATCAGTAATCTAAAACTCCTTCTATCCCCACACATTGGGGCAATTGAGTGGTTTATAGAACTGTTTTGTTTTCACCTAAGTTTGATACAAACTGATGTAGAGACATTTAGAAGAGACAGAGGGGAGTTATCTTTTACACCTACTAGTAAGTCTTACACAGTTGATCACTGAAAAAGCAAGACAACCTACAGATCATGTTTCAATTACTTACAACTTAAGTTTTCTTGGATACTTATTTTCTCCACCACAATCCTTTTTTTTGCTTTACTTATGAATACAAGCATCTACCTCTTCAGCAGCTACAACTCACAGAACATGAGTTACAAGGAAAATACACCAATCAAGATTTAAGTAATTCTGTGTTTTTAACTTGCAAAAAATAAACTAGTGGTTTTCCAGCACTGAAGCAAGGTAGGCATTTTCACATGCACTGCTTAAATGCTTTTTATGTGCCAGTCCCCACAGTTCTGCACAAGAATTTTTGCACCAGGCAGACATGGAGGAGCTCGCCCAGGATGGTGGGGGTGGAAGACAGAGGAGGTTTGTGGTCACCTCCATAACCCCAGGCATGTTCTGTATAGTTCCACCCTTTGAAAGGGAAACAGTGATCGTGTCAGTGTGACCTATCAACAAATTCCCACTGATTCAGGTAACACAAAGGTTATCTGATGGAAGAAGTTAACAGATATGGAGGATACATATCACAGGCTAATGCCATCTTTTTCTAGGTGGCTTACTAATACTGACCTGTCAAACTCGGGGAACTGCAGTTTCATGCTGACACTTCCCACTACAAATTTTACAGTCCCCCAGGAAAGGCTCAGCTATGTCTAGTTCCCATCAAAGCCAAAGGCAAATATAACACACACAAATATAACAAACACATAACAAATATAACATTGATCTTTCTATGGCCTTTCCAAAAAAGGTGCCACTATACCATCCATAACTTTCAGGTGAGGTGTGGATACACCATCAGGAGCCAACAGAGAACTCCCTCTTGGAGAGATAATAGAATGGCTTGAGTGGGAAAAGACTTCAAGACAATCTAGTCCAATCCCCCTGCAATAAGCAGGGACATCTTCCACTCAATCAGGTTGCCCATTCAACTGGACACTGAACATTTCCAGGGACAGAGCATCTACCACCTCTCTGGGGAACCAGTTACATTTTTTCACCACCCTTAGCATAAAAAAAAAGCCTTTCTTATATCTAATCTAGTCCTCTTTCTGTTTACCCCTTGCCCTATCACAACAAGACCTGCTAAAAGGTCTGTACCCATCTTTCTTATAAGCCCCTCCTTAGGTACTGAAGGGCTGCAATAACATCTCTCCAGAGGCTTCTCTTCTCCATGCTGAACAACTCCAATTCTCTCAGCCTTTCCTCATGGGAGATGAATTCCATGAGGAATTCCATCAGAGTACCTCTGATTATCTTCATGTTATTCTCTGAATTCACTTCAAGAGATCTATGTCTCCCCTGCACTGAGGACCCCAGAGCTGGATGCTGCACTCCAGGTGGGGGTCTCACAAGAGCAGAGCAGAACAACAGAATCACCTCCCCTGACCTGCTGGCCACACTGCTTTTGGTGCAGCCCAGGATGCAATTGGCTTTCTGTGCTGCCAGCACGTTTTGGCAGGTCACATGCAGTCTTTCATCCACCAGCACCTCCAAGCCCTTCCTGGCAGGGCTGCTTTCAATCCCTTCAACCCCTAGTCTGTAACTGATACGCTGATGTAACAGCTTGCACTTGGACTTGCTGAACCTCATGAGGTTCACACAGACCCACTCCTCTGGCTTGTCCAGCTCTCTGTGGATGCCATCCCAGACCTCAGGGACATCAACCTCAACGCCCAATCTGGTGTCATCTACAAACTTGCTGAGGGTGCACTTGATCTCCCTGTCAAAGTCATTGATGAAGCCATTGAGTACTGGTCACAATACACTTTTCTGGGACAGGCAGTTCCTGCGCTTTGTTTTACACTGACATGCAACCACCGTCATCTCAGACACCAGCCTGAGCAGATCCCATCAGAAGTGAGGTTTATGTTACACCATAAAATTCTATTCTGTCAAATTTCCCTCTTCCCCCTTTTTGTTTTTCTGTTGTCACAATTTGCAAGCTCCTGGCAGTGGACATGCAATTCTCCTAATAAACTTCCCACATGCATATTGTTGCTAATCATATAAACCTGCTCCCCTTAATCAACTTTCCCAGGCCACATAAAAGTAGCCTGCAAGGAACTTCAGAGGTACAACAGACCACGGCTTGGAAACACCAGCTTAAAGATATCTTAACAGATACACAAGCAATACAAAACCAGAAGTGATCATCAGTAACCAACTCTATTTTTTCTTTTGGGGTGGGAGGACAGCAGTTCTCCATACACCTTTTCATTGCACTATTTTATTAACTTCAATATGACAAAGTGGTCATATGATCTTCAAATCTCAGACTTGCTAAAAATCCATTGATGTTATATTTGCTGTCAAGATCCATTTATGTCAAAGAGCCCAAGATACTTCTCAGACTCTATAGTCACAGCAACAAATGAAAATAGCCTTTGAATATGTTAGCTGTGACATGTCACAGGTAGGCCTTTCCCCAACTCCTGTAGTAACTGAGCTAAACTAATAATTAAATCAGAAGGTGTCATTAGAACTGGAGGGAAGGAGGGGAGGAAAACAACAACAAACAAAAATGAAAAACAAACAAATAAATCCCCTCCAAACAAGCAAGCAAGAACCCCCAAAACAAATACACAAAAATCAAACAAACAAAAAGCAACAAAAAAAACCCAAAACAAAAACCTCACCAAAAATCCCACACTTCATTTTCCGTGGACAAATATGTACCTCATTTAGCAGCACCAACTGAGGTAACTCTTAATTTAGATTCTCCAACCAGTTTGATTAACATTGTTCTATGAAACACCTTATCTTTAGTATCTTTGCTCCAGACATTCTTTACACAACCTATAATAAAATGTAAAAATCCCTATAGGCAGATCTTACATCAGACACACCTACAGTAATACCAGGTCTAGATTTGGGGTTATATTGTAATGTTGTATTATAGCTGGAGAGCTGTGTCTGAAGCAACACTTCTAACTTACCCCTGACTGCCATGACAGTTTCTGAGTTACATTTTTAGGTGTTGCTGTACATAGAGCAGCAGGGGACTGCAGAAACTCACCGCTGCAGAGCACCTTAAGCACACCCAACAGGAACACTGACAATACTGACACCAAACAACCAACCTGTGTCACTCAGCAAAAATTCCCCCAGTCCCAGTCTAATAACATAGGTACAGTATTATTTGGTTTTCAACAAGTTTTCCTGAAGTATTTCAAAGGAGGACTGCAGAAAGAAACACAACCAAACAGTCTTCCAGTATTGCAGGCGCGTCCCTCTCTGACAATGCTTGCCCCAGTAGACATCTACAAGATCCCATTAACAGATACAAATAACAACTGTAATTCTTAAAGTTTTAGACCAGTTTTAATGACTATGTATTTCATACATATTTGTACAAGTAAACTCTGAACTCAACCTTTTAAGGTAAGGTGTCACTTTAAATTCAAACATGCACTGTGTGTTATAAGCCTCCCACTATATTTAGCGACAATTGGCTAGTACAGAAAGATTTCTTCCAAAAATAAAATTCAGGACTTCATATCATCCAGTGCTCACATGTAAGGAAAATTACAGTATTATCACACTTATCAGAGTCTTGCAGGGCCAAAAAAGATATGAAATACCAGAATGCAAGTGGATGGAGGGCCATCTGGAGAGAAAGGAGATGTAAAAGCAGAGTAGAAAAAACAAGAGTTCATATTGATTATTAGACATTAGAAAGTTTGTCATGGAGCTTGTTATGACTCCTCTCTTCTCTTCCAGGAAAATTATATCCAAAAATCTGTGTAACTATTAACTTCTCAGTCACTGCAGTCATGCTATTTTGTTTGTGGGAGTTACAGAGACAACAGAATACAATTTAACTAGCACAATTAACATGGACTAAGTTTTTCTGATTCAACCGATTAAATTATTCAGTCCATTGTAAGAAAAGTCTACTGTAAGTGGGCATATATTCCTTTTGGGAACTCTTGCATAAAACAAAAATTTCCTCTATGACTACAATAAAAAGAGTTTACATTTAAGAAAATATAAGCAAATTAATATTTTAATATAAATATTAAAAAAGTGGAAGCTGAAGCCTAAATAAATGTTTGCCACTCTGTACAACATAATAGTAATATATCAACAGTAAATTTGGGTTTGCATACTGAAGAAAAAGTGTTGCATTCATGAAGACAAATACTAGCAATTTTCCAAAATTAAAATGTTAATAATATGCCACAGAAGCCTGCCAAGATTCAGAAAATCATGACTTTAGAAAGTTAAGATTGTGGACTTTCAGTACTTAAAGGGGGCCTTTAAAAAAAGAAGAGAAACTTTTTACACAGGTAGATAGGGACAGGGCAAGAGGGAATTGTTTTAACTAAAACAGAGAATTTAGATTAGATGTTAAGAAGAAATTATTTCCTCAAGATGGTATAGAGGCACTGAACAGGTTGCAGAGAGAACTTGTGAATGCCCCACCCATAGAAATGTTCAAGGCCAGGCTGGATGGGGACCTGAGGAACCTGATCTAGCGGGTGGCATCCACCCAGGGTCAACCCACTACAGCATCCCTGCCTGTGGGGGGATGGTTGGAACTAGATCTTCTTTAAGGTCACTTCCAATGCAAGTCATACTATCAGCCTGTGAATTCTTAACATTTAATTTCTACAACAGCAACCCATGCAATACAAACTCATTCCCAGAAGTTCTTAATATTTGTGCTTGCTCAAGCATAATACAAGAGCTGCTGTCTCCTAAGCTGGGCTAACACAGTAAAACCACTAAGGAGGAGTACAGGAAAGAGTTGCATCCCAATCCTAGGTACTGAGGAACAACAGAAGCAAAGGAGCAAAGATTCCTCCCAGCCCAACAGTGAAAAATCAGAGAGCTCCACTTTTTTCTTCCACATCTCGTATAATTGCACTACTCCCATGTTAACCTCTGTTAACAAGTACCAAATTCCTACACAAGAAGTGGGATTTTCTGCTTTGAACTGTTAAGACTGGTCGTCTCAGTTTTCTTGAGCTGCACTATTAAGCAAGAGCAATACTGGAAGGAATGATGGAGAGCAAGGAGGTGGCACATTTTGGAGTAACAGATACCCAAGTAATAATTTAAATTGGGGGTTTTATGAACTTTGGTTTTGAATAAATAACAAAATTCATGGCCATCATCTCTATGTTCCTCTTCTTAAAACAGAGGCAACACTGTTGTTGGCTACACCAACCTTGCCAGGAACAGAGAAAATTCTAACTAAGTAGGTAATGTATAAAGTACAGTAAAACCAAAAAGAATGATTTATAAACTCAGGAGAGAGCAAACCCACACTCAGATCACTTAGTCATCCTGTCTCTCAGTTCTGTTTCCTCATAAAGAGGACTAAAAAAATTAATCTGAGTTTTATTTCTAACTTGCCATGCTTTTAAACAATTCTCTATGCTGAGGGAAAAAAAAAAGAAAAAAAAAACCATTTAGTACTCAAAAAAGACAATTCATTAACTGACACTGGAAGCATCTTCAACATGACACACAATTAATGAAATTGTATCAAGTTCTTTGGTAGAAAGGGGATGTTCTTTCACATCTTCAATAACAAAATGGTTACAAATACTTTGGTTGGAAAACAGCCTAGCTTTTCTAAAAAAGAAAACACTCCTGAAATCAAAGTCATTAATATTTGTGTGGAGTAAGAGAGAAGTTGAGAGAAATTAGAATGTGGCCTGTTTGTCCCTAATTCAATAAAGAGAAAGTTTTCTAAGATTTCTAATGGAAGTTTTAATTTATCAAAATTTGAGGAGGAGTCAAGGGTTGGTTACTGAAGGCAGGTGCTACAAAAACACAAACGGTGTAAGGTGTGAGCTGAAAGCTCACTGCCAGAGGAAGAGGCAGTGCCCATTCTGCCCCAGCAAGCATTCCCACTCCTACACCACCAACTTGGGTCATCTTGTAGTCACACAATGGAGAGCTGCCAGGAACATGACCTGGCCAGATAAGTATGCTCAACAAATGATCAGGCAGGTCAACGTAAGAAAGCAGCAAAGGTTCTGTATCCCAGATCACAGCCACCTTCATCTGCATGGATTTTTTTTTTTTCTTTTTTAAAGCAGATTAGATATTGGGAGTTACTGAGTCCACACAGCTATGTTGGGAAGCTGTCAGTGGGCTGCTTGCCCACAGCAGGGTGACACAAAGGTACACCCTGAAGCAGTGTGAAGAGCAGTAACAGGCACCACCGAACCAAATGACTGCCTCTGGCAAGGGCTCAGGAGGCAGGTGACTCAAGCAGAGAGAGGTGGAGTGACTCCCTGAACTTCTCTGTCCCCATTCTAACACGGACATTGGCCATTTCCTCTCTGTTCCCACTGTTCAGCACTGCTCTATCAGATCAGCTCAGCCTTTCCCTGCCCCTTCCCAGATCACTGCTTCCTACTGTGTTCCTACCAGCTCCCAAGAAGCAGCTTCACCAACTTTAAACCACACTGGCAAACGTGAGAATATTTAAAAAGAATAGATGTACATATAGATAATTTAGCCACTTAAGGGTGTCAAACTTCGCTCTTTAACTACCAAACTTTACAAGTCTTTTGAGAAGCCTATAAATATTTACAGATAGCATCTCTAAAGGAAAAAAAAAAAGTGTTTTGTTTTGTTTTTTTCCCAAATCCAGACTACACTATCACCAGTATCACCATACAATTAAAAGAACTGAAATCTGAAAATTCGAAAGTGAAAAGCACTGGCTTACTGAACTGAGAGAGAAAACTTCTACAGACAAAAGTTAAAAATTAAACTTCAAAGTGATCATGTCCCATCATAGTGGGAATTGACACCCCACAGTGCCAATTTGCTCCACGGAGGGGAAAAAAGAGAACACTTATGCAAGTTTGTGACACTTGGATTCAAGATACAAGCAAGGGCAGGATAGCTTAAAATAAACGGATGCCTCAAATTCCATGAGAAAGAGTAGGATATAATCCCAGGAAAAGGATCCATAGTAAAAAGGTAGGATATTATTTCTTCACCTGCAACTTGTCCCTTATTAAGATTGCCACTGTATTTAACGAAATATATTAAAAAAAAATTAAAAATTCTAACATTTTCCTTTCATTTGCCCTGATTTTCCATCCCTGTCTCTCTAGGTTGATGGTGATAAAGACATGGGGGTTCCTATTAGACTATCAGCTTTCAAGAACAAAAAAAAGCTTCTCTGAAACAACAGATTTAAATTTGTTCAAATAAATATAAAGTAGGACAACATGTACAACCATGGGAAAATAAAATAGCTGTCAAGTCCCACTGGAAGTGACCATCACCGTAGATAAAAACACAATACTGAAGTACTAAACAAGCAGCATAAACTTAAAAATTTTTCTAGTTGGGTGATTCGTCAGAAAATGCTAATGATTTCAGGTCACCAACATCTCACAGAAACTTTCAAAATACCCACGCTGAAGAACAAGTTGGGTAACTCTTAAGCCTACAAATCACTTTGCTGATACAGACTTGTGTTTTCATGCTAATGCTACAAACTGGCTTTACCCAAAACTTCAGAGCAGATAATTTAATGGCACAAATTATTTTCATCACAGTGAAATCATGGCACCTGAGGGAAGAAGTATCCTTGAAGTAGCTTGTCCCTCCTCAACAGTAAAAAAGACCTAAAAGTTCATAGCAAAACCACCTCAAAACTACAAATCTTTGGCCCAAAGGCCCATTCACTGAAAAATCACTGCAAGTACTTTATTTACAAAAGCACACGTAGCCTTCACAAGGGTAAGGAAGAAATAAGCCTTTGGATATCTTAATATTAACTGTTAGACTGGAATGTAACTGGGGAGTTTTAGAATATGAACTTTTGTTGGACACAGCATTTCATAATAATTATTATATCCTTTGAGAGACCTGCATGGGAACTCGCTCACAGATGGATCAAGTTATCAGTGTAACAGAAAATTCTGCTCCACAGGGGTGAAATAACTTCAGCACTTCTGACCAAAGGTATATTTTACGGGCTGTTTTTCTTTTAATTGGAAGATTATAGTTAATTACATTGCTTACATTGCTCAAATATAAGAAATCTTCAGAGTCTCAACAAAATAGAGCAGAAGCCTGTAAACTTTTAAGAAAAAAATAGTGCTTTTTTTTTTAAGAAAAAAATATCACCCATTACATTAATATGAATACTATGGATTTTCTTCCTTTCTTCTCTCTCATAACTATCCACAACTTCTTATTTTGCCTACATTTTCCCCATATATATTATGTAAATGCACACACACTCGTGCTTATCTATTCACAAAAACAATATACAATTGTAGTTAATTAAAGTTCAGTGTAAGTGGCTTCTTAATTCTTTAGTCTGGCACCTTCAAAAATCTCGCCAACATACACTGGTTTGCTGGTCTGTGAACACTTGAAAAAGGAAACTAGAATTTCTAGGGGCAGGCAGCCACAAGACTTTGCTGAACATGCAGCATACACAGTACCCCAAAAGACCAGCTAGCAGTCATGTGAAATAGCCTCTGCATCAAAACAAAAAGTACCCAATAGTGTTTATAGAGGGGTTTTTTAATAAATTGGATTTGTTCTACTTATCAACAGGAAAATAATCAAAAAGTTAAACACTTGAGGGATTAAAAAGCCAATAGCTCTCTCTGGAGATGTGGGAAATTGCTTATGAATATTATTTATGGGAATAATCCTAACTATTCAAAGTGGCATCATTTGCTACTATGTAAACTTACAGGAAACACTGAAAGATAATTCATGTGAAAACAGTAAGGAGTCAATCTCTTCTTACTACTCTTAGGCATTAAAACAAACACCAGCAGAAAAATCAACTTCATTTTAGTGTGCCAGCAGAAACTGATTTAACATCTACTTTCTGCCAGGTTAGAATATTGCATCAAACCAATACAGCTGATTATAGTTTTCATTAACGTCCTTTTCCATTCAGGTATATCCAAGTATAAATTAAACTGAGGCAGCAACACAGAGTTTGAAATTGCAGGCAGGGCCTGTGAACGGGGTGACCCAGCTGGTGACTCAGCAGGACTTTCCCTGCCTCCTCCCCTGCAAGGGAGGGCAGGAAATTTCAAAAGAATGTGTTCATACCAAACACAGCTATGAGTTATGATTTAGAGCAAAGTCACATGCCCACAGATAATAAGGCCAGCAGAATAAACCTGGCAGTGAACCGGTAACACACACAAAATTAGTTCCTTCTCCACCAGAACCTGGATACTGCAACACAGAATCCTTCAACACTGCTGGTGCCCATTGTTGAGCTCTCCCATTTAGTCAGGCATGGAGGCTATACCATACCTGTTTGTCATTTAAATATTCCTGTGTTTGACTATAAATAATGTAGCTCACATTTGTGGAACATGATTAATGAACACGACTCGAAACTTCAGCCCACACAGTAGCTGTGGGTAAATAAGTTGTGTGTAACAACACACCCAGGACAGCCTATTCTTGGCAAAAAAACCTCCTACACTTCCTCTATCACTAATAAAATGCTCTGAAAATAATGATATGTAAGAACAACTGCATAGCATTAGGCCTCCAAAGGCCTGTCTAACCTAATATCACCTCTGATAAAGTGTGCAGAAGAGGACAAGAACCAGACATGCACACAGGAGATGCAACCCAGTAACAAATTCTCAGTCATTTATGTATGGCACAGATCTGCTGAGCCAAATGTATATTTGGCCTTTATATTATCAAATGATGATGCATTTTTCTGTGCAACATCTCAGAGATCAGCACCTTAATGTGCAGTTCTGAACTCACCACTTGACAACTTGCTGAATACCTAAAAAGAATTCAAGGAGACAAAAACAGGTGACAAACAACCTTTACTTCACATTCATCCTCTTCATGCACCTGTATCACTCACAATTTCAGAGTGATCTCTCCATCTCTCTCCTTCCTACCCCCACTAAAACACTCCCTCCCCCCATTCCGTGCTTTTTCAAGTACTGCTGTATTTTCTGAGGCCTGAGGAAGGGACAAAGAACTTCACAGCACTTGCCTCACCAGCATACCATACACACAGGTAATAATCTTTGTTTTGTTCTCTACTACTTTCGTTACAATTCCTACTGATTTATTTCTTTACCTGTTATAGCTCATTTTCAGACAGCCATACAACACCAAGACCTGCTCCTAAGAAGATGTTTTTTCCTGCCATTTCACTGCCCAGGCACCACAGAACCATAAAAACATTTAGGTTGGAAATTACCTTTAAGATCATCAAGTCCAACTGTAAACCCAGCACTGTCAAGTCCACCACTAAAGCATGTTCCTAAGCATGTCCACATGTCCCTAGGCACCACATCTATACATCTTTTAAATACCTTCACAGATGGCAACTTTATACCTTCCCTGGGCAGCCTGCTCCAATGCTTGATAATCCTTTCTGTGATGAAAATTTTCCTAATATCCAATCTAAACCTCCCCTGGCCATGTCTTGACTCACACAACTTAATGGCCAAGCAATTGACTCTCCTATTATATTTCTAATTATTGTATTTCATTCTTATTAGGTTCCTCACCACATCTGCTTTTGGTACTCTGCTTTGGGTACATCAACCGCAGCAGCAAATTCTGCCATCTGACTTCTCCAGAAGTCTTCTCCAGATCATTTATGAGTAATTTGGAAAACACAAGCTCACAAGCCCAACACAGATGCCTCCACTGTGAAAACAGGCAAGCTACTCCTGCTCTCTGCTTTGCCCCTTGGTAGATTGCTCTGCCACAGCAGAACCAGCCTTCCCACTCCATGGCCACCAGGCCCTTCCAAAAACCTTTGGTGAAAAGTGTTTCAAAGGAGGGCCTGACAAACCAAACACACTGACTGAACATCCCAACACTGCAGTGGTTCTTATGGATCTATCAAACTCCACTGAAGCCAGCAACTCGCTGGTAACACGGTCCTAATAACCACGTCTAGTTTTCAGCTATTAATCAAAACCAGATGAATGTCAATCACCAGCTTCATCTCACAGCCAAAATAATTTGCAGTTTTCCACACAAAAAAAGAAATAACAAGCCTTGGAATCAACACAGCAATTTCTTTCAACTTAAAAGCAAAAGAACTTCACTTTCCTTCCAACATATCTAAAAACAAAACAGTAATTTGGTTAACCACAAGTATTACAGCCTTCCCATGATAAGGCTAGCTTCAAATCACTGAAAAATAATTACTAAGATGACTTCTGTTGATTTTAAAGTACATAGTGATTTCCATTTTCACTGACTATATTAATTTTATTGATTCATTTTATGCAAATAAAAACAAACCAGTCATTTAAATAACTGCTCTTCACTGAACAGTTTTCTGCCTACTGACATGAAAGGAAAACCATGACACAGGAGAGCTACCAACTCTGTATTCAGGTGTAAGAGCAGGGGTTTCACACATCTGCATTTTTCCCCAGGGAGTGGGGAGGGGTTAAGTTTTCGTTGATTTGAACAATACTCATTTCATCCAAACAGTTTTCAAGGGGGAAACGCCTGCCTGTTAAGAGTTTCATTACTACAGTCAGGGCTCAAACTAATTACTTAAAGCGAAGGTACGTTAAAGGTGACTTTTACCAAATAAAAACTTAACCGAAATAAACTAACAGAGAAGTTACTTGGCTTGCTACAACTGTCTGAATTACTGATTTTAATCAAATAACTGCAGTTATCATGTGGTTTTCCTCTAATTATTTCGTTTCAGCACTTACCTTTCTTCAAGCTATTCATTTGCAGTTCAGCACTGTGTAATAGGTTGCATAGTTCATTTAAGGTTTGAGCTCTCTGTGTTTAACCTCTTCACTGATTAAAGGGAAACAAATGTCCCAAGAACGTTTAACAAGCTTGTGCATTTTACAAGTAAACTCCCTTCTCCAAAACCACCTTTTAATGCCAAAAATAGGCTTACTGGATGGTCAGATGAACATGAGGAATTAATGCTGGTGAAGAACACCACTGCTTTAGGGTACGGTCCACCTCAATTATTTCCTCCCACATCCTCACCATCATGGGTTAGGAAAGATCCTAGTGACACTGGTTTTTGTTCCTTTACTGTCTTGAAAAATCTTACGGTACTATTTCTACAATTTTCTTTCAAGTTTTTTCTGCTAGATGCTTCAGCTCTCATCTTCAGAGTAAAAAACGTGTCTTGTACCTCTTTTTCTCATTCTTACCCTTTCTGTACCTATTTCTTTGTGCTGTCATTACCCCCTTCCCAAATACCCACTCATTCTCTTCATTTTTTCCTATAGTCTTGAGTTCTCTCCTTTTCATCCTGCTTACCCACACAGTTGGTTACAGGAGGCATCGGCAAGAGCTGCTCTCTCAGACAGGAACACACAGCTCCACGTGCATGCAAGAACTGTAAATTAAGTTCTCCAAACAAGGTCTGTGCGTGGAGATGCAGAAAGAGGAAGGGCCAACACAGGCATATAAAATTTCCAACCAACTTTGAGGTAGGCAGGGAAGAGAAAGATGGTCTTGAATCTTCAAGAGAGATTCCTCCTCTCAGACAGTGCACTTTCCCCTTGCCCAGCTTAGTCCCTGATCTCCTTCACAGGGTTCCCCCCCTCCTCCTCTCTTCCACGGGGAATGTAGAAGCCTGTCCCAGCTGCTGAGCTGCTCCATGCACCACTCCTTGTCAGCTGCCTCTCCGCAGCGCATACATGTGATTCCCAGGGCCGGCTCCCGCTGTGGGGAGCAGCAAGCAGGAGCAGCCGGCAGGCAGCAGCAGTGCAGGGGACAGCCCCCAGCAGCTGCCTTGCGCACAGGCCCAGGACACGGCCCGGGACAGCTGTTTTCATGATTTATTAAGAGTATTGTAGCATCATGTCGTTATGACTGCATTCCAACAATTGTCTCCAAATATTTACGGGCAGAGATACTTGGCATTAATTACTGACTGATTGGAAAAGAAATAAAATTAGTAAACCTTTGATATCTTGACCACTAATTCATCTGGTGCCAAAACCTCTTGAATTCTAACTGACCAAGTCAAAGGCAAACAATGGCAAATGTGAAGATTCCAAAAAGCACTTTTTCAGCTGAAGCTTAACATACTAGCAAGTAGCCAAACATGTTAAGCTACAGATGATCAAGGTGTTTTACCATTTTTAGCTTTTAACTGAAAAATGACGTGGAAGCAATACATGGCCATCAAAACCTGGCAGATCAGAGCTTCAGTAAAATAAAACCTGAAGTCTATTTAACATTTCATTTGAGCCTCAGAAGATTTAATTTCAGACTAATTCACATTGTTGTCCTCTCCTAGCATAAACTGTTTCCCCATCACTTCTCAGTTTCATTTTTTAGTGCTAAAGAAGTTGATGCCAGAAATTTTTTTCACGTGTAACAATTTCGGCTTTAATTTAAAACCACAGAACATTCCCTTAGGATTTTAAAAAAAGACCTTGGTTTGGCCAAAACAAACACGTTATGACACACATTTCTTTCTCCAAGTTGCAAACACAAAAAAATTAAGTTTAAATGACAATTCTCACATGTGCTTTCCATCTTCTCCCCAAAGGAGCCAACACGAAAAAAATAGTATGTACTCAGTTTGTCCTGTTGGTGTATCACATTTTGGTCGATCCGTAATGTTATCGCAAAGAATTACCATAAGGACATTAGAAAGATACCTGAACCTCATTTTACCTTCAGCCTCTGTACACCAAAAAAGCCACGTAACCAATAACAAACAAGGGAGTTGAACAGGGCCAACTCTTTTGAAACCATAGTTCTTGTGTACCCTGAAAGGCATTTACAGTCATTTAAAACATTTTCTATTAATTGGAAGTAGCTTACCTGAAGGACAGGCACTTTTTGTGGTGTGTTTTGTGGTGACTGGTGAAGCTGTGCCCAAGGCTGATGATGAGGATGTGGGGGTGGTGAAGACTGATGATGTATCCCTGGATGAGGCTGCATGGGAGGACAGGTTGGCATTTGCTGTTGAAAAGACTGCTGTTGACTAGGAAGCTGCTGGCCAGATATTAGTCGCTCTTGTATTGCTTGTGGGTCTGCAAGGCCAACACCTGGACAACCATTTGGTCTCATGTGCCCACCCATCTCCCGTGGTGTTGAAGACATACCCATAAACGGACGATTCTGTTGCATGTTTCTGGGGCCCATATTCCTTTGTCCAATTCCCATGGCACCAGGGGGCTGGTGTGACGGCTGAGGATGGGGTATATTTGGGTAACTGCCAACTTCCATTGGTATTCCAGCACTACCAGGTCTAACCTGTGGAGGAGGTGTACCTGCTGGATTACTCATTGCTTTCATAGGTGACATGGGAGGTGGAGAGGCATAAGTTCCCTGAGGCTGTGAAGGGTGCATAGTTTGCGTGTTCATTTGGTTAAGTGAGCCACTAGGGTGGATGGGCTGCTGGTGCATTAGTCCTTGACCACTGTTTGATGGAAATCCGACAGCATTTGGGTATCTTGGTACAGATTGATTCATTGGAGTGTTATTTGTAAGGCCTAAATTCTGATTCATCCCTGTATTATTAACTAATCCCTGATTAAGGTTACTGTAAGGATATCGAGAATACTGCCCTGAGTTGTTTATAGTAGGTGAGGGTACCGTCTGGCTCCGAGAACTAAAATTAAGTGTTTGCGGCCTAACAGCACCCTGCTGGGGAGGATTAGGGGAGAATCTGGGACTGTGGGCTACTGATTCCCCATGGAGAGCAGTAGGGGGATGGTGGTGAAATTGCTGGACTGAGTGTCGCAAAGAAGGTGCCATACTGGGATTCTGCTGGGG
Source organism: Trochalopteron elliotii (assembly GCA_024734555.1). Classification (NCBI taxonomy): domain Eukaryota; kingdom Metazoa; phylum Chordata; class Aves; order Passeriformes; family Leiothrichidae; genus Trochalopteron; species Trochalopteron elliotii. Next base: position 7,329,103 of record JANPWX010000024.1, read on the forward strand.
CACATGAGACAAGTGGCCAGGTCCTGAGGTGGCAATGAAAGGGTTTCCCTGATTGAGGCCTTCTTGGCCTTGAGAAAACTGGTTCATCCTCTGCTGCTGTGGCTGACCGTGCTGCTGCATCGAAAAATCACCACGAGCCATGTAGTTTCCCATCTGCTGCATGTGCTGAGGATGGCCCTGCCCAGGGGGTCCAGAGGGTGCCTGTGGCGGCTGTGTTGGTTGCGGCTGCTGCTGCTGCTGTTGCTGCTGGTATGGTGCTCTTATCTGGTCTGGCACTTGAACTGCCCGTGGTCCCCACATGGAGCCACTGTCTACAAAGGGTTGCCCGTGTCTTTCGTTCTGCATGCCGGGGTAGACTCCCATCTGACCACCAGCACCGCTGCTGTGAGGAACCTGAGGAACTGGAGGGTTGTGATACTGCGAATGAGGAGACGCTATACCATTCCCGGGGGCATTGCTTATCATCCTGTTCGGCTGATCCATCAGGTGCATCTTCTGCTGTTCGTACTGATTATAGTGATCAAAATGGGTCAACTTGGCTTGGTTTTGATTTGCAGGAGGATGATGAAGAGATGACTGTAAAGGGGGAAATCCTTGATCCATGGATCCATGGGGCATTTGCTGACCCATAGGATTCACTGTATTTTCAGGATATCCACATTCTCCAAGACCTTCCAACCCTTCACTGAAAATATTCCCATCTTCTCCAAACAGACTCATCATTCCTGGATCTGCCATCTTTTTTCAGCACGCAGCTCCTTGGAGCTACAACCAGAATGTTAGTCTGTGCTTCACCTCGGTGAGGTGTTTTGTCCTCAAAGCCTTTAATCCTCAACTAATCTCCTTCATGTCATTCCATATTTCCTTAATTCTTTTGGACCACGCAGTGTCAGGCAAAGTCTGGCTACTGCTCCTAGAAAAAGCAGGGGAAGGGGGAGACAGAGAAGAAGATATTGAAATAAATAACATCAGGCAACATAAAGAAAACATACTTGACTGTTTTTTAAATTGCTAGCTAGTTTCAGCCCCCTGAAATACATCTTAAAAATCTATTTCACATTACGAAGGATTCATTAGCTTTATCCAAAGCTTTATTATGATAGAGTTAGGAAGCAAGCAAAACACTAGCCTTAACCTTAAATTAATCCATTCACTAGACTTCCTAGTGCTCCTTTCTTGGGTGGAACAGAACAAAAGAACTCAACACGCAGCAGCAGCAGCTGCCACAGCAGGTAGGCAGATGTATGAATATAGCCGAGCAGCCCATCTGCTGAACTAAAGCCCTGAAAACGTTCTAGTTACCAACAGCATGTCCTTAACCTTATTCCCTTGAGCTGCGTAATCAGATGAGCAAGCAGAAGCACCAGGTCCTATGATGAACTAAAGTTAGTTATAGGCACAACAGATTTTTCAAATGTGTACAGAGATGACCCACTAAATACAGACTCCAAGACAGCCTTTAGGAAGGGATTTTTTTTCTTTTAAACACACAGTTTATCTTATTTTGATGAATTTGTAAACTGAAAGACACAATGCTTTTTCCCATTTCAGCAAAACTATGTGCTCAGTTTGTGTAAGAAAATCAAATTTAAAAGCTTCATCGTATGATAGGGTGGATTTCTCAATCCTTATCCTAATTTCCTTTATGATGGTAACACGAAATAGTATCACTGGAGTTCATTACTCATCTCCAGGTTATTATGCTACTACTGCAACTACAGCGCTTTGGAAGACCACACTGAAGTTTTGTTGCCTCCAGAACTTGAATATTCATTCAAGAGAATTAGTAATGGCAAAAGGACTTAACAAAAAGCTAATTTAACAAGGTACACATTTGGACTTGGGGAATAAAAAGCAAAGAAAGCAACAACACAGTAACAGAGCAAATTCAGAAAAGTTCTCATTCAAGTTTTCCACAGCAAAGACTGGTCTATTCTGAAATATGTTCCCCATCCTCTTCCCACAAGAAGATCCAAAGATTTTTTGGATCCATTTTTTAATGAACAAAGATAGTCTAATGCTGTCTTTTCTTCTCAAAACTGGAATTTCAAACACTGTGTCTTACATGCAAAATAAACTTTAAAACAATAGTCAAGCGAGCCCATACACTTAGCAAGTAAAACTATTTTTGTATCTTGGTTGTAATTCAGTGGCAACTCTACTTGCAGATACCAGCTGCCCTTAACCAGCAACCAAAGTAAAGAAGATTTACAAGTTTATGTTTTCACATCTTGCATTCTGTTGTGGAGGAGAGATGCTTTCAGTCGCTTTGGACGCAAAATGCCAGACCAGTGTTTGACTGAAGGTGATTTGTCCCAGACAAGTTTTAGGGAGAAAATATCAGCACATTTATTACCCTTCTTGTAGCCACTGTCAAGAGGACCTTCTACAGTATGAAGCAGAGGGCAAGAGGAAAGGCACAAGCATTTATCACTCCTCTTAAAATAGCATTTGAATGTCACCTTTAAAACCACACTCTTAAATCTCTTTAGTGCTTGGCTGGGATATTAACACTTCCTAAATCACTTGGAGGTAAACTCCTATGAGCCATCTTCATATCTCTAATATCTATTTGGTTTTATTTCATTTCCATTATTAGGCAGAAGCCATCTGTAATATTTACCACCTCATTCAGTTTATTAGAGCACACCATAAGGAAGTTTCAACAAGGTGAGAAGGAACCTCCTTCACCAAAAGAAGCTTTTGCTATTACACTGCTCCAGAGCAGACTGCAGTCATGGTGAAGATCCCTGATTGCTCAAGGATTTCTGGCACTGCAACCACTGATGCTCACTGCCACTGGGAGCTGTTAAAGCTGGACATTAGTGTGCACTGAGGGTCTCCATCTAACAGAACAGCCTCTTTGCCTGGAAATGCTAAAAAGCAGAGCACACAGATACTGTTACGTCCCAACCACTGATGTAATCTGGGCAATATCAAACTGGAGATGAGTAGATCTCACCCATCACAAATAGAAACAGCCACACAGTTACCAACATGTAAGAATTTCCACTCATTTTATTATATAAATCATGCCTACTAAAAGAACCATTTTTTAAGACAAGCAGGCTCCACTCTCCTGAAGCACTAATGAAAGTTTATAACAAGCTAACAGAGCTTTCTTCTCTCCAGAAACAAGGTTACAAGCATCAAGCACGCATTTGAATCTGCTTTGTTTACTGTTTTTCAGCTGACAAGCTTCCAATAAAATTCAGGCCAGTCAGCCACTGATAGCAGTCAAACATCAGCTCACAGTAGCTTGGATCTGCTATTATACCCAGAGAATGAAACCAAATTAGGGTAAGGGTTTTGTTGTACTAAACACACATTTATTTCTGTTCAGCTCACACCATCCCAATTTGCAGGTTTGGGTTAAGAACTGTCACTTACAATGCAGGAGATGTGCTAGGGAACCTACTACTGGCCTGGCTTCCTGAGCACACACTCTTTCAAAAGAAAAGTAACCTTTAAGTTTGTGAGGCAGTTTGTAAACAAACAAATCCATCATCTAAATTAAGAGCAAAAACACTGTTTGCCATTATGTGATTTTAGATCTGCATTTTTATCTGAGGCATGAATCAACTTCACGTTTGAGCTCTGGATGCTTAAGTTAACTATGTCTGAAACATAGTATAAGGCCACAGTAAAGAAGATGTCTCAAATTTTAAGAGTATTTCTTCGGATTTCAGTCCAGCCTCAAATGTAATGACCACAGCCCTTAACAGTCAGTTGTGCTCTTGCCAAACCTTATTCTACTTTCCCCAATAAAAGTCACACCTCTGATGTGATATATGGCTAACAGCAGCTGTTGAAGCATGAAAGACAGTAGCAGCTACAGCCTGATCAAAATAAATTAACCAATGTTTTGATAAGGAAACAGTCAATACTGGAATTACCTACTAACCTCTCAACCTTCTATTCTAACAGTACAGGTAGTTTAGCAAGTCACAAGAGTCCCAGCTTTAAGTTGCAACTATGTCTGCTTCTTTCAAAACAAAAGCAAGCCAATATACAAATAAAAGTAGAACCTGTATCAAGCAATAATTCTAGTTAAAATACCCATTCAGCATCACCATTCACGTCCCCATAAATGCAGACATACTAACAGCAAGACTAACCGTGATAAAGTCAGCTTACAGTAATTTTTTTTTTATTAAATAGTTTAAAATAAGGGATGGTACATCTTCTCTCCATTCCTGCAACTTATAACCAACATAAACAGAAGCAGTGACTGTTCCTTAGGTACAAAGAGAAGAGTATCTGAAACCTTAGAAAGGTGGATAGTTGAAACAAAGTATGAATGTATGAAAAGACAGTGAATTTTTTTTATTGCCATCTTAAACTATACAGGTTCTGCTATAAAATTCTATCACTTCTCTGTTCCTGAACATGAAAGATGGCTCCATGAAGACTGACCTAAAGAGTCAATGAATATATTTCGTTAAGGCTGCCTAGACAGCCTGTTTCTGTTCAAAGCAGTGGTGTGATCCCAACGACCAGGACACAGTAAATTGCTTAACAACCCTGTTGTCTCAACAGACAAAGCTTACATTTACTCCAGTTTGCAACATTCCAGTCTTAAACAGCTAGATCTCAAATTTAAGTAGTAGTTAACCATTGCACAGCTTAATATTCCAAAGCTGCATGCACTCAGTTGTCTTCGGCAGCTTCACACTTGTATAAGTTGAACTAAACTGGCTGCTGCACACACATAACTTATCTAGGGCTGCAGGCACTAAAAACCTGAACTTCATTAGTTTTGCTCCCAAAGCAGCAGATGCAGGTAGTCAAGACCAGGAAGCAGCAAGGGCAGCACACACATGCCCATGCCCTCCACACCATCCTCACATTCTGCCGAACAAAGGAACATTCTGTAAATCAACAGGTTCCTTGATTCAGCTCTCAACCCTTCTATAGAAGAAATTCAGCAGCACTTGGCCGTGCAGCAAAAAAAACTGAATAAACAGAAGGTGAGAAGGCAACTAATACTGACTGCTCCATGCTCAAAATGGCATGTGTCATGCAGTTATATTTTTACAGCTATTAGTTGATACCTCTGACAAAACTCTGAAGTACCTGACAGACACAAACAAATCAGCTACTCACATAATGGAAGTATGCCCTTACATACAATGCAATAAACACCACAAATACCGTACTATTTTGAAGAACTAGGCTAAAAAAAAGACCTCTTGTGCTAAAAAACAATACCACGCCAAAGGTCATTTTAAGACCAGAGCCTCAAAATGTAGGATTAAACATTAGGCTACTAAATCTGCATTTAAACATTGCACATTTAAACTGCTTTTCAAAACTGCTAAGCTCCTGCTGGCTGTTAGGGGTAGTAATTTAAGCATTTGCCGCATGGAAGGACATGACATAAATGACAGCAATGAAAGTCACATTCTTATTTTACTCACAAAGTTGAAGGAAAACATTCACCAAAAACTTCATAAACACATGTAACACCATGACAACATCGAAAAAGTCACGACAAGACATTCAAAGTGGGCAAGATGGCTGGTGAGGCTTCTACATTTCACCTCACTCACCTACTGAGCAAACAGCACTGCTGATGCCAGGACAGTTATGCAAGTGCCTGACCATGTCCGTGGGAAGCATGCCTCATCTCCTGCGTGCTTAATGCTTACTTTTCATTGCTGTCACAGATGCCACATATGGTACATTCCTCCTGCATATAGATTAGCCAAAATATAAGACCAGACCTGTAAAGTGATTGCAACATCATTTCTGACTGCAGCTTCCAAAGAAACTTGGTTTCCTGAATGCCTGAAGACCTTTTTTTTTTAATTCACTTAGAATGCTTTTCTACTATACACTTCACACAGCACAGCTGTGTTAAAAATTAAGTCCGTATAGTTCAGACATCAAAGGATGGCAGGAATCTCGTTCCCCCTCGTCCCAGGAAAGGAAGACAGGACTTGCAGAGATGAAAAGAATGACCTGATGCACTTCAGGAATAGTCTGACTTAGTGGGAAGCATCAGCAAATATGACTTGAGCATTTCTGAAAAGTTTAGTTTCACCTTTATCTTAGTAAAATTCAGTTAGTTCTTCACAGAAATACATCCTCACAAGAATTTGCAATAGCAACTTAAAGGCTGTCAAAATCTCTTGTTAAATTAATGGGGGGGGGAGAAATCCTTATGTGTCTTTCCTCAAAGGTCACAGGTTCTGCCAATGTGCAATCACCTAAAATGCCATGAATGATATTCAGTAACACTTTTTTGCCAAGAAATCCATGAAATCCTACATTTCTCGTAAAATCGTTCCGCAAAAGCTAGACTGGATTTTATTTCCTTAATGTATGATGTACGTTGGCAAAAAACAGGCTTTCACTGAGGCAACTGAGGGCACTACAGCCTTCGAATATTTGGCAGCTTGCTGCTGTCAAGCAGCTGATGCAGGAATGACCAGCCCAGAGTTCAGCCTGTGCCACACATTTGGAAACAATATCCTTCGTCATTCAAGTTCACAGGAGCTCTGATAGGAGACCACAACAGCGTCATTTAGGAGGACATTGATGCAAACCCACTGAGCCTCACTGTTACATCACACAAAGGCATTCACCATAACAGTTGGGCTGCAAACTCTTTGCCCTAACATGGGAGCACTGCTAATTTTAAGTCAGCACCTCTAATATTACAGAAGAAGCCTCAGCATGTCTTTTCTCTCCTGATCAGAAGAAAAAGAGGAAAGTTTAGAGCCATTTATTAGAGCACGTACTTGGAGGCCTTTAATGAGGTAACCAGAGGAATAAACAAACAAACAAAAAAAACCCAAAACAACCAAAAACACAATCCCCCCCAAAAAACCCAACTTTTTTTTACATTTAAGTACATTACAAACATGAGGTGAGAGAAGAGGGAACAAGCCTAATCTAGAAATATTTCAGTTGTAGTGTTACATAACCTGGAATTTTAAGAGGCCTTTTTCAGTGCAGGACCACCCTCTCTCCCAACACAAGTTTAAAACACAGATGTGAGGTGGTTTATCTAAAAATAGTCCCAGATAAGTAAGAGAAACAATTGCAGTCACAAAAATATTTCAAGAATACTCTTCCAAACGTTTGACAGAGGTGTTAACCTTGCAAATAACTCCATAAAGGGGAGCAGCAAGGTGCTTAACGTGACCCCTTAATTGAGGTTTGACCATGACAAGTCAGCAGTATAGTCAATATAAAATTTAAAAAAAAAACCAAACAAACAAACAAAAAAGAAAAATTAAAAAAAACCCCCACAACAAAAAACCAACACACCACAAAAACACAAACACGGAAAATCGTATGGGCTACATGGCTGCCTTGTTTTGGTGGGCTGGGGACATTCAGCTGAGCGCTCACCGCTCCGCGGCTGTGCGATGGCCAGGCGAGCACAAAGCCCTGGCAGGGCCAGCGGGGCGGTGGTGTCAGGGAGAAGACTTATATTGTCGCCATCAGTCACCCAGAAATCTCCTCGCAATTACATTCCCTTCTCAAGCTGACACTAAACCGGCCCGGGTGTTCAAGAGGTGGGGCCACCGGCGACCCCGCTGGGGCGCTGAAAAAACACCCCGTGCAACCGATGGCTCCGGGCTTTTTGTGCACCTACTGCAGTTGTCACTGATTAACCAACTGATCTGGCAATTTCCTACATTCTTTTGCATTTAAAAAGGATCTGAGAGGCCCGAGAGTCATCCCCTTGCATATCCCCGGGGGAGTGGGAGGCTGCGCCCCATCCTGCTGGGCTAGGGCGCGGAGGGGCCTCGCCACCCCTCCTGCCGTCCTCCCCCAGCCCGGGCCTGCAGCTGAAAATAATTTATCTGCTCGCTCCGCCGGGCTCCCGGCATATGCGATTGGGAGGCAAACGTATCCATCATGGATAAACTTGAGCACAAAGACAGGCTGAGTGTCACAGGATACAAAAGGGCAGAGGTCGCCGCGGCGAGCAGGAGGATTTGCGCAGGGCAGGGCAGGGCGGCATGGCCGCCGCACGGCAGCGCTGGGCCGGGCCTGCCCGGCCGGGCACGGCCCCCGGAGTAAACAAAGCCCGAGTCACCAAAACCGGAAAAAAAAAACCCGCTGAAAACAACGAAATAACCGGAGGGCTGACGGAGCTTTAAGTAACACGGGGCCTTTCCCCGCTCCTTTCGCCGAAAGCAGCTCATGGTGTTTACACCCAGAAAGTTGGGAACTGTAAAAATTCATGAGGTGGAGACTCAAATGTTTCCCAGAGTTTCTGAACATGTGATTTTCACCGAAATGTATTTTTTTAATCACGGGCAGGTTTTAAGACTTAATCGTATCCCAAAAGGCTATTTCCAGCTATAGAATTATGAGCGCTTTAAAGTAGCCAGACCCTGTATTTTACTTTACCTGTTACAAGGCCAATACAATCATGTTTCATTCATAGTTTATGAAGTCTGAAAAACCACTTGATGAAATTACAGTCTACCGATACCACACATGGTATATTTGTCCAAGTATATTTTATAATCTTTTCAATTTATGACTTGTACTTAAGAGTCATTTTCCTGTACATGTGTTCTTCATAAATAGTGGTAGATCGCAGTCTGCGCTCTTACAGGAACCACATATCCACACTCATTTCTGTGAAGATAAATACACCCCATGCACCCAAAGTGAAAAGCCAGTTTTCACGTGACTAAAGAGAACACACTTCAGGACCGAGGAACAAAATGGTAGTTCTCCCTTACACTCTGTACATGTGGCAAGATGAATCATCCGACATCTGAACCTAAGCTCTCACACAACTTCCAGTACTGATGATCCCTTTTGCCTCATACACTTAAGCATACCATCTTGACCCTTTCAGCAAAGAAAAAAATTATTACATATTACACCAGGAAAGGATTACAAATTGTCTTTTTTAGAAAAAGATAATATCAGCATTTCCTAATGTATTTTAAATGAAATCACACAGTGATTAGCTTGGGTTGGAAGGGACCTTAAAGAACATCCGAACACCCAAACATTGAATTTTATGAATCTAAAATTTTCTACCTTTTTTTTTTACTAGATATTAACGTAGTTACAATTAAGACCTGTAGCATCATAGTAATTATGTATTTTATCATATGCTGTAGACTATTTAAAAGAAAAGTTAAATTATTTCACTAGCTTAAAATTGGCCACAGAGAAAAAGGGTTGGGGAGGGAAGGTGTGAAGACAGACAGTACACTGCAGGACAGAATACAGTACAAGGAGTAAACCAATTTCAGAAATCTTCATTTGGTGCCTGGACCATTGGGTGGGTCCAGTAATGTCCCACAGAATACAAGGGACAGCTGAGATACAGGACAGATACCCAAACGATCTTCTACAACTACTGTTAATTGGACTATTTAAATTTGAGGGGTTTGTTTAACAAAATTAACATATGCACCTTGAATATTCTATTAGTTTTTTGGAGAAGGATATGCCAAAAAAAAGGGTTTATTCTTGGTCAGTGCAATGGAAGTAGGCTCTTGCCTACTTACAAATGAAGTCTTACTTTTTTGTGTTTTTTCTTGTTGGTTTTTTTAACATAACACCTGGCTCACAGTGATCATCAGTACTTACTCAAACCACAACATAAACAGCTATACCAAGCTGTTCTCCCCAATGGACAATGCCAAGGGAAAAGTGTGTGGAGCTCTCAACAGCTTCTAGTGTATAAAACTAAGATATTTAAGAGTATGCTCAAGTTCACTCAGACATGGAAAAGGCATGCCTAGACAGCATAAACAATAGTGCCAGAAATTAAAAAATTGCACTGGGGGTGCGGATGGGTCAGATGGGTGCAACCCTTGTCAGTCCTCATGTGCAGTGTGGCCCTTCTGTCCAAGCAAGACTGAGCTCAATGTTTTTCTTCCGTAAAAGCAGGTTCAAAGGGAAGACAACCAAATTTTCTTGTGCCAAACTTTAATGGGACATCAGTTTTTCTGTCACACAGAAGAAAACCAACTGGGGTGTTTTCAAGCATCTCGCTTAATTGATTTGCAGTTCTAAAATTACTCCAGGATAGTTAAGTTCAAATGAACAAAAAAAGAGCCTTCCAGGGGAAAATTTGTCATGTAAAATTCTAGAACTATGCAATTTCACTCCCTTCTCATAAAGATTTTGAAGAACTTGGAAGTAGCTGTCTTGATCTGCAAACTGGTGACCCAGAATCAGAGTCATTCAAACTACTACAACCAACAGGAGCAGCTGACATTCATCTACCACATTTTTTTTTGCACCCAGCAGGAAAGTTCTTGAGCTACCTTCACTTCCTCACAAGCTCTGCAGAAATAAATGATGAACATACAAGAGCAGTGCTGCATTCATGGATTAGATGCCAAAGGGAATTTTTACTCATCTATAACTGAACTTGGAAACCAGTTCCACTTCATGGTACACTCCACCTTCTCACAAAAAGCAGGGCTAAACTTAATTTTTTAATAGAAGGCACTATCTTCATTGTTCCTAATGATTCCCAGTCTATTTAAATTACCTGTTAAGCTTATCAATTCTACTGTAGCATCTGCAGAGAATTAGAACTTTCCACACCCTTTTCAGTTAAAATAAACTTTAAAAAACTCTAAAGCCCCCCAAAACCCAAACTAACAAACCCAAAACAAATCTTTCCACATTGCCCTCCCATCAACAAGCCCAAAAATTTATTTCTACTCACAAAAAACTGTCAGGTTAAAATCTAGAGTAGAGGGTCAGGGGGTTTTTGTGTGTTTTGTGTTATTTTGTGTGTGGGTTTTTTTTATTGTTGCTTTTGTTTTGTTTTTTGAAGTATGAAAAGCAAGAAAATTAAAGGAGTGGGCAGGCTGCCTAAAAGACTGGAGTATTATTTTACAAGCATAAGAAATAAGGTGGCTTATTTTGATAATTTTGGAAGAGTTTGATTGCAAACTTTGCTTGACTAGCAATTTATTTCATGTTTGTAAAAACCTGGAAAATGGCTCATCAAAAAAATCCAAGCAAACCCATTTAAGTAGCAAGGATCCCAGAACAAGAGAACTGAGGACTCTTAATCCAGTATTGTATGAAGACTTCCACCACGCAGATTTGTGTAAACAGCCAAGTTTACAGCTACTTCACCTACTATTTAGAGTCCAGTTCTCAGAACAAGACCTACAATGACTAGTGAATTATCTATGCAACAGTGCAATATAGAAGCACAACTAGGAAAATCTTTTTCCTATCAAGAGTCAAAAACCTGCTAGTTAAAGGGAATAAACTCTAATAACTAAAAGTGTATGCCTTTGTTTATCAACTATGTAGTAAGGACAGTTAGAACAGGTACAAAGAACTCTGAATTTCCAAAGTTACATTATCTCTTAACAAAAACAAAAAAGAGGCTCATCCAGAATAAGATAGCCACCAAAAACTGAAAGATTTCACTATGGTTTACTTAAGCATCATTAAAGCATAGACTTAGATCACCTGAACCCAAAAATAAAGTGCACAGCTGAGGAAAAAACATGGATGAGGCTCTGCTGGAGATCAATTGATTTAGAAGTCATAGGAATTAGTGGCAGATTAAATACTTACACTTGTATTAGCAAATATTATTTGGATCTACAGCTGAGACCCAGGCAACTGTTTAATTAATTATGCCTGCAAAGCAATAAAATCTAGCTCCTTGTTCCTCCAATTACATGTACTATATAAAACTAGTTATGAAAGTAGAAGTACATAAAATTACTTGAAAGGGAGGATGAACTGCCTGCTGTCACTACACAATGAGCTTTTGAGTTTTTCTGACCAACATTTTACAGTACCTTTTAAATTACTATATTTGATCACAAAGCATCATCCAAAAATCTGAAACACATAAAAGCATGATTCTTCTCCTATCCTGCTCAGCACCTGAAATCCATGTACATGTGTTTTCAGGCAACAGTTATCTCAAAATTTAGCCCTGAAATAGAAGCAAGAGAGATTACCTCACAGAAATCCATGTTATGTCCTCAAGTGAGACTGCAGCCTCAAACCAAAGCAAGCAATGAAACAGCATAGCTCAGTAACAGCCAGTCATCGGAATCAGGCTCCTCTGGACACTGTATACCAGTGTGCCAAGCTAGGACAGGGATGAATTGTTCAGGAAGAAAATGCTATTTGAGAAACTTCAGTGCTTACCACTCACAAATAAATGAACACTTAACAGACTGATCTTCTACCACCTGGTATTTATATGAACTGTTAAAGAGGCTCTTTTGCCTTCATTTCCCTCAAAGCCAGGTCTTATTTCCCAGTGCAATGGACGCCAACACCAACTGCACCTATCGTATCTCCACAGCACTCAATACATTCTGCACAGCTCAAAAACCAAAAGGGAAGAGTCAAGCAAAAGGTACTGGAGCCAGCTTCACTGAGATGTCCACAAGGCAGTAGCAATAGCAACAGCTGAAAACCATATTTGCTCATCAGGATTGGCAGGAGTTCCAGCCTCCTTCTGAGCATCCAGGTAAGGCAGCTGCCACCTTCCCTTTCATATGCACTCCTCACTAGTCAGCCGTTCCTCTCACAGCAGCCTTGGGTTACACAACAAGGCTGCACTGTGATCATATTCAAAAGATGTTGCTACCAAAAATTAGAAGTATTTATTTAAAATTAAGACTTCTTCGTGTGTGTCTTCTTTTTTTTCCTCTGGGGAAGGCTGTGTTTGTGTTTGATTTGTGGCTACTTACAGATTAACTTTCTAGTGGCAGGCTAAGTGAAGGTTTTATTGAACAAATTGTAAGCTTTAGACTTGGCAATATTGACAGTCTCTTATCAAAAAACAGAGTATCTATACTTACATGCAAAACCATAAATGGCATCAGACACTTTTCTGATTATTTAATACCTACATTTTTAGGCACCTGCATTTAAAAGTGTATTGGTTAGATGTTAGTAACACTAAATGCTAATGTATGTATTCTAGTAACTCTTCCTGATGCCTCCATATAAAATGGATTCTTTAGAATGAATGGAACATGCTACAAAAGAAGAGTTACTATGTATTTATAACCTCTTCAGTAATCAGTAATTGAAGCATTAGGTAAAAAGAAAAACCATCAAGAAAACCCAAACAAAACCACTTCAACATCTGTATGCTTAAAAGGAAAAATTCCCCTATTCTTTAGGGATCTCAAGATTGTAAACAGCATTGCATACAGGAAGGATTATTACATTTTTCACAACATCAAGATGCTCTACGAAGAAACAGGTGAAATCACTTTTTCTGTCTGCAATAAACATATAATTCAATTTAGTTCAATCAGCTCCACAGTATCAGCCTGGTCCACAAATAGCCCTTGATGATAATCTGAGAATTTGAGATTGTTGCTATGGCCATGACATGCTACTTTACCTGAGGATCAACAGTTAATTTTTCACGTCCCACACCTATGCCTTCTTCACAACAAGGACAAAACTGAGCTCTCTCTCACACCTTCTAAAACACTGAGTGAGGTAACAGCATTAAAGCTGGAGTAGATTTACAGTAAGGTCCAGAAGAGCACTAAAAAAGCCTTTTTCTGCAGAGTTGGAGCCAACTAAAACAAGTTTAAACCAGAGTTTCATTTGAGAGGCAAGGAGAAAGTATACATCAACAAAGCAGTGATGCAAGGAACATCTACAAGATGGAAATCTATGCAGCACCCCTATTTCAAACGTGTGATGGCAATATAGTCCAATCATTTATACTTTGTTGGAAAAACGGTGCCCATCTTATTTCACCAGAGACATGCTGCCTTTTAAGGTAACTGATACAAACTGAATGGTGCTATAGAACACACTGAAATCTTTTTACAGTTTTGAGAACTAGATTGAAAATTTCAGCATTTATCACAAACTTCACATTTCACAGGAGCCAGAGACCATCCAGCCAGTGTCCCCTACTTTTCTGACCTAGGCATCTGCAGTTTTGAATGAATTAAAACCCAGATAACTACTGAAACATGCATTTAAATTAATTTCCTATTTCTGCTGCACCAGACTGTAGCTACTTAATCTGAGAGCCTTGTAGCTTGACATACCAAATAACCAAACTCCTTAAACCATCTGTAGACATTCCACTGTTTGTTGTTCCCAAACTTCAGAAATCACAAGGTGGATTCCCCTTGACCCTGATCTTGTGTCTTTCCTAGTAATGCTCCAAGTGTAGAACACAGGGTGGGGAAGCTTCTTTCCAAATGTTTTCCAAAACATTGCAGAGCCTCTTGCCTGACTTCTCCATACACACTCTTACTGTTCAGCTGAACTCCCAAACTATTAACATGGTAATTGCTCATGACTGAGCACAGCTGAGAGGCTGAGTCCTGCAAATCAATGAAAACACTCCTCACCAAGTCCTCCCCTTCTTGGTCAGTGTTTCATCTGCTCCATATTTTTCAAGATGGCAACACATGAGCATGGAGCTTCTCTTCTCAGTCTGCATGGAACAATGTGTGGCAGCTGCACTTGCACAGAAAACCATCCAGAAGTATATTACACCTCTGTTAACGCAATACATCTATTATCCCAAAAGGCAAACAGTTGCTCCTATTAGCAACTCTGTAATATTTTATTTCTTCAGTATCAGTTTCTGCCAACATCATGCTAATAAATGCATGATCCCTAGTTAGAAATCAGTGGTTAAGTTACATATAGTGTATTAGCCAGGATGTGGGGGCAGAGGGGGGCTAATTTGAGAAATACATAGAAACCTTGCTTTCAGGAGAATGAGAATTAGCACTTTTAATGTGCTCTGGGATTTCAAGTTGAATGTCTGAACCACTTAAAAAAAAAATCACTTTACAGTAATTTCCAACTGGTTGCCTAACACCCATCTCCTAAGTGACTATCATCAAAACATAACCATAACACTAGCAATGAATTAATATTAAAACCCTTCAGTGAGATCACAGAAGTCCTCAAGAAACAGCCCAAGTTGTCAGAGCACACTTTTCCCACACACTAAGTAGTAGTCAGGTTCTGGAAATAAAAGCTTTGTTCAATTACTAAAGTGGGTGCTAGGTACACTTCTCATTTACACATATAATTTTGAAATCCAAATCAATTTGATGGTGTCTAAACAGATTTTAAAAGCCAAGAACAACTAGTTCCAAAAAGAGGATGATGCAGTAGTCAGGGAAGCTACACTCACCCACCAGGACAACTTGACTAGGAAGGAACTGCTCTCTGACAGTTTCATATACTTTAGCAGGGATAATTAATGAAGTTTTGCAGGGTTTCTGCATACCAGCAAGTCAGAAGTGGCTACAATCTTCACTTATGAAATGGACATTTTGTTGTCCATCTATTCTGCTTTACAGAAATACTCAGTTAGGTGCAGGCCTGCGTTGTCACTCTCTCTCTGCTGATGTTGGTAGCTCACCAGTATCACTCCAGAGAGAGCAACAGCCCAGCAATCTGTGAAAGGCATAATCTAAGCGACTGCAAAATGGAAGTGCTAAAGACAAGAGCAGCCTAAAATAGCAGCCTGAGGATGGGCAGCAGGCATCTGCCTGCCAAAAGCAAAACACCTCACAGGGTAAAGTTCCCCAACGCCTGGGCCAAGAGAGTGATGGCCACTCCAAGGTTTCTTAACACCTCCCTTGGCTCCCTGCTACTTCTCACTAGTTGTGTATCTTTGTCTTCACAAATAAAGCTTCAGCTGTTTCTCTTGTCTGTGTGCTGCAAGTTAACATTTACCATTGCTGGACATTTCTGAGCCCATCAGACAGAAGCACAGTGACCTTCCCAGCGCAGGAGGCAGCTGCCATGTCAGGCAGGTCTACAACATCACACACACAACTAAGATGAGCAAACAAATTTGCTACAAATAAATGAAAATGCACCTAACAAAGTTTTCCAGAATATTAGATGTGCATGTGTTGCATGCCAGGTTTCTGAGAAAAAAGGGAAATAAGCATGCAAGCCATTTTCTCCAAAACCACAACCCCTTAATTCCCCAGGTCAGCACAGTGTCTGGTCCTTCAACATTGCACTCGGCTCAGCAGATGAGGAAACAGTCGCACCAGAAGGCCCTGGAACAGATGGAAACCAGAGCAGCTGGAGAGCAGGGAAATGTCTGTGTGGGTGAGGGGGTGGGGGTAGAAAGCCCATCCCCACTCCCGAGCTTTAAAGCTGCATGGAGCCCTACTGCAAACTCAGCCCATGGATCTGCTGGGGAGAAAGCTGAAGGAAGCAGTATGTGGCCGGATGATTTAGTGCTTCCCAGACTTCCCATCAGGAGAGCAATACTGAGCCATGCAACACAGGCCTGCAAGCACTGGGTGTGATCCCCTCAGGAGTGCAGGAGATAGTGGAAAAGAGCAAGCTGAGCATTTGACTTCTTCATGGAAAGCACAGCAAATGAAGAACTGCCAACTGGAGAAAGCCTAGAACTGGAGCAGTAAAGAAGGAAACAAAACTACACATGCATACTGGAGAAATGAGCAGGGAAACACCGATATCAAAACCTGCCAGGGTTTGAGGGATCTTTTTCTTCTTTCTTTTTTTAAGTAAGAGGCATTACCAAAATGGCACAGAGATACATTTTCATAGAGGAAAAAAACATGGTAAATGTGGAAGAATAAGAATTGAAGAAAAAGCCCCTACCATATGGTAGAATTATTCCACTACAGTTTAGATTCACAGCTTTACAACACCTGCATAGTTAATAACCATATTAAGTCACATATGATGTCACCAGTTATTTCCTTTCTTTCTTAACTTATTTAACTATTAGGGAAATACATCTAACAGGGGTTGCTATACTTTTGGAAAGGCAAATGACTGTCCATGATTAAGATGCCCATCCCCTGACACAGTTTGGAAAGCAGCCTACCCCCAGTTCCCAGATGAGGCAAAAGGGACCAAGCCTTGTGAGGGAAACGCAGCCATTAAGCAGGGATAGTTTATCATAAACAAGATGAGTGAGGTGGGTTTTTTTTCTTTTCTTTGTTTCCTTTAATTTTGGTTGTAACTATGTTCTGCAATCCTTTTGGTTCCTCAAGTCAGGAGACAAGAAACTAAACTGATCAACTTGTAAGACGGAAGTCCTGATATTAGAGCAGGAGATTACAGTGTTAACCCAGATAATGCAAACAAGGTCAGTCAACACTTGTAAAAGGCACACAGAAATACTCCATTATTATATACACGTATATAAAACTGTTCGTTACCTGGCCTGCCAAAGTAGAATTAGACTTTGGACATTGATTTTCAGCAGCTGTGAGCAACTGCAAAATTGACAGGGCAGTGGAAAGTTTTCATTACGATTTTTCCTCCTTAGTTATTCCTCTTCCTAATCACAAGCATGATGCTTTTGTTCTACTATTACCCCACAGACTCCAAGAAAACGTTCAGGTGCAGTCTGGCACCAGAGGTAAGCTGATCTAACCATTAGTTGCCATCAGAGGATCATCACCACAGGGGTAGCTGAACAGCAATGACAGCACAAGGGAAGAAGCAAGAGTGGTACGGCTGATTTCAAGCATCACAACCCATTGGATCAGCTTATTACTATACCATGCATTCAAACTGCCTTCAGGCCACAGCCAGGTGGTTCAACAACTTAAACTGAAAAGCACAGCAGTAAAACAAGCCAGACATTTGCTGCACAGAAAGATATGAGAAAGCAGTGTCCGCTGATATGACTTGCAGAAAAAAAAGGAATTCTAATTTGGTCAAATATGTGAAAAAACATTTTTCATCCAACTGATGAAACACACAAATCAACAGCAAAGCTACACAAGGCATGGAAAACCTTGCAGTTACCTCTAGCTACTCCTGCTGACTGGAAGACTTCTGACTTAAGAGTTATTTCATACCAATGCACAACTCCAGTGAAGGATGTGCATATATTCTGGGATCTGGCATTAGAATTTCTTTTAGACAAAAAATGTTATATCTCATTGTGATTTACAAAAATAAAGGCCATTTGGGAATACTAAGGATATTTGTCAAGAGACAAATAGTTAACAATTAGTTAAGACATTCTAAAAGCAATTAATCCATGGGTGCTCAGAGGATGGCCTCCAGCAGTTCAAGCCAAGCACACACAGAGTCCCTCAATGAATGACTGTGGTGGATAAACACGCTACTTAAAGGAAGGATATTTCATTGACATCCATTCAACACCTAAGAAGCCTTCTGGACAGAGAGGTAAAACTTTCTTAAGATTTTTCATTACACTTCTCTTGCTCACATTGTACTTGTCTGCAGTCTTCCTAAATCCCCGTACTAGAAGTCCATTAGCACAAGATTGGATTTTACATATTCGGGGGCGGGGGGGTTTAAAATATATTCACCACAAGAATTTTTAAATATATCCCACTATTCGAAACACTTTTGTTCCAAGAGCTGACCATTACAGACTATTTTCTAGATATGGCAGGACAAATTCCTTCCTGTCTGAGAGTTTCCATGGTAATAAAAGTCCCCTTTAAACACATTCACGGTGGTTTGGGCAGGCCAAACAGGCAGCCTTTGTACTGAAAAGCTCCCTCTTTGTACTCCTCTGTGCTGATCCTGCACAAACTACCGTAAAAGTGTATTTTAGTGGAGGCAGAGTAAAACTAAGGCTCACATCAGTTTCACACGACAACTGTTTATTCCACAGCACAAATACAATCCTCTGGAAGATTCCCTTCCCCAAAATTTTGAGTGGTTGGAGAAAGCAATTTGCAGGACAGTCTAGGGCATATTTCAAGCAGACTTAACCCCAGGAACTTTGCCATTTCCACTATTAAAAGAGATGAACTGAAATGACCACCCTCTTTCTCCCACCCCCCCCTCCCCACCATGTAGTCGCACTGGTATTTGGAGATGGCATATTTACACCAGCACTTGCATCTCTAGTTAAACCACGTACTGGTCTCAACTGACACCTCCACATCAGCACAGAGATCTGTCTTGGAAAGGAACTGGGAGAATGACCTAATGTGGCTCAGAATGTTTGGAGGAATATATGGAAACAAAAAACATTTTTCTGATGTTCAACAAAGCACCTGTCTTTAAATTTCTATCTATTCACACCTGTACTTCAGCATCTTTGAGTACTAGCAAAAATTTCAGCACATTTAGGTATTGTTACAGGTGAAGCTTTTTTTCATTAGGAGTTTACATGTCAGTAAATCTCACAGTATTTTGAATTTGGAAAGATGATTCTTTTTCTGCTACCATTACAGCAGACCTTCTACAGATTCCAGATCCACTCCACAGACAACAATTCTCTTAAAGAACAAAATCATTAAGCAAAAACATGCAACTTGAATTCACTACAAAGGGTTTCACAGCTATCCCTTAGATTTTTTGTTCATATATTTTCAAAAATTTGCATGGAGATAATTTTAGATAAAAGGTCTCTATATCCTGGTCAAGTTTGTTCCCTAGAGTTTTCAACATTGCAGACATCTCAAACTCCGAAGTGCAGCTCAGTTCCCAAGCCACTTTCCTTGCTTATAATAAGGGAGAGGAAATTTAAGCATCTAATTTGCACAGTGAGCTTTTTTCCAGTGCTACCATTAAAAATTGTGGGTTTTTTTGCTACCTCATCTAGTGGAAATTTCAGTATAGCACAGTCAGTGTAGCACAGAACTCTCTTATCCTGGCTTTTGAGAAAATGTATGAAGAAAGAAGAAAGAACAGCAGGAATAGCCCCAAGAAACCAACATACTGCTTCATTATCTCTCATCTCCACAGTTTAAAACACCCTTCAAACACACACATGCACATCCACTGTCTCAGCTCTCACCCCTGCCATGTAGCTCATGCCCTGCCACTGCTCCAGAGAAGTCTGATCTTGACTGTGCACTCTCTTTGCTGCCCAAAACCTGAAGCAATTTGTATGGGAAGCATTATCCAAATGAATGAAAAAGTCAGTTTTGAGATCACTTTCACATGCATAAGAATGAAAATACCTGATCTTTGTCAGATCCAATTTAGAGGCATTTAGAGTTCCTTTTTGGCAATAGAGGAAACAGCCTTAAAATTGCAGCAAATTTAAAATTGTGGGAGGCAATGCAGTAACATTTAAGGCAAGCAGACAGAATAGGTGGAGTGAGAAAGGCATGCTATGCAGAACTATGTGACCCATAAACCCAAGCTACAGCTGTAACTTTTTGGTAGGCAACTTTTAAGAACAAGATCAGACCAGATACAGAAAAACCAGGTGACAGCAAAGTATTCATGAAATACTTCTCAAAATAACAGGTCTAGTAGCTCACTGACTACTGGTAACTGAAAAATTATGAGTTTAGCTTCAGCAAAGCTAACAGCATTTCCTTTTTGCCAGTAGAAAGTTTCAACTTGGGAAAAGAAACTGAACAGAATTTGTTTTGGTTGCCAGCAAAACCTGGTCTATCGCTTTCCTTGAAACTAGTCCAATTTAAACAAACATCAATGTAACATCCCACATTTCTCATGCTAGCAAATCTTACTAGGAAGACTTTCCACAAACACATGGTATTGATCAGTTACTATCAACAACAAAAAAATTCATATGCAGTCCTTAAGGATCATTTGTAGTAAATCCATCTACTTCAGCAATCTAGCCATAAATCTATCTCCATAAACAGACGCAACACATTAGATGATTTTCACTGTAGGTTGTAATATTTCTGAGTATGTTTAAATTGCTCTCAAATTATGCTTTATCAAACCATCATGCTGATTGTAAGATAAGTGAATATAATCAGAAAAGGTAAACACTAGCCTCTATTTCTTATGCACCCTCTTCTTAAAATCAGAGTCATTGTACGACAAAGATTTCATTACCACCCTGTTCTGACAGAAACCAATATTAATTATTATTTGAATTAACCTTTGAGCCATCGTTTTCATCAGTACTCAGTAAAGACACTGACAATTTCTAATTACATTCTACTCTCATTATAAGTCACTAGGCTGTAAAGCTGCATCTGACAAGACTGCTATACTTGGCCTTGAAATGCTTTGGACTTCACTATAAATCTTTCAGAAACATCCAAGAACTCATTGAGTACAAGAGCTATCACACAGGATGCTTCTCCAACAATTTAGAAGCTGTTTTAAAGGGACAGCAAGTGTGAGATGACTGAATTGCAATACTATTCCTGAAGCAAAATAAACTAGCAGTCTCTTTATCATTCAGCATCACTACGTAGATGATCTTTTACCAAAAGTTAGATACAGTGGATTCACTCAGTCTGTCAAGTACAATTATTCAGTGATCATCAACTAACTCATAATTATATTCAACAAATAGTAGTATAAGAAAACTAAAAATTTATAAAGCGAGAGATATCTGATTCCAAAGCTTACAGCAAGTATCTACAACATAAGCCATATTTATTACAGACCAAAGAGAAAGGTTTGATCTGCTAAAGAGTTATTAGTTCTCTACCAGGAAATATGGATTTTAAGGGTCATAAATGAAGAACAACCTGTAATTAATATACAAAAATTAGTGCAAGAGGGCAATTTTTCTTTTGTAATTTTTCAGCTTTACCTCACATAATCACTTTGCTGCAGTCAGTTATCTAGCCAGGAAAAAATGAAATATACACATGGATTTAGGGAAAGTGAATGCTATTCTGGAGAACAGGTTTCTACCCTCAACTATGCCAAATCTCTTGAACAAATAAATTAAACTTCTAACAGAGTGATTTCTGGCTCTGTAACCCGAACCTCACTTTTGCAACTTCACAAAGCTCACATCTATGACTAACTCCAAATGTCCAATCTCTAAGCAAAAGACAGTTTTATTTGAAGGAATACCAGAGGCTGGGATCTATCAGGTTTCAAAACCAGAACTTGACTTAGCTGCTGACTCAAGACATATTTCAAGATAACAGAAGCATATTTCAAGATACCATTTTTAACCTTCCACTATTGAAAATACCTGTATCTTAGAACAGAAGCCTCAGTACGTAATCAGTCTAAATCCAGTGAATGACATTTCATGTTAAAGAAACCTTGACTTGGACTAAGTTTCACAACATGTATTACTTTAGATTTTGTTCATCTCAAAAAAAAAAAAAAAACAAAACCCAAAAAAATAACCTCAACAAAATCCCTGCCAATGATCCTTCCTTCACAGATCACTTTCACGTATGCTGTAAATTACACAGAAGATCCAATTCCGCAAACATTTTAAAGAGAAATTACAAGACACAAGAGAACCTAATATGAAGTTTGCAGGTTTTAACATGGAAAATGCAAGCTCTGCATGTATTTAAACATATAATGCATTCCATTAGGTAATGCACAGCAACTCTGTAAACTCACAGGGTAATGATGGTCCATGACTAGAAGAATAGCTAGATTTAATCAAATTTATCACAAGACAGAATATGGTAAGAGAATTCAGATTTCTTGATTTTTGGAAATGGCTAGAGATGATGGATGGGACTCCAATCTATAAAAATGCAGTGTTTGTAGGCACTAGTGTCAACAGTGTTACCAATTCTAAACATGCCTCCATTAATCCTGTCCACATATTCTGAAACTATCCAGGCCCTTCACCTTAAGGCCCCTACTTGCTTACCCCCTCAAATTGGCCATACTGGTTTGTTGCCTTTTTCTTTTCCGTGCAGTTACATGTTTTTCAGAAGTTACTCCAACATACAACTTCTCTGTATTGCATTAGAATCTACCTGAATACTCAGATAGTCATTCTTCTTTCACGCCCAATACATTAAATGCCCAGATTATTCTTCTACTTCTCTGTGAAAAACATTTAACGGGTGGTATGAGTATTTCTTTTCTAGGCATGCATAGGTAAAAGGAGACTAGAGGGAAGAAAAATCATCATTCTTTACCATACAGAAACTGTACTTACACAGAAACAGATAATTTAATTCTTATGTCTTATCCTTATCTATCTCATTACTAAGAACATATGGCCGAGTGATGGGCAAATGTCTGATTCAGATCAATAATCACATGGAGAAGGTGGAAAGGAGGCATCAGAACCAAGGTGGGGTTGTCTGTCTTTATGAACATTTTAAAGTACTTTCCACACAAAATTTTCAAGAGTTTGCTACTGGAGTTAAATTTAAGGGTAGACCAGAAGGACAAATATATATCTGAGCCTTTGAAAAAGCAAGGAAAACTGTGAAAGAGTCAGTTTTGATTTTATCCTACATCAAATCCTACATTGTGACTCTATTCTGCTAAGGCATAACTGTTTCACAGATCACAGAATCATAGAACAGTTTGGGTTGAAAGGGACCTTAAAGATCACTTAGTTTCAGTCCTCTAAAACAAAGCACATGATTTCATGACACTCATAAACACATTCACCCTTTTGATTAAAATTAAGATAATACTAACATGATCATTAAATCAACAGCAAACTTACTTGAAAAATGTATTTGGTGAAGAGAAAGGTGGCATTTTAAAAGCCCCCACAAGATATTGCCTTATTGCTGGGGGTGGAGGGAAGACAAGTGATATATGCCTTTGAGAAGGATCAAAGAAATAGGGGCAAAAAACATTAAATCCATAGCTTTGTTCATGCTAGTAGATTAAGACCTTCTTCCCCTTCCCAGTGCCACTTTCAAAATCCTGTATGTGGGGGAGCATAGGGGACAAGGAGGTTAAGAGAGAAAACAACAGCATTACAGCACCTTGTTTTGCTTATCAGCTATTCATAGACCATGACAAAATCCCCAACTGTGCTCATGCCATTTTTTCACATCAAATTTGCTAGTGACATTTTTCAACAGGCCTAATAAGCAATGCATTCTAATAAATCAGCCTATAAAAGCACCTATTCCATTTAAAACTCAGTGCTAAATGACTGATAGCTTGTGGTCTTCCAATAGCAGAGATACATCCTACTATTACATAACTACACTGCTTTTAAACAAATTCTAGATTTCCCCTCTATTCTTCATTAAAGTTACTTAGGAGGCAAAATTCAAAATGCATTAGTTAGGGAAGAGATACGAGAATTAATGGCAAGAGCAGCCAGTCACTAAACACCACCTAAGAGAATTTACCATGCCAGAACATGCTGCTTTTAATTGTGTCTAGGCTGGATTAGTTTCAACTCTTGTTACTTCAAATTCTGGTACAAACCTTTTCTCTGCAAACAGAAAACCATCTCCCCACCTTCTTTGAGGTGCTTTGCTTGTATTAGTTGAACTAAGAAATGACCACATCCTAAAATTCCTCTAAGTTCTTTCTTGAAACAAACCCTGTATTTCTGCACAGTTCCTTTTCCTGTTACCCTCCACAAATTTACCTGTACAGACATTGATTGCAATTTAACTATTAAGCAGAAAACAAAACAACTGATGAGTTTATTTTGTACATATGGCATGCTATCTAGAAGCTGTAGTAGGTTTCAGGAGGAAGCTTAAATATTAACTTAGCAAAGCAGGATCATGACTCCTCAACAACTGAAATAGGCACAAGCCTTTCATGACACCTGCATTCCTGTTAATGAAAAACTTGATTTTGTAAGACCTCCTTTAAAATTCTGTTAATTTCTTCATCTTATGAATTCATACTTGGCACCCTTCAAAACATCTATTTTGAAAATGTAACAGCTGCTTCTATCTAAAACCCATTTGCCTACTTTCACAACCATGAGTTCTTAAATACTTCATGATCTTAATACATCCAACATTTTTTTCCATTACTTTAGTATAAAATTCCTCAAATTTTAGTTGCTTATGCTAAAATATTGTGTGAGTGCATTTTACAGATTACTTTGAAAGAGCAAGTAACTTTTGGGAGAGCCTCTTCCCTAACACAAGTTACCAAATGAAACACAGAAGTAACAGTCATGCCTGTGACTTCACATTTACAGACTTATGTCTTTCCAAGTCATTCTCAGCTAAGCAAAGCAACATAATTCTCAAAAATCCTGCAGTACCAAGTGGTTATTATTTGTGCAAAAGTTCTTCTAAATATGGTGCTCACACATCTATACATGAAGACGTGAATAAACTCTTACTGTTCCACCACTGCTTCAAGCACCAAAGGTTTTTATACAGAGTGGTACTGTAGCATGTCACACACTATGATAAAACAGAGAGACCTCAGTACTAAACAATTAAATAATATACTACAGTACAGTTTTTCACACAGAGAGCCAAGAAAAAGAAAAGTAGAAGTTATGGCTCCCATGATAACTGCAGCTTGATTGTAATACTGTTTTATACAGTTATATTTGAACAAACACATCAATTTACAATTGATGGGGAATTATAACTGAAGGACACAGTCACATACTTTGTCTCACTCCTAAATAAATCAGAGGCATTCAAAATAAATTTCCATCCCACTTGTACAACTTGGTAAGGTGACCAGTTTGCTGGGCAAGAAGAAATCACAGTATAAAAGCATTTAAACTGTATGTATCAAACTATTTATATGAAGTTACACTGAAGCACACAGGGCAACACTGCCACATTTTAACTAGAACATGGACTATTTAAACATCCATGAAATTATATTACCATTCAGATTTGTTCCTGTCATATTTGACTTAACTTTATCATGATTCATGGCCACTGCTAATAAAATCCATTAAATATATTTAAGCTTAGCATTCCTAAAACAGGAATAAACAACAAAAATGCATCATTGGAGTGCTTACTTTCAAAGAAAAAAGCATTAAAATGAGGAAGCTTGGTAAGAGAAACAAAATCAGTTAGAGAAAACATTTACAGAAAACAGACAAAAAAAAACCTGAAAATGTGGAGACATGAGGAAAAAAATGCATCACAGTTAAACCTCAGGCAGGGAAGCTATCAGTAAGGACATTTCTCAAGAAGAGGGAAATAAATTGGACCAAAGGAACTAGCAAGTAAAGTTGCAAAGATATGTTCCTAGAAGGGCAAAGTCAGAAAAGGTCCTTTCACAAATGCCAGGTATACAAAGCCAGCTAGAGAATTCACTGGACTAACATATAACCAAGATATGAAAGAATTATTCCAAGAAAATAAAAATTACAAGTTTTCTGCATCTGCTGTCATTGGAGAAGCTAAGGTAAGCTTTCATCTTTCTTGGCACATAAATCCTCAGAGGCAGTTTTGGTCAAACCAAAGCAAACACCAGCAAGTCACCAGTGCATTCACCAAGAGTTGGATGGCATTCACCAGGAGCTGTGAGGAGCTGCAGGATAAAATAGCCTATCTGTCCACTATGCCACATAATATCTCGGGTTCCCACACTGCTTTGTTGCCAATTATGCATCACTTCTGAAAGGTGGCATACCTTTACAGCCTGTCCAGAACTACAGACCAGCAAGTCTCACGTCCCAGTAGGGCAAGTAAGTTGAAAATAGAAGAAACACAGGCACATACCAAAGTACAGACTACAGAAGTGACACTGATGCTTTCCCACAACAAAGTCCTGTCTTAGCAGTACAGGAGATTTCACTGGAGCAATTGAGAAGTAGCCAAAGTCTGAGCTAACATGGATGACCAAAACACATGCCAGCTGCTGAACAAAGGTCCTCCAGCAATGGCTCCTAAGGAAACTAAGCTAAAACAGCAAAGGAGGGAAGATCTTCACATGGATGAAAGCAACCAGTTCAGACTGGGAAATCAACATCAGGAAACATGACCCAACCCTTTCCACACCTGCACTGACAGCATGAACATAAAAGATCTAGAAACAGGTGAACCTTGAAGTGCGTTTGCTAATAGTATTAACAAGTTTGTTTTGCTAAAAATTAAAATCAACTATGCAGGAAGCAGCAGATCTTCATCACACCCACTGAAGGTGTAATAAACTGCAGATGAGATGCAGTGGAAGGAAATAGATAACAACGCACATGAGAAAATACAATCTGACTGTTTTACATGCATTTTACTGAGCCCTGACATGATTTGGGAGCTAGAATAAATAATCTAGGAAAACAAGATTTGTCAGAAGAGTAAACAGAACACTAAGCATATTTAAGAAAAGAGATGACAAAACCCCCCACTGAATTGTACAAGAAATGGGATACAAAAGTCTATGAGGTGCTTATACCTTGCTGCAGTGACCGTGTTTGCTCTTCTCACCTCCACTTCAAAATTAAACTTACTGATGGACCAGAGAGAGGTGACAGGCATTTGAACACCCCTCTGAATCCCCAGCCTCAAGAAGGGCCAACCAGGGAGAGAATAAAAAAGTTTACAAAATCGAGAGTGGCATGGAACAGGTAATCAGTGAACCATTGTTCTCCTTCTCTTTTAACAAGGAAACTAGAGAACATCAAACAAAACCAGCAGCTGGTAGGTTCAAAATAAAACAAATAGAAGGAAGCAACTCTTCATACAGTGTGTACTTAAGCTGCAGAACTCATTGCCACAGTCCCGATGGAAGCCAAGAATTTACACAGACCAAGAGAAGACTAGATGAATTCATGCAAGAGAAATTCATTAAGCATTAAGCATTACCTATCACTTTTTCTAAGACAATTCTGAGCAGCAGAGCTGTGGAGGCTATGGATAGGCTTGCCCTGTTTCTGGATAGCCTCCACCTTGGTTGTTATGAAATGGGATTCAGACCTCTGGTAGTAAAAAAGAAAGATGATATTCACAACATGGTTTTAATAGGTGTTGACAACTATGCTACTTCAATAATACACCATTTCCAGTATAACATTTCACCCTCCTTTCATGAAGATACTGTATTTCAGTCCACATTACCAGTACTTCAAGAATGTAAGTGAGATTACAACACTAGAGGATCACAACATGAGAGAGACGAGGACACCCAAAACTGTATCTGACTCTGCTGCAATTCTACCAGTCCTGTATAAAAGATTATCCCTATTCCAACAACAGAAAATTCAGAGAGAGTTTCTGATCTGGTTGTAACTTCTTAAAGGAGTAAAAAAAAAGAAACAGAAACACTGATAATACTAAATACTGTAGCAGATACAGTACATCTCTGGCTATACTCAGTACCTAAAGTGGGTTTTAAGTTCATTTTTTTACCAGCTCAAGAAAGTGTGGTTTTAATAACTCAAATCAAAGTTTGTTATACACGGAAATGTTAGGAATACTGAACTTTTAATAAAACAGTATTTTCATGTTTGAAGGAAAAAGACTTAAAAACAGCACTGAGTGGTAAAAAAAAAATAAAATCTTCATACTTTTCCTGATTTAAACAGCAGCTGTAAAAGATAATATCAGCTCAATGCACTGGCCTGAAGCTTTACAACTGTTATAAAAAGGTACTTAAAATAACTACAACATATTTAGGTTAAGCACTTAAAGGAATTACTAGAAGACTGAATTCAATCCTTGGTTCCAATCTACAAGTCATTGTGCAACACCTTAGCTGCTGAAAACAAAGCCTCTCTGTTACCTATAAAGTGGGGACCATGCCCATCCCCTGAACTGGGGGTACAGACTTTTCCCTCTGCAAATTCAGAGCACTGGCAGTTGCTTTTGTAAGCAGTGGAAGAACCCAGTCTCTCTGCAACTTCCAGCCTACCCTGCTTTCTCCAAACCATGGAAGGTGCTGCTGCCATTCAGTGCTGAGCACAGCCCAAGCTTAAAGGCAACAGCATATTCCCAATGTAGAACAGACCTTCTGCTAGACCTCTGTCAGAGACAAAGCAGAACATGCCAGTGGTTTATTTTCAAGGACTCTAAATGATCAAAGTTTTCACAGGTGCAGTAAAACTCACCATAACACAGATCACACCCAACAGATAATGTGTTTGGCTCCAATTTAGTTTAGTCAGGTTAAATACCTGACTTGATATGGAAGAAAAACCTGACAGAAAATGTGAGTCAAAATGGCTACTAGCACAGAGTAGAGAGTACACTCTCTGAACTCTTCCTACTGCTAAACCAAAGCCCAATGTATTATGGCAGACTATTTGGCAGAACTTGTTCAAGGAACTGTATAGGACAAGGAAGAAGCTTAGGGAAGTTCCCTAAACTCAATACACAAAATAAAACTGTTTAGAATTTACTCCTAAGAAAAATATTTAAAGGAAGAAGACAAATCCTGAAAATAGCAGGCTGTTCAGACACAGACTCTAAACAATCAAAACAGATTTTTTTTTTTTTTTAAAGTGCTGAATGTCAGACCAACTCTCCTTTTAAGGACGACATTTATCTACTTCACGAGAGCAGCAGCAAGACAGAATTAACATTTGGTAAAGAACCAAGATCCTCTGCCGAGTGCTGCTTGGTAATCAGCAACTATTACACACCCCAACATGGCAGACACCAAGCACATCACTATGAACCTGGCACACCAGGTTGGAGTAGCACTTCGGGTCCTGGCTTCCAGCCACCTGCTCAGGCCACTAGCCCTGAAAAGAAGAAAAACCATCCAAGCACTCAGAAATGCATGAACTAAACAGTTATTTTGCCTTCTAACACTTCCATGTGTAATTAAGACAAGGAGCATCAAATTCACTCACTGGAAGTGAATGTACTTTTTCTTATGGTACAGCAGAACTCAAAATTCTGCTCTTTCAGAGCAAGCCTTGTCCATAGACCAGCAACAATAAGCATCCCAAAGTGGAAAAATACCCTTGCTGCTCCTATTCCAACACCTTGGGGGTTTTTTTGAGGCAACACTTAAGTTCCTTTTAAGCCCTTCCTGTAGCAATTCCTACCACACCAGACACCTCCAAATGTAATCCACTGGAATAAGCAGCCTTTAAATTAAGGTGTTGTAAGGTCATATAGCAACAAGATGATCGGATTAAAGAGCAAGTGGAGTTAAGTTAATACTGAGTCACTATTTTAAGTTCTGTGCTCAAGACAACAGCATGATAGCCTTTCAAGTACAAACCAGTCTTCAAGCAGGATGGCTGAAGAACTCTTCTATTTAAAAAAGTTTTATTTCTTGTCTAAATCTGAACATGAAATGAAGGACAACAACTCATCAGACAGACAAGATCTGGTCCCAGAGACAGATGTTTTACAGCTGTGCTTTGGGCTTCCTAAAGCCCATTAGAGCTAGCACATACAATTCCTAATGTAAACAAGCTGCTTTTAGTAACTACAGTATTCACTCTGAACACACACAACGCTAGTCAGGGCCACCACTCCTCACAGTTTGCACCAAATGCAGCTTACAAGGCCCGTAAGATAGAATTTGTAAATCCTCTCTCCTGCACGTCCTGCCATCCCCTGTAGACCCTAAAAAGGAATTTTTTAGATGTAAAACCCAAGGAAAGAAATCTAGAAGGTACACTACATGAAGGTTTGGTTTTTTGTATCTATGGCAAGCATTTACCTTCTATTAACACACATACAATTGCCCAAATCTTGAGAAAAACAGGAAGGAAAGCATGAGCTTCCACTCTTCCACCTGCCAAGAAGTCCCTTTCTACCACACTGCAGGCAATATACACAAGCAAGCTGACAAAAAAGCCAGGGCTCTTCAGAATGCAAGCAGCTTCTAATGCCACATTGCTGCTGTGCTGAAAGAGTCATTTCAAGCTGACAGGTGGACTGAGCAAAAGCTGCAGTCAGAATCCCTGACTTTTTGTAACTTGTTCATTCTTCTGCTAAGCTACATAGTGTAAACTGCCCATTTCTCTCTCTGGAGAGCAGCAAGAGCACAGTATTACAGAAGTGACTAAGCAGCATGTTATTTGACTTGCAATGTACTTTTTTTCATCAATTTTAACAAGTAGGAGTGCATTCATTTCACTGTCAGAAAACTTAAGACTATGATAGGAAGTAACAGCCTCAGCCACCTACTAGGACCAAGCACTCATTTCATCTCAAACCAGCAGGAAAATGTAAATAGTTGGGAATATTCTGAATAACGGAATCCATTGAATTACTGACTGATGAAACTTGATGACACTGAAAACACACTGACTTGATAAAATTTGAGACAGAAAAATTGACTCAAAGCTGATGAACCTAATGGAGGATTTCAAGCTTGTAAAAGAAGAAGAAAACAAACCACCAATCCAAAACCAACAACAAACCCTCCTTCCCTTTCTTGTGAATAAATTGTCTCAAAGTTTAAATACTTCACATTTGACAGAGTAAACAAGATATTTATACAATAGTAAATCTTTTAGGCTTTTGTATTCCTACCTGAACAGGAAAACTGATTTCTGGGCAGTGGATTATTAATTCTAAATTTTTTTCTAGCATGCAATCTATAGCATCAATGGAATAAACAAATTTTAATATCCATTTTAACTCAGACCAGCACATTTTTCTTTTCGAGTCCTTTGCTTCACAGATGATTACTCTATTTCTCTTTCTCCCATGAAGGTTCCCAGGCAACTGATCCAATCCACTTGCTCACTGCCACCAAAATGAAAAGATGAAAAGGGCTTGCTGCTGTCCAAGCCAGCGGCCCCCCTCGTCCTTAGTACCAGCTCTGGTGTTCATCAGATCCTTTTATGAGCCAGTTTGATTCATTACAACAGCAAAATGCTCTCCATTTTACAGAGTTATTTTTCTGCCATTTTGGTGAACTAAAGTGGCTCACAGAAGGACATGACAAGCACTGCTGCTGAAAAAAAGTAGCAGAGCCATGTGGCTGTGAGGAAGGGTGCAGGGGGACAAAGGCAGAGAGGAAACTTCTCCTTTCAGAACAATGTCTGGTTAAATTAGCTCAGTGCATTTCTCAAACCATACCCTGACTTACAAATGATTAGATGGACCACAAGACAATATTCAACAGCTTTCAGCCATCTTCAGAGCTACAAAAAAATTATCATACAAAAAAAACCCCAAAAAACAAAACAAAACCAAACCCAACAAAACTCTTACACAGATTTAAGTATAATACTCTATCAGAAGAAAAACGTTCTTACAATAATATCAAGATAAGGATATCCTAGATGAGGTGGGTAAAGAAAGCTTGGC
Source organism: Trochalopteron elliotii (assembly GCA_024734555.1). Taxonomy (NCBI): domain Eukaryota; kingdom Metazoa; phylum Chordata; class Aves; order Passeriformes; family Leiothrichidae; genus Trochalopteron; species Trochalopteron elliotii. The sequence continues at coordinate 7,360,866 of JANPWX010000024.1, forward strand.
AGATTTCACTCTAATTTTCAGGGGGTTGTTTTTTAATTTAAAAAATGAACCAACAAAAAAAACATGAAGAAACAAGCAAGAAACAAGAACCCAAACAACCCTGGGAACAACCACCAATCTCAATAAGCATTACGATGGAGAAACAAGTATTTTGGATAAGCAGAAAAGAGCAAGAACTTTTGTCACCAGTATCCAAAATAAACCTACCAGAGGACAGCTCATGTGCCTAAGAGAAAATACCATCAGGGAAGGAGGCAGTCAAGCCAACAAGGTGGAAGCAGGTGCTACAGCTGCCTAGTCCCCAGGTTTTCTGCCCAGTGATTTCTGTCCGTGGATCAATCTGCCTCCTTAGGTGATAGACTGCCTGCTGCTGATGTACTGTTTCACTCCAGAAGAGAGAAGTCAAGGTGTATCAAATGTATCACTCCCACAGCCACATTGAATCGATCTCACTCTTCAAAGTTCATTGCCTACCTGGAGGCGCCTCAACGCAGAAAGGGTAGTTTCCAGCATATGCTGAAGAGAAAAAGCACCCTGCCCCAAAACACCACCATTGTCACACCTTGTCCAATTAAAGAAGGGATTTTTAGCCTTCCTGACCCTACCGGCTTCTCAGCAAAAATCTTAATGCTGGGCAGCCACAGAACACACCATCAAACCCCAAGGGACACACAGGCACACAAAGGAAGACAGCAGCAGATCCCAGAAACCCCACCAGGGGATAAGTGCAGCCACACAGCCTGCATCCCAGCTGACACTAATATCCTCTAAGAACCCCTCCTAGTCCAGTTCCTCAGACAGCCAAAATCTGCATTACCCAACCAGCCCCATACTGCACAGTCCAGTTGTGCCACCGGTCACACGACAATTTCAGGGAAGTCACGTGTGAACCAGTGACAAGCTGTCCATCCAGAGAGGCAGGCAGGAAGGTAAGCATCCTGGTTTCTTTTGAGAGAGGAGACAGAGAAAGGTGAAGAAGAGAAAGAGATCAAGGAGATCAATCTTTTAAATCACAATGTTAGGGAAATTTCTTATGAGAAGAGCTATGGAAGCAATTGCTTTCACCTGCCATCTTTTCTGTAGTCAAGGTTTTATTTTTTAACCTCACAAAAGTGAGTAGTCATGGTTTGGGTAGGGGGTGGCAGGGGTGTGTGAGCCCTTAACTTACTTCCCTGAGAACTCACCATTCAAGAATTCAGTCACCTTAACCACAGTATTTCTCTAATTCTGGCCATGGTAAGTGAAAAGCCACACAAACACCTTCCTTCCATTTTTCGTTCTTTATTTTTTTAATAGTTTCAGTGCAACATCTAATATACTCAACTTCTAAGACTACTCTGTACTACAAAGATTCTCAGACCCAAGCTGTAAGACATGTTTCTGTTCTAGTGCTGCCTGTAACAGGCTGATTCTTCCAACAGCCATATCATTTCTACAAAACAATCCCTTCCTTCAGCATGGCTTCCACAAGGTTCAAATCCTGTATGAACTATAAAACTATGTTCACTAAGAGTCACTTTTGTGACAGAAGACTGCATGGGCTGAGGAATACTGCAGAACTGTAGTAAGGAGAAATGCAGGTGAAACAGGCAATTTTTTTTTTTCAGTAACCTCTGTACAGATTACCACAGAATTAAAGTAGCATCTTTCACTTACTTCTGTACAAAAATAAAACCAAACCAAAAATGAAAATGACAATGTACCTTTGTAGAAATCAATACAGAAATAAAGGGGAAGTGAAGCTGAAGCCTGCTTATTCACTTCCCCCCAATGAAAGAATGATGATTAAAGTAAAGATGAGCAAGGCTGTACCCCTCTTACAAAGTTGAGTGAATGCAAAGCACAGCAGACACCTCACAACGATACTGATAAATAAACTGAATTACTTAGCAGTTCTCTCCCAGACTAACATCCTGAGGCAGACCAGAAAACCCTATTTAACTCACTTTCTGAATGATTCCTTCCTAAATCAAGAGAGATATTAAATTGCTCACTATAAACTCTCAGTTTAACTCTTCACAGTTAAAACAACTCAAGGCAAGAATTATACTCTTAGTGAGAGTCCCCTCATCAGAGTTTAAAGGAATCTCTGAACTCACATAGACACTGGCTACTACGTCAGAGGGCCTTCCTTTAAGCCATCCTGACACAACTGCACCACCCTGTGAAGCTGCCTGACCTTTCCAGGAATTAGCAACATAGTCCTGGTACCTCCCAGACCAAGAACTGGAGATGATGAGCTGCCTGCTTTCTGCCTTGCAATAAACCACCAAATCCAACAAGCAGCTACTTTAGTCCAGAAGCAGCACAAACCAGAGCACATTCTCAAAAATCCACAGGACCTGCCTAGATATATACCAGACAGTTGAGACAAAAAAATGAAATCTTAATCTTAGATCTCATTTCAAGACAGTAACTGCAGTTATGGTTGTTTCAGTATTTCTTATCCCACATAAGAAAACAATACATATTCAAATACAGAACTTCAACCAGCAGGATACTTGGGATGCCTAATACAGATAGGCTCTCCTGTCCAGGAACAGGTAAGGTTTTGGATACATTTGTTATACCCTGAACAACTAAGTAAGATCCATCCTTGAAATCTACCAGCCTCTCACCTTCATGCACTTTTATCTCAGCCTTATCAGAATGATTTTTGAACATCTGTTAGCCTCGTCATTACTCTCCTTCCCTCAATCCTCCTTCTATCGAGCATTACAAACCACGTCAGTAGTACTGCCTTTCTGGCAGTTAATCTTCAACTTGAAAAAATACTAAACTGCCATTCTCTCCAGTACAGACTGACATGCACTTTCCTGCAAGACACTTTACCAAGCCAAGTAGCATTTCAGCTTTGGATTTCAATCTCAACAGCTACACTGATGGATCCTCTTTGAAGCAAAGAATATTTTCTCATAACTTATCATCAACTCAAACTTCCTACTTACTAGCTCATCCAAGTTAATACCAAAGACTTGAACTGAGTTTCCCAGTTTCTATTTTGTAAGAGCTTGTTTCACATTTCTCCCAGAACAGCACTACCTACCTCAACCCTTTCTATGATGAAGACTTTCTCTGTGTTTTGTCCTATTACTGATGTCTAAACTTCTAAAATTCCAGCTTTCAGCTCAGCTTTAGTCTTCACCTGAATTCTCTCCCAAAGAATGACCAGTATTCCTTCGCACATAGTGACTACCCACTTAACAAATCCTGTTTACCCTGTAAATAAATCCACAGGCTTCCTATTTTAAGATCAAGGACAAAAGTGCCTTTATTAAAGTCTTCCTTGGCTTTGCTCCATGTTCTGATCTGCTTTACCACATAGTGCCTGGTCTCCAAAGCTCCCCTATTTCCTTCAGAAATATCACAATCCCCTCATGAGCTCCTCCCCACACCCTAAATTTCTCTGCTTGGCAAGGGACAGTCCACAACAGCTTTGTCCACTTCAAAATTGTCATGGGACCAGAACCTCCCCACTGACAACTACTCAGTGCACAGAGTAAGAGAAACCACTACAGCTCTATCTATCCACTATTAAAAGATGGGGGAATGTAAGTTTCATTAAAACAAAACTTGAAACAAGAGGATTTTCCTCTTCAAAGGGTCATGAAGAACCTTTGGGAAGCTGCCAGCACACTGCAGCAGCCCCCTGCTCTGCTGCCAGCCATCCTCCTGCCATGACAGCACCCAGGGACTAACATGAGACTTCATCAAGCTTTGGTTCAGCCAGCCAGCCCTCCCCACACAACTTAGGCATCCTCCATAGTTTGGGCAGAAAGCAGCATTATTAGGAGTTGAAATGCATGTTTATTTTGCCACATATCCTAATTATCTAGAGCTGGCAAGAAAACACAACTCCACTAAGCAAACAGAAAGCAGTATGAACTGGAAAAAAGATTAAAAACCCAACAGGAAAGGCACAACCTGAAGAGGAACAAAATCTATGGGAAAGCTGGGGGGAGGGGAGTAGAATGGGGAGGAAGCAGAAATAAAGTTTTGTTTTCAGAGCAGGACTGCCTCTGCTGCACAGAAGGAATCACACTTCGTACATCTGATGTACCTCCACAAAATGTTTCAAGTGACACTTACTTTGTAGATAGAGATCAAAATAAACTGGGGGAGGTCAATTTCTTTCAAAATCACCAAGAAATTTTAAAGCTAGCTACCTGTTGAAGTTCTAGCAGAAAGCTCAGCTGAACAGCTTAAAAAGTGGCTCAAGGACATTAAAATAAAGTGCTTCCAAAACTATCCAGCACTGGATTTGCCGTATGCCAGCTACTCCCAGGCAGGCAAGTTGCTGCATTGCTCTCCCCAAACACAAGCTCATATTTAAATGAAACCAGAACAGAATAACCTCTAGGATCAGGACCATATATGTGAAATTATATTTTCCCCTCAGAAGCATTAGGAAGAGGGCAGACATTTTGGCTGCAACGACTCTTCCCAGACAATTGATTCCCAAAGTTATTTATTCCCCACCATTCCCCTCAAGGCCCTCTCGTCACAGCAATTGTCTATGTCAGAGGAAGGTTGGACTCGGCTCCCATGAAAGCCAAGCAAAACCACACCCAAAATAGCTATATAGGTCACTACGGAGCAAAGCGAGCCCTACATCATGCCAGCAAGGGCTTCTGGTTAGTTCCCATATGCCAATAAGCTTTCAAAGTCATGTGTTACAATGTTCTACTAAAACAGTGGCTTATAAGGTAAGTAGCACTCCTTTACTGAATTCCAACTTTTAAAAGAAAGTGCTTAAATTAAATTGTATCCCTCCTTTCTGTTTTTTTTTTTAAGGAGAATGCATTTAGGATAAGGGCAGCAAAACAACCAGAGTGTTCAGAAACTGCTACAGAGCAGCATTCAGAGAAGAACCAAAGTGGCAGCACAAAGATCCTTGGTTTGGGCTTGACTTCTTCTAGGTGCATGTTTACATCTCAGAAAAGTCACAATGTTGGAAGCTAAGAGCTAATCAGCTTTTATATACTTAAGAATACCCTTAAGAGCTTTGTTATCATATTTGGGCTCTTGGAATGTGTCCTTTAGGTCATAACCTCCTTTTTATTTTTTTGCATCATGCCTTCCAACCTCCTTTTCCAAGAAAGATTTTTAGTGCACGACTACGACGTGGTATTTCCGTGACTGCTGATCTTGGGTAAGATGCAAATCACTGAAAGTTAGTCAGATTGTGCAGGCGGAAAGAAATCAGGAGGAAAACTTCCATCAGGTTTTGGTATCTCATCAGAACCCTAATAAAAGCATGGGATACTTCTGCATATTGTACCTCACTCCTTCCTCTGAAAGAGTTTTAAAAATTAAATCATAGTTGGAGTTTCCCTTTGTCTTTTTATCACTGCTACAATATAGACAGTATTTAAGATTTTCTTCCATTAAATCCAGTAGTTTGTATTTGTGCTAACAAGCTTTTCATGAAATATAAATGATGAGAAATGATGGAGTTAATGTCTGTCTTAATGATGAAGCTAAATTGATAGCTAAATGGCAAAGCTAAATTAATACAGTAACTTTTCTGCTGGAAAAATGAAGGCTAAAGCCTCACCTACACACAAAAGACTCATTTGTCAGAAAGACAGTTTAATTATTTACTAAAATTTGCAGTTTTCTCTTGTATACAGAGAACATTAAAGTAACATAAAAGTATCACCTGTGTTACTTATGGGCATCAGTTAACCAGCTCATAAATCTGAGCAGTTAGTGATTTGTTCACAGCGGACAAATTCGTAAGGGTTTGGAAGTGAGGATTTAAGGGAACTGGGGGAAGGAAGACCTCCAGACACACACACCACTTGTCACACAGTTGCCTGCACCCTTGCTAGCCACATGTATTTCTTTGAAAAACGCCAGATTCACAAAAGCAAATACCAACCAGCACATTCTAAAAGATTTCCATCTGAAAATTAATGTAAAAATGAGTGGGAAATGAAGGATAGAGGTAATGCACAGGATTCAAGGAGATGCATTTATTTCCACCCTCTTTCTTTCTGGTTACTTTTTTCCACCTTTTCCCACCTTAGCAACCTCCACCTATCACACCACACACTACAAACAAAACCAAACCCCAAACAGCCAGCTGCTGTAGGATGCCTTGGACATGGCAGAACACAGCCTCACTGCCACACTTCAGCAGCCCTGGGAAAACCTGAGAAGCCCCTATTACTCAGGCCATTCCAGCTTAATAGAAAATCACGTCCGGGTTGTCTTTGTTTAGGTTTTGTTGTATCCTCACGCTGCAGCTTCTCCTGCCCACAGAGCTGCTGTCCATGGGGCACAGACCTGGCACGGAGCCTCCCTGTGTGCTGGGGCAGCACAGGCCTGCTGACCACAACACCTACAACCCATGCCAAGCCCAGACTGAGCAGCACATCCTTCTTCAGTGCACTGCCTGCAGCTTTGCCATCAGCCTGATCCACCTGGACTCCCAAACAACTCGTTCCTCATAAAAATCCTAAAATTATTTGAGCATTAACGGGAAATACCACAAACGTTCATCAGAAGCTTTTCAGTACAAAACAGCAAATAACTCGTGTGGAAAAAAAAACTACACTCAGGTTAACTGACACCTCTACAGGGACAGGGAAACCTTTACACTGCTCCTTTGATACAACTCCTCAGGTTTCTGTGTTAACCAAATCCAAAAGGAACTGGTCACAACTGAAATCTCCCATCACTGCACAGAGTTTTGATTACAATAGTGAGTATTCCACTAAAGCTCATTTATACTGACATTGTTAGAATGCAACATCCCTAGAAAATTTTGTTTTCGTACAAAGACTGTGTGATCCTTGCCTGTGACTGAAACTTTCCTTCATTACTCAAGAGGCAATAAATTAATTTTGGGTTACAAAAATGAGGGCTTTTCCCCCTGTTTAAACAACCTAACCAGGATTTACAAGCAATAACAGATATGTCATCACATTGTTAAATATTTAGTAAGATATTTGGTCAAATATGATTATCCAATTAGTATCAGAGAATCAGTAATTCAGTTACACTTGCAATCACAAGCATTTAATACTCTTCTAAGAGCCTGTGCAATGGTTTTAATATTGATCTTTACAAATTTCTTATTAAAAACAGCTCAAAAGAGACTGAAAATAAGCAGTTCAGGTTAACAGAAAGACAGGACAAGATGTGTGAATCTGTGGCATTCACCAACACTTAAGTACAGGAAATTTTGTTTCACAAAACTGTTTCAAACTTCACATTATGTCTAAGACCAAAAATAATTACTTTTTCCAAGCAGCTGTGGTTTTAACCTAGAGGAAAATAGTACACTATCAGAAGGATCTCTGCAAAACTCTGAGCACATTTACAACACCAAACAAGAAGAAACAAGCAATACTCCCCCCACTTTTAGTAGCTGGAGATGGGAAAATATACAGAATGCAATTGGTTCTGATCACCTGTTACAAACCTCAGAAAGAAATGGTTAATTTTCCCTCAGACTGCATCTTATTTTAGAAGTAATTACTAGAATTTTTCTGCTGCTGTTGTAAATGCAGACCTCTTCAAAGGAGCTCTACTATCACCTCACTGTTAAGTCTGTAAGCAAACTGGACGTCTAAAATGTGGTCTATGCTGAGCAATGTGATTTTTTTAATTATTATTTTTATTTGGTTAATAAGAAAAAAAGAAGTGTTGGAAACTTTCACGGTGGAAACTAGAGAGCTTGGAAGTTCCTCTCTTAGCAGCGCCCAGCAATGGAGAGGAAAGAGTTCTGCATACGTGCCCCAAGCATCCAGCTACATTTTAGCTTTCAGCCTTTTTATTATCATTGTCAATGAATGGGCCCCAGTCAAATTAAAGCTGCCATTTTAGGTTAAAGACTGGAGAGCCTCTGTTGTGCAACAGCGAGACAAAAACACTCCAAGCGACAGATGCAGCACTCTCATTGGAAAATGATGGATTTCAACTTTTATAAAGATAAAAAAAAAAATAATTACGGATCATGCTTTTTAATATGAATTATATATTGATACTCACACATTACCGCAAACTAACGGGATTTATAATTGGGAAAAATCAGCTACCCATGCTGCTAAGGTCATAGTCATTAAGATTTTTTTGCCGTCGTTAGAATGGATGATCTGTGAGGAAATGAACAGAAACATTTTTTGTTCAACTTGCTTGTTTGTACCTCCACTAGTCCCGTATAACACAAGAAAAAAAGGAAAAAGGGAAAGAAAAAAAAAAAAAGGCTAACACGTTCTCCCGAAAGCCATCTTCCAGGAAAAACACTGCTCGCGATCTGCTTTGATGAGAGTAAAAATCGAGACGAATATCGACACAGAAACAAACTTATCGCACCGAGGTTATTCTGATATTCCCCAAGCCAAACAGCCGCGGAAGCCCAAGTGGCAGGGAAAATTAAAAAAAAAAATTTAAAAAAAGGGCTTCTCGCAAATGAAAAAAAAAAAAAAAAGTCGCCCTTTTCTGTAGTGGGGAGGCACGCTCGGCCCCTTCCCAAACGAAAACAAAGGCAGAAAGTGGGTAAGTGCGGGAGAGTTGCGCGGCGCCGCGCGGCCCCGCAGCGGACAGGGAGCTCCCGGGCATCCATCGCTACTTTCCTTTTGTCCATTGTCTGTTTAAAAAACAACTACTTTAAAGCCGGGCGTGAGCGGGCTGTCGGGGGGAGCCAGGGAAACCGGCTCCATTTCCAGCCCGTGCCCCATGGCCACCCCCTTCCCCAGCACCTCGACCCCCCCCCCCCCCCGGACACCCACCCGCGAACACCGGCCCGGCAGCGCGGGGCGCGCCCGGAGGGGCTCCCCCGGCGTGGGAGCGCGTCCCCTGATTTAGCGCTACCGG
>JANPWX010000024.1:7374652-7385805 GCA_024734555.1 Trochalopteron elliotii
CCGGCCACCGAGGCGGGGTGGGGCGGGGCGCTGGTAGGATCGCCCGACACCGCGGTTTAGGGTGGACTTTGTCCCGAGCGGGTCGGGCTTTCAAAGGGAAGCGGCCATTAAGCGCTGCCCGCCCGCCCGCCCGCAGCAGCGCCCCCGTCCCGGCGGGGCCGCGCTCCCCCGGCATAGGCACCGGCACCACCGCTGCCGTGTTCGTAAGCGATGCGTCCGAATTCGCGATACAAACCGAAACAAACTTATTCCGTAAGTAAATTAGACAAATCCCACCCCAAAGTGATTACCAGTAGTGCGCTTAGCGGTCCTCCCCGCACTGCTCTGGAAACTAAATAAGCGTCTTAAAAGTATAAAGAGATTAAAGCGTAAACCCGGTGCAAAGATACTCGGCATTACAGGAATTTTGAGCGAGTCATTTGACGAGATAACTTTTTACCATCATTGTTTGTGGAAGGTTGGAAAAGGAAAAACAAAGTCATGTGCTCGTGAGCAGGGGCACCCTCCCCCTCCAGCTCCTGCCGCTCCTTTTAGGGGGGGCTGTTCGCTGCACCCACACTCGTATTTTTCCGTGGGAAAGAGAGAAGGCGTCCTGTCCTCATAGGATCTCACACAGCTTTTCCTCTACGCTCTTTTAACACACAGTTAGTAAGCTGGGAGCTGGATCCAGACAACGTGAATGTCAAAAGCTTCTCTAGCTTCTTGGGTTGTTGGCTCCCTCAGTCCAGGTGTCCATGCCGATTCCACAGCCATGAGGGCCACTACAGCTGTAAAAATATTTCAGGCTTCTCCAGAGGAAGTATGACACTCTTCCATATTGTGTCATTCATGTCTGGCCTACTCAGTCTCCCTTGGGTTTAGGGGAAAGCACCTTTTGGGAGAAGGGAAGGTTAGGAGAGGCATCACGATCTTCCATGCAGCTGGGCCTGTGCAATCACCCTGAAAGGGGCCAGCAGCTGGGATGGTGTTGCTGCCCCAGGTTTTCAGCTGAAAAATGCAGTGAAAAGCTGATAGCACGTGATGGTGCAGTAGAATACACTCCCTGTTCTTCGCCAAGGTCTTCCATGAAGTTAAAAATAGCAAGTGGAAATAGTATTTAAAAAAAACCAACCCACTTTGAAGCAGCACATGCCCCAAGTATACCTTCACTAAATTTGCCCAGTTTACTATTGTTCTATTTTTATTTGCATTTCTTTATTTTTTGGGAAAACAAACAAACAACCCCAACAAACCTATGCAGAAGTGTTTTCCCGAGTTACTAAATGTAATCAGTTTTCTCTTGCAATATGTTAACAGACCAGAGGGAAAACAGCCTAGAAACACTTACCCCAAGTCTGTTTTTCTGCATGTATCATTTAAATGCACCCCTAATCTGACAGCCAAGCACCCTGGTGTAGTGTGAGCCTGCCTGGAACTCCCCTTGCTTTCAAAGATTTAAGTTCTCCAAGATTTAGGGGCGCGAGAAACTCATACTGAGACCAACTGCCAGCAGCCTCAGTGCTCCCTCTAGAACTTGTTTCAGTTTCTTGTTGAGCAGAAATCAGATCGCAAAGCTGCCGAGCATGAAAAGTGTTCAGAGCATATTGTGGCCACAGGGTGAGCCAACCAAAGAAATGCTGCACTTCCTTAAAAAAAGAAATATATTAGCATGGCAGAAGCAGTGACGGGGGCATGGATAGGTATTTGGTTAAAAGTTTGCTCTACGGGGAAAAAAATGCCCCAGTCTCTACTGCATGTGTCTTGTAGAAGGCACAGAACCAGCTCCTCAGGTCCCATAAATCATCCTAGGGCCATGGCCTATGGAATCAGCTGGCTTACTACTCGAGTCATAATAATGTGCAGGGAGTCTCCCAACACTTTCCAACGTCAGAAGAAACAGAGTCTGCAAATAGCACTTTCACAGAAGTGGGAGAATTACAACCATCCCCTAACTCCTCAATAACAGGAAATAGGGAGTAAGGAAAAGTGCTGCAGTGGTTTCACCACTCCAGGGTGGGACACTGTCAAGGTGTGGCACAAGTTCACACACATGCACACTCAGTGGTAGTACCAGACATGGACAAAATACATCATTGTGCAGCTGCTACGGAGGGAAGATTTTTGAAACCTTAACTTGTGCTTCAGCCAGTCCCCAAAGAGAAAGCTGTAACTCCACGAGTTACCAACAAGGCAGCTTCACAGGAGGGTGAGGAAACAGGAACATGGCCTCTTCATGATTAACCTTATTGGTAACAGCTTATTAAAATACCCAAGAGATGACAGGGATGAAAATTCACTTGTAGCCAGCCACCCAACCCTTTGTGTGCTGTTGGGAAGAAGTAATCCATCTGATGTTGGCAGCCATTTGGCTCACAGATTAGAAAGAATTTGCATTAATGGCTGAGAATTTCAACAGCAGTTGCAGAGCAAGGGTATGTGTACCAACAAAACCCCAGTGAATTGCTACACTTTACCTAACCAGGTAAACTCTCAAGGTGGGGATAGTTTGTACCAAGCTGAGCAAGTCACTGTGTGTGACAGGCATAGCTGTGCAGAGATAAGTTAATGTACTCCGTGAGAAGTACAGCACTGAGATTACTGGGCAGCATTTAAACCTGTTTTAAAATATCAGAATTACAAAATGCAAATGATTAAGCATCACATGAAAATACAAAGGCAGGTTACTTATTCAGTAGACCTTGAAGAACCAGCATCTGTTTTAACAGCCAGGTACAGCGAAATGTGATCTTAAGATCTAGACATTGTCACTTGTCACTGTCTGCAGGCAGCAGATGACACCTCACAAGTCATGAGTCCCCAAACAATCTGTGCACAGGGAGGCCTTCAGGCTACAAGGGCCAAGCAGTCTGTGTCTCATTCCTGACAACCCAGTCCAGGTATTGAGCTTGTTTGGGAGCTGCTGAGGGCTGTGCAGAGAGCTCAGAGCAGCCCACCCTGCTGGAGAACAGCTCTGTTAAGCACATCTGGTTCCTCACCTGCTCAGCACTGTGAAGGTCCAAACCATGCATCAGTTCCGACAGAAAGTACTTGTGCTGCTGCCATGCCCTCCAGGTGGCTTTCTCTAAAAATCTTTTTTGCTTTGGTGAAGGAAGTTGCAGCTCCCAAGGAAATTCTGTACAGATGTGCCCAAAACTCAACAACTTCTCACAGGCTTGCTTTTACTTTTATTCATGCACAGAGAGATGTGAAACCATAGAGCGAACCCAAGCTTGTGCTTGGAGTAATTGCCTTCTGAGCACTTCAGGCTCAGCATCCAGGATACCATTTCAGAGCCTCACACCAGTAAAGGTGTGTGTCGTGTTTTGTCCCATGGTTGCTGGGAAGTGGCTCCAAGGTCACACAACCCTGACACACACTCACATTTTCTTAATCTCTGAACACTGTTTCAGTCAAATGAAGTGAGAAAGTCAAATGGTTTCTTTTTCTTTCACAAGTGAAAGTTTTACTCAAAGTTTCTCAAAATTTACAGAGCAATGGAAGAACACGAGACTTAGAGTGTGTAGTGGCCAAAAGAGCACAGATAATGATCTGCCATAAGCTGAAGGAAAATAATTCTTTTTTCAGAAGAAATTGTTCACTAACCCACAGCATGGTGAAATACCAAGAGCACGTGGATTTTGGTAAGTACCAGGAAGCAACAGACTTGTATCAGAAAGAACAACTTTAACGACTTCAGCTGAAGAGCTAAAAGTGCTGGAAATATAAGTGCTACAAGGAGCCACCCTGTGGCACCAGCAAGCTAAGGGAACAGAGGGCAAGCCAGGGTAGACACTTATGTGGGTTGGTCGGTTTTTTCTTTTTTGAAACTCAAGCCAGCCGTAGTGAGAAAAGCTGGAACTGGCCCAAACAGCCACTTCTGTGGTAGGGAGCTCCTTAACTGAGGAACTGAACCAGAAAAGCAGAGGGGCAGCAAGCTCCAGCAGCTCTTGCCCACAATGCCACTCACCTGTCAGGCTTCTCATAGGCAAAACTCTCTGAGGGACATAGGCATTCCCTGATGCCTCATCCCTGGGAATCCAGCAACAAGAGGGAAATACTACTCCCAAAATTTATTATTTTATGTGGAAGTATTCTGATACAGCAGAATCTCTCACATAACAACATATAGTTGTCTCAAGGCTAACTTAAGGACATAACCAAAGACTTTTAGGAAGGAATAGGCAAAAATGCTGTCTGACACAGCACACTGTGACCTGTCACTGTGGGTGGCTTGGGTGCATACACAGATGTGGGCAGCTGTCCCCAGCCTGTCTGCACTGTCCCACTCAATCTCTCCAAAATACTGTCCAGGTACAGCCACTTACTTATGATGATCTGGACAGCTGGAAGGCAGTGCCCACCCAAGTGCCAGCGGCACAAAGGTGACAAACAACTCTGTCCCTCCCAAACAGACTCATCAGTTAGTTTGTTGGCATATGAGGCAGGATCATTTTGCTTTCCATCTAAATTCTGATTTAACAGTACCTGACTGCTCACCTCAGGCTCCTGGTTCCCAGTACTACTGGAGAAAAGACCAGGCCACCTCTTTAATCAGGAACAGTAGTGAGTTCTTATAAAAATGGAGCAATACCACAGAACTGACCTACTCCACATCATCCCTGCTGGTGAGGACGTTTGCTCTTGGACCGTGACACGAACTGACAGCTTCACGGTCGGTTTTGTTTTCACCGTGCAGGAGCAGCATTAAGGACTCCCATTTCCATCTTTGACGGCTCAGCAGAATGTGCCTCTTCTTATATGGAGAGACACAGCTATGGCAGCACTGGCAATTTCTGACCTTTGTCCTTAATAAATGGAAGGCATCATATCTAAGAATGAAGTCACACCCCCGCCGAAAGTAGCAGCTGAAATAAAAATACGGCAACTCCTCTGCTTAGCAACACGGGCTGCCACCAACATCACTTCCTTCTAAAATACAAAGTTCAGTGCACGGGCTCCGCCCTGACTCAGAGCCGCCTGTAAAATTGGATCTGACTCGCTGAGAGGTCACGTCTCCTCGCTGTGAACAGGACTTTCCACAGCAGCAATATTTCACTGGAACTTCCCAATGCACAGGCAGGGAGGAAGGCAGGGAGGGAGGGAGGGAGGGAGGGAGGAAACGCCACCGCAGTCACAGAATTCACCTGCCGAGGAGACAAGGCACTGACTTTCACATTTCCATTCGTCTGTCCTTCCAGACAGATTGTTCAGAGCAGGTACTGAATAACTTGTTCCTTCTGTGGACTGGGAAGCAAGAGTGATTTCTCACAATGATTTCCTGGCTTTGCATATGCAAGGAGGACCTAGGTGTGACATTCTCAAATGTAACTATGGATGCTGTCATTGCTTGTTTTGAAATGGGAAGCAATGTAAAACCTATGGCCAAACACACACTTAGACTATTCTTGAAAAATATTTACAAACTATCCTTGAAAAATACTTATAAACTATTTTTCTTATTTATGTTCATTGAGAAAAAGATGCATTTAAAATTGTTGGTTTTTATAACATTTTTTAAAACTTTTTAAATAACTTTTTTTCTATAACCGTGTATTTGTTTTTCCAAATGCTTCATAAAACTGCAAGTCTACAACAATTAAAAATCCATTTACTTATATAGTTAAATGTGGTTTCTTTCTGATTCTTCTTCTGTTCTGAAAGAGGATCAACTAATAGGATGATACCGTTTTCTCATTAAACTCAGGTCCACTCCCCTCCCCACTTGGTAAACTTGTAGGAAGGGGGCTGAGAGGGATCTGAAGAGACCATATGGTCCCCACAGGTTGCACAAAGATAGGATAAAGTAGCCTCAGACAATCCCCAACAGATGTTTGTCTAACCTGTTCTTAGAAACCCTCTGTGAAGCAGAGACCCAAACTTCCTAGGTAGCTTGCTCTGGTATTTCACGGGCGTTCAAAAACAATTGACCAAACCTCTTCTAACCTTTTACACATTAGAAAATTTATCTGATTCCCTTCAGAAATTTTTTTTAAGGGTCAATATCCTTCCTTCACCACTTCCTTTTGTATTCTACATCTCTTTGCTTTCTCTCCCTGCTCTGTACTTTTTCAGCACAGACCATAAAACCAAGGACAATTCAGCATCTGGGAACTTACTGGCACTCAGTGGAGTCATCTTTACATTGTTCTTGATGACTTACATATGCCACCTATTGATAAATCCTAAGAGAGCATTTCGCAGGAGCACTGCATTGTCCACTGAAATTTTGTTAGTGATGCTCTACAAACTCCCTGTTACCATCTACCCTGAGTTCTTCATGAAACTGATGATTTATTTTTTCTATACGAAGTTCACTTTGATTTCTATACTGATCATCTACAGTGGTTGCTGTCCTCATAGCTTGGTACAGTTGAGACATTTCATAAACGTACTCTGCATTACTCTAGTCCAGTTTATTCTTTGTCTTTTTGTATTCTTTGTCTGGCTTTATCATGGTACCATCCTGGTGCCTTACAGCAGAGTAATTTGTGACATCTCTTCTCTCTCTTTCCTTCTCTGTCTTGTCCTTCATCTCTCCAGAATAGTATGCATGGAAAATTTCAGAAGGATTCAGGGACATAAACAAAGTCACTGTATGTTATATAGAGAAAAAAATATAATAAATTGTCACTTCCACTTTTTCAGACCCAGGTCTATGAGATCAGTCTCATACATCGTGAAGTTGAGAAAACAGTCTCATACATAGTTAAGTTTAAAGCTTATGGAAAAGCTTTTCTGTTACAGAGTAGCAAAGGTGCCAGCTGTGGTCTTCATTTCACTGACACAAAACACTTTAAATTTAAATATGAATCAATACTTAGTTATGCAAACAGCACAATTTGGAGGAAAAGGGGAATGCATTCACACTTATTATTAATTATTGTGGGTACAGAATCATTTAAAAAGGTGAGATATATTCAGCAAGTGTGTAAGGACTTAAACTTACTTGTACGATCTTCACAGTTCATCACAGCGCAGCCAAACCTGTATCCTTTGTGGAGCACTGCACTGCAAGAAAGAAACAACTGTTTGGCTAAACAGAGTTTGATCATAGAACCAATGAAGAGTTTCTGTTGGAAGGGACCTCTAAGAGCCATCTAGCCCAACCACCCTACAATGTCCAGGGACATCTCCAGCTCAGTCAGGTTGCTCGCAGCCCAATCCAAACTGACCTTGAATGTTTCCAGGGATGGGGCATACACCACCTCTCTGGGCAACCTGTGCCAGTACCTCACCACCTTCACTGTAAAACAACCCCCCTTCCAATCAGCTGAGTATTTAATAGAATACACCATTAATTGAACCTTAAAACAAAATGTACTCTGGCAATACCAACTCATAAATAAAGGAATACCTCACTTCATGCTAACACTTCACAGGAGACATGTAAGATCTGATTCCATGAGGTGCTGCATACTCGTCACTCATGCTGACACGCTTGAAAGCAGAGGTGTTCTCTGATGTGCCAAAAATGAAGAAATAAATCTGGAGCCAAAGGTCAGTGTTAAAAGCACCACCACCACCAGACAATGCCCCAATTTGTATCCTGCCATTCTGCATGTTTTCTGTTTCTCTTTTGCATGAATATCTAAAATTTGTTTTATCCTTTAAGAGGAATGCCTTGGCTCTGCAGCACTGAGGGAACTCCCCTGAAAGCTTGCCAGAAACTCACCACTCCTGTGCAAAAGTTTGTTTATACTTTGGGTATGACAAGCAACTTACACAACCATTGTATTTGCTTGTACACTCTGGGTGGAGGAACAGAACCTGCTTGTTTCAGTTAAGGCAGGAAAATCTTGTGTCTTCATCCAGTGGTGGCCGAGAAGGGAGGGGATGTGAAACACATCTGTAATGCCACAGATCACACTCCAAAGGCTGCCCACTTTGGCAGCTCTGCACAGAACAGAACAGCACAGCTCAGCAGCAATTGTTGGACCAATTGTTTTCTCTCTTAAAAAAAATACAAGCCAGAACACGCCGAATTTTTCACACTGAGTGCACAGATTGTATCACGGCTTCCAAGGCAGCAGGTTTTTACCTGGACCTTGTCTATAACTTAACAGAAAAGCTGTAAAGTAGTTGCTAAAAGATAAAGATAACAGATGCAGTGCTGGCATGAACATTCATCTTTGGTGTAGCAAGTTACTAACATGACTTTTAAGTCAGAACACTGCACATGCTCTCAGGCGTTTTTTATTTAATAAGTAACATACCACACACCATGTCCACCTTGCAATCTGTTGGGAAATAAGAAACGTTGATGTGGTAGCTAAAAAATCCCAAATGTGATGGCACTCATATTGATGCCAACTTCTTGGAAACCAAGTTTCATGATGCATAAAAGCTGCTTGCTTTCTTCAGAGTAGGCTTAGTTTTTTGAGTTATATTTGCTGTTGTACAACCAGAAGTTGACACAGTACATTATATACAACAAAACTCCCCAGAACATTAACAAATCAACATAAGTGAAGGCAGACACTCTAATATCTTGGTCAGGTAGTACAACTCTCTTACTTTTGTACCTTAGTCTGAATGGTAGGCAGTTCTCAGGGCTTGGATGAAAGGGAATTGCAGCAGGATGAAGGGAGGAGCAGGAAAAGGCCCACTTCCACTTGGAGTTGCTTTTTATAAGCCTCCCTGCTACTAAACAGGCAATCCCCGTACTTACAAGGATTGCCCCATGGGAACCTTGCTGACAAAGGACCAAATACACAGTTTATTCTTGATCCAGAAAAAAACCAAAAGGAGAGCCTTCAGAGAAATAAGGAGAGGGATCATCAGTTCAATCTGCTGGAAAGACCTTTTTTTGTCACTACTCTCCACAGAGGTTTAAGGCTAGCAAGATACAGATTCCCAAATACAAGGAGCAACAGCATTTATTGTAATAAAAGGATCAGTGTACCCAGGCCTTGGATTTTTTTCAAGCAGAAAATATTATTAGAAGTTTTCCAGTGCCAAAGACAGCAGCACATGGAACACTCTGCTGTCCTGGGTCTTTCGTGCATGTTTATACAAAGGCACAACGGTATTGTAAGGGTTATCATCAAAGCCAGTAAGTCCTTCAACCCTCCTACCAATCCCTAGAAACAATCTTCTGAAAAACAGAGATACCAGCACACACACATACAACTGAAAAAAAATTACAGGCAATACGTGGTTTTAAACCCTCCCTGTTCTTTCCCCTGGCCTAAATGCCATAAAATCCCAGTAGCTTAAACTGCTCTGAGAATGTTAAACCTACCATTCACCACAAATCGTGGGTTTCGCTACACATTTTTGGCCCCCTTTAAAAATGAAAACGCAGATCCAGCTTTCAGCAGAAGTGAGACTATTGCTTCACCATGATTAGATACAAGCAGGGGAAAACAAACCAGGCAGTGCTGGGGCCTAACGCTGTCGTTCTGTACGCAGCGCTTTACTGGGCACTTCTCAGCTCCAGCACACATGGTAGTTTTTGCAAGATCACGGCCTTGTTTTAGTATAACACAATCAAGATAATTTTTACAAGGTCAGAAAGTTGGAATAAGAGGAAACAAAATCCAGGCCAGTTGCGTCTGGAATCAATTAGGCTTATGTGCTTTTCAGATGCTGCTTGTCTTCCTACTAAATAGTATTTCAATGTATACTTTCTATTAGTATGTACAAAATAGCATGCATTGCATGCAATATGTTCCTCCATTTATTTAAACCCACCTAAACTAGGGATGTCAGGAGGTCAAAAAGGAAGAGGTGTTCATCTGTGAGTGTTGAAATTCTTCTCTTGGCATTTACAGTTTAGTCATCTGCCTCCTCAATGACAAACTGCTCAGGAGGGCCAAATGTCCAGGCATGTCTGTGGTGTGTTCTACCTGTCCAAAAAGCAAATTAAAACTGAAACATTCAATCAGGTAAGTACCAGGTATGCCCACTGTCAACTTCTACTCAATTTTATTGAGTTGTAATATTTAGAGGAAAAAAAACCACATTGTTTTTTGCCTTTGCACAATAAAATTTGCTGTCTAAGCATGACATTCATTACTGAATCATCCACAGAAGACTTTAGTTAGGAAAAAGTTGACTTTATAAGGAATTTCCATTTTCTCTACGTGAAGCCATTCTAATTTATACTAGAATGAAAGCCAGTGCCTGCACAGAAGGAATGCACAGGGGCACAAAATCCAGAGAGATTTGTGCTGCATTCACAAGTAAAATAGGTGACAGTAAAAATATTGATTTGTTTCTCAGGTTGTGAAAAAAATTATAGACATAAAATTCTGTTGTCTAACCACTTAAAGATCAAAATATTTACCTTCATTGCTTCTTTTCTCACCTTCATTTTGCCAAGTATGAAAGTAAAGTGAAAGAATTTGTTCTTCCTACACTTCAGGAACTTCTTAACATAAAAGTTGAAATCATTTTGGATAGCATTATAAATAATAATATACAGTGAAATAAGTTAAAGCCATCAGTTTTCTCATTGTTTTTCTAAGCAGAACAGTTACGTGCTGTGTTTACAGTTATTAGCCAGGCTCAGAGCCGGCTCAGTACCACAAAACACCGGTCATCAATGCTCCAGCTGGAGCTGGGTCAGAGGAGGAACTCGGGGACGGGCTCCAGGCAGATTCTGCAGGGTCGGGGAGGGGCGACAGGCCGGGCTGCCCTTGGAGTGACACAGAAACCCATTCCCTGGTCGCAGGGAATGATTTTCCTCATGCGGTCACCCCTCCCACGCTCCCGTGCAGTCTCACAATGGTGCGGCTCCACACGCAGGCAGCGAGGGGAGGACGCGGCCGCCTGCAAGGGCGTAGGTCGAGCGGGCGAAAGCATCCCGAAGGGAAGCCCCGGGTGGGCTGGAAAGGCGGCCTGGCTTCTGCACGGCCATTGTTCTTTCCGGGAACGGGACGCCGCGTATCCCGCGTCCCTGTCCGCCGGGCGGGGCGGGCTTCCCGCGCCTTTGCGCGCTCCCGCTCCGGGAGGGCTTCGCTCCTTTGAAAGGTCCCGCTGCTCTGCGGCTCCGACCCCCGGGCCACAGCGGGGCGGGAGCACCGTGCCCGCTGCCTCCCGAGGGGCTTCGCTCACACAGCCTCGCAGCCCGCCCCTCCCGCCGCCTTTCCGTGTCCCCAGGCCCTCGCAGGGAGCCCCGGGACACCCGCTCAGGATCGCGGCCGGGATGAGGAGGGGACCAGAGGCGCCCC
>JANPWX010000024.1:7390780-7434942 GCA_024734555.1 Trochalopteron elliotii
GGATGTGGAGCAAGTAAAAACAGAGAGCAACATTTTACTCACAGGATTTAGTTTGAATGAAACAATATGAGAACAGAAAAAAACAAAAAGGAGACAATACATAGGAGAAACTGCATTTCAAACAAACACAAAAAAAAGAACCCCCAAACAAACAAATCAACAAAAAAAAACTATGAAGAAAGTTGCAGGATACTCAGTAGTATCAAAAGAGCAGTCTGTTAAGAGGAATCACTACCTTGGGCCTCAGCATTTACAAAAGCAATACCCTACTGCTAACAACTAAGAGAAAAATACGGGCACATTGGGGTACCCTCTTTAACAAAGGTCACTTTAAAAAAAAAAAAGTCATGCAATGCTCAAAATTGTCTTCTGATATTTCCAAATTCATTTAATATACTTTTTTTCATTCTGATTCAGTTTAACTGCATTTCCGAGCCTAAGAAAAAGCTTTCAATTTCTTCCCGAGAACAGATTCAGTACTCTCAAGTCACAGGCAAACTCTTAGGGCAGAAATAACTTTCCCAGCTTAAATGTATGTCATTTAGGGCGTGCCCTTCTAGCCCAAACAACATATAAATGTCGTAGCTGAAGGCTCTTCAAAGGACACTACAAGAAACTAAGTGTCACAAAAAGTGTAACACAGCAGAAAGGATACAAGTCTGAAGCAGTGGATGGAGCTCTCAGGGCTTGCTAGAGGCTTCAGACACTTGTTACTTTCACGTATCAGCAAGTGTTTTGGCAGTTTTACCTTAACTCACTGCTGAGTCTGATCTGCACAAGAATAAATCAGAATGACTGAAGCCAAAAGAGACACATAGGTTAAGATTGAGGGGGAGTTGTTAATCTTTCTTCAGTGACTGCCAAAATTCCTGGAGCATTTCATTTTTAGTAGAAATGGGAGAGACAAGTTTTTAGTCATGCTTAGAGAGTTTATCACCCCAATCTTCCTTTTTTTTTTTTTTTTTAAAGTTAACTATGCTTTATACCATATTCTAAACTGGGATTGAGGGAAAAATTGCACCTCAGTATGATTTTTCAGTATCAACAGTTTCACATTACATGTAACAGCTGTACAAATTGCTGGGAAACAATTACATTTTTTGGTTCTTAGGTTGTGAAAATGTAACCAACAAAAGCAAGGGAATTCAACATGAAATCTCAGCAAGTTATCAGTCACTTATGTACAAGTAAAACTGAAACCTGTGAAAGAATCATCTTGTTAAAGAATATGTTTTAGAAGTAAACCCTCTTGCGAAGTTCTGTGCTATAAAATTTTCAAATTCTAATTGGATAAAATAGCATCAGGGGTTCTCAAAAAGAACCCCTATAAAAACAGATTTCTGTAGCAGCATAAGGTTTATGTCTGCATAAAGTTTGTGACAAAAAGCCAGTCAGAATGTGTGGAAATTTCAGTTTTGTTCTGGCTACTCTTTGAAAGTACCACAGTCTTAACATAATGTACAGTCTAAGACTGGCATGTGAACCAGGACCAAATCAGCAGGATCAGCAACTGATTGCATTCACCACTTCAGTCATATTCCCCTTGCCCCTCTCACCTCCCAAAAGCAGCCGTGGTGGCTCTTTACTGTAATAGCCCCAAATTCCTGGGCAATTCTATACCTCTTCCATGTTTTCAGAAAATGGGACTGTCAGAAGCTTTCAGTTTTTCAAATCATCACCACTTAAACAGCATGCATTTCTCTTCTTCTCAGGGCAGGGTACAAATCCCCCCCGCTCCCTTAATGGACAATTTATACAGCTAACTTTATTCCCCTTTGTGATGAAGCTCAGGCTGCTTTGTAAGAGAGTACACTTTTCTCTCATCTCAAGTAACTGAATTCTACAACATTACCAAGTGAAAAAAAAAACTTCAAGTAGTTAATTCAAGCTAATAGTCTTGTTGGTTCCCTCCTTCTTGTAAACAGCTAGTTAGGACATGCCAATTTTCCCTTGTCCATCCATGCAGTTCAGTCCTATGGTTTTACTGTCATGGAACACAATTTTCAAACTTCAACTGAAACAATAAGTGCACCCTACAAATGCAAACTTTGTATAATAAACAGGTAACAGTTGAAAGTATGTAAATAGAATAGCCTCTTAATAATTTTAAAGTTAAAAGCAATTATATTACATTGCTGAAAACGTTCCTAAGTCTGTAAAAAAGAACTGAAATCAGCAACTAACATAAATGCATACTGGTTCCCCCTTCCCCAATATACCAACAAAAGGTTCCACACCATTTTTTCAAATTTTATTTAATCTCAGAACCACTGCTATGTTACACCTGTCAGGCTGACATTTATTCACTCTGGATATTCAAGTTCTGACGATTAGGATGGGTGACATGAGGATCCCTTTCCCCAGTGTTCTGTTGCAGTCAATACTGGTCCAGTAAGACAAAAGTTTTGCAGTCACTGCCTGCCCCCCACCCCTTTATTTCCCCCGATACATGAAGCAAGGCCTAGCATTAGCATCACCCTTTTGTCTGCGATTATTTAAATAGGATGAGATGGAAACTCAGTTGTTTGCACACTTGTATGTAGGGTGACATGAACATTCTGTATTTTAACAAATAAACACTTAAACACAGGATTTTGTTTTGCAGTGTTGCAACCCTTTCATTTGAGGAAAAATATGCCCCCCCAGCCATCACCATAATAAGTAACAAAACATTTGTAGTTTCGATTTTCATCAAGATTTCCAAACTGGCAGATTTTATTTTCACACCCTCTTCACAATAGACAAGATGCTTACCATATATTTAGGATTACAAGTTGTCACTAAAAGAAAACTTTACACAACCACTATACACTTAGGTTGAAAAACTGTCCTTGCATGAAAAATATACCTAGAAATCAAGTGGTAAACAAGAAAAAAAGCATTGAGAAGATTAATGTTTTTAAAATGTGCCATTTTAAATTTATCAACTCCTCCTCTACTTTTCATTCATATTCTGTTTTCACCTACAGTATTTGTTAAGGCAAACAGCTAATCCATTTCTGAAGAGGTGTTGTGGAAATTGTGGATAAACAGCAAACATTTGGCATTAAAATAGATAGCACGTATGTAGCCTCTAGTAATATACATTAAGCATCTCTCTTGGACTTCAGGATAATGACAGGGGAGGATGAACATGCTAACAATGTCAAAAAGGCTTAAAATTTAGCATCCAAGCAATTCCTATTAATGCTTCTGTAGTTTTCAAGCTCTAAGTAGTATAGATTTTTATGCAAATGCATTAAAGAATTCTAGCTTGGCAAGTACACCCAAGCAGGTTATTAAACTATATATACAGAAAGTGATAAATACAGAATTAAAAGAGTCCTTCCGCTTCTCTTCATAGCCTTGAAAATTGACAAAAAACTTGAGGACAGCTCTACAATATTAAACATTAGGTAACCTCAGGAGCTGGGAAACCTAACTACACAAACTGATTAAAATACTCAGATGACTTTGTAGTGTTTAATACAATTCAGTTCGTAGTCAAGGGCACAAGACAACATTTAACAAAAATAATCACATCAATTGACCTAGAAATCAAATGTAAATAGATATGAATACAATCTCCAAAATCTGTCTTTAAGTGAACATTAACCATTTATTCAAAGTTATACAAGAATTTGAAGGATAAAGTCTTCTGCAACAGGAAACCAACTTACAAGTTTCATGTCTTGGTCGAATTGAAGTGGAGGCGAGCGGGGTGGGGGGAGGGAAGGGTGAACAAACAAGTAAGTAGGCCCCATCCAGGCAGCTAGAAAGTAAAAACAGGCTCAACAGCAGCCTCCTCCAGCTTGTTGTCCTCCCTGATTGCCTGCAAGTGTTGCGTTGGTGGCAGCATGTTGAGGGCCAATTTTTATGCCATTTGCCTGAAATGAAGTTTGATACACAGTGTAAATATTTTAGAATATACTTGAAAAGCTACTTTATCTATTTAGAAGATCATATAACAAGTTCTCCTAATGTATGAAATGAATACAGCAAAGTTTGTAACTTTTTCCCAACATGTTCTTTGTGATTTAATAATATTTAAAGTAAGATGACTTGTCATTTAAATTTTATCTCCAAGTTACACTATGTAGCTTAAACTCCTAAAAAAAACCCACAGAGCAAGAATTGTATTTGAATACTACTTGGCATATGGCTTAAAAATACATAGCATTTGCTAAGAATGTATAACCTCTCCCCTCTTGCCAAAATCTCCACTAGTTTAATAGTTCAATATAAAACTTTTCCTCTCTAGACAGCATTTCTTTCTGTGTTGAATCAGCTGTAGAAGCTAAGGGCATACGAGTGTTCTGTGTCATCAATAATTTCTGTGATCCCAAAAGACATGGCTACTTGCCAAGAACCCACACACAGCGTAGCTCTTTCATTCATCAAAATCACACTTATATCTTAACCCTCACTCCCTCAAGTGGATTTTACCTAAAAATACAGCACTTTGAGAAAAGTAATACAGTAGCTTCAGAAATTAAGCTCTTAAGGAAACTTTGCGTCACAGCAAATCTCAGATTTATAGTGCTTGGCAGTTGTTCTGCAGCAGTGGTAGCCTTCGGGTTTCTGGCACTCGCTCAGTATTGACAGCAGCTGATGTGGTTTCTTTTCGCTCTTTGACTCCTCTTTAATAAAAAGCATGCCCTATGGCTCATTGGTTTTGCCCCCTCTGGGCTGATAGCAACTTCTTGAGGAATCAAGGAGCCAGACTTGGCATAAAGCCAAATAAGTAGCACGGACTGTTGGCTCTTGACAGCATATTGCAATCAAAGCTCTGTAAGGCACAGTAAAGCAGTCAGCTACTATATGAAACTCGACAGATACAACGAGCATGCTTTTTCAGACTGCTCTCCAATTTATACTGCACTACCCACTGCATTTTCTTCAGGAAAGATGTGAAAGATAATTTTAAATTTTTCATCAGTGAACTGAATTTAAAAAGTGTTTCACCAACATGCACACACACTTTCCAGTCAGAATTGGTTTAGAGGATTACTATTCAAGTCTTATTCAGCTACAAGTTTCCTGATGCATTACTCTGCATACTACTAAAGTTTCTCAGTTTTTCCTCTCTGAAGTAATAAGTAATATTTTCAATAGTCTAAATTTTCTCATGTTGAAATATACTGAGCAGAAAAAGATGAAACTACTTAATTTGAGTCCTGCAAATTCCCTCCCTAATCTGAACAATCCTGCAAGGACTGTAATGTTTAAGAGAAGCATCACACTGACAGTCTGGACACACTTCGCCACAGAGCAGAAACAGAACAGAGTGGTGGTGCAGATTTTCACATGTGGTTTCACTAAGCACCTCAGCAACAATATTCAGGGACATGCAGGATAAAAAAAAAAACAACTTGATCTTCATAAAAGACTGATCACTTCACATTGTCAATTTTTTATGAGACTGTTAACAGAGAGCTTATACAATCCTAACATTTCTATACAATACTAGTGTTACGAAGCAAGATTTTCAACAACACAGTTATTTCAAAATTCAAGAGACATCATACATCTTTCTAGCTCTTGTTCCCCTTTCTCCAGCTCTCCACCCCCATCCTAAACAAGCAAAGGCACAGGCCCCAATAATTTGTAATTTCAGTAATGTGCATAAGCAAAAAGGCTAATCTTTTATTCCCAACAGTATCCAGCCACCTAAACCAGGAACATTTCAAAAGTCTTTTATGTAACTCTCAAAGCAATCCCTCCCCTCCACTGGACAGCTCATGGAGTGCATCTGGCATATCAACATGGTCCCCCATTTACATAGTGGAAAATTATCTTTGAAAACAGATGACACCATATGGAGAAGTGGATGAAAGTGGATTTTCTTCTCTTTTGGGGATTTATATTATTTTGTGATGCTTCATGGATGGATAGGGTCACTTATTTTAATCCATTTTTATCACAATGGCAGACAATTCTACATCCAAATGGAACAGACAAATCTTTTACTGTCCAGCCTTCTAGGGAAGGTGAATTTTGTACTTTTAAAAAGCAGAGAGTGTACAGAGTACTAAAAGTTACCTCATTATTAATGTCAAAAACTCCTTCCTGGATTTTCTCGTAGATCTCCTTTGCAGTATTAATAAATGCCTAAAACAGAGGAAAAAAGACCACAGACACAATGAATGCGATACCCTTCGGTGTAAGATGCACTAATTGGAATTCAATCTCATGTGCAGTTGCTTCAGTGAGACTTTCCCTCCTGACCTCTGCAGAAACAGGTACAACAACAGCATCCTATAACCCACCCTGAAGCAGCAATGGATCACACGCTGTTTACTAAAACAGTGGCATTTTCATAACATCTGTATTCTACAATCTGTTGTCCAGTAATTACAGGGAAAATGTGGTTTTTAAGATATATAAATTACTTTTAAATTATTTATTTCTGACCCTTATGGATAGATTGTGTGGCAGATGGTTTCCCCTACCCTTAATATCTTTGTAATAGGCCACTCTAGATTAGAGTGCTTAGCAACATAAAACCACAGGGTACTTACAATGATGATGTAAGGATGCTGTCTGCTGGATGAAACCTTACGCTATCATTTAATATTCACCTAATTTTAGGAACATATTCTCTTTAATTAATCTTGCACACAATGGGCAACAGACAACTTAATAGCAGAAAGGAGAGGCCCAGGTTTTATAACGACTTCTAAAAATCTATTGTTTTAATTCAGAGAAAATACTTTGACACTCAGGTACAAAAAGGTGACTGATATAAATGTTTTTGGTTAAAGTTTACAATCAATGATTCCATTCTTCATCTCTCATTTAGCTTTATAGGTCAAGTAATGCCTAAAATAATGTATAATTTAGCAGGTGATTAACAGTAGCTAGTAATTACAATAAACATACAGTTCTTTTTGTTTTAAAATACCAACACCATGCAATCATACAAGACATGCTACCTTCTGCACAAGCCTATTATAGCAAGTACAGATCTAATTCAAATATAAAAAAGTAAACAGGGTTCATGGAGAGGAACAAATCATACCTTTCCTCATTTCTACACTGGAAGCATTTGACTGCTGAACTTGCCACCAGAGCTTTGTTTCCTAATTAACAGGACTGATATGTTTTCACCTTTAAAGGCCTTACAGCTCCCCAGAGTAATCAATCTACTGCAGCTCAATTACTGCACCAAGCACACACCACAGCCAGTGAAGGAGACTTGAACGACTGCAGCAGGAGCAGAGAGATATGAATATGCATAAACTCTAAGTGGGTGATCGAATCATCACAGAGGGTCATGAGAATTTGCAGCAAAATAATGAGAAGAATTAATCATTGCAGATTCACAAGGCACTTAGGAAGCGAGTTCGTTTTTCAAACACGTGTTAGAGTTGAGGAGAAAAATTGGCTTTCAGCCAACTATGAATTGATTCAAATTCCTCAGAAACTGAAGTTTTCTATGTAAAGAAAAAAATTCGAACTTATCTTTGTTCCTGATAACATACTAATTATTGTAATGGTCTCATACATGTGCCTACTGAAAGGTATAAGTCAACTTAGAAAATTCAGACAGCTGGAATCTGTGAGGATCCTTACTTCTACTTAGCAGGACATAAAACAGAACTTGAAGTCTTAAAAAAGCGTTATGATAACTTCATGTAAACAAACACTTAACAACTGGCACTTCTAACTGTTCTAGAAGTTGCTGGCTAAGTACAACAAGAATCTTAGAACTAATTTCATGAGAACTACACTAAGTCTATAAAAATTACTTTAGAATAACAAACTAGAATTTTAACAGACTCTAAACTAATACAACTGAGAATAAATTAACTTTTGGATACTATACTCAAGAGCAGTCATTGTAGCAATGCATCTATCTTCATAAAAAACAGTAAAGAGCACTGGAAAACAGCACTGCACAAACACAAAATTCCTTCTGTTACTACACATGTACTGGACAAAGCAAAAAAGCATACTGAGCTCAGTAGAGTATATTTTAATATTAAACATATTGGCCAAGAAGCTGTTGATCTAAAAAATCCAAATATTCCATTAATCTCAGTTCTATCATTTCGGCTCTCTTGGAAGTCACAATCTGACCACCCCTCTCCCATCAGTGATTCTGGTGCACAACGTATTTAGTGTTACAACAGCACATACTGTTACTCTGCATAGCAAAATGCCAGGTTGCACTGGGCCACAGAAATAATTCCTATTTGAAAACAAATAATAAGAACATAGCACATAAGTCTACCTCACCTTCTCTTTGCATATATTCTAAAAAATTGTTGTTAATCAGCCAAGAAAAGAGACTTGAATCACTTGACACTTCCATTTGTTTCTCACATACATGTATTTTAAGTTAACTTATGACTCCAAGTGTAAGCAGACTCAATTACCTGAGAACATCACTAAAACAGCAGTCTACCTGCTTTAAGAGTATCAGATCAGATTTTGGCATTGCATGCTAGTGTCCCAATCAGCAAGGACAAGTAGGTGAACTTGGCATAATTGACTTCTTCCAAAAAATCTCTTTTAATACTGCATGTTCTAAGTCTTATCTGGAACATGCAGTATACTATAAACTCTTATTTATGGGTAGTTTATCCTATTTTCAGATTAACTGAGCCATAGATGCAGAAAGACAGAGCAATTTCCCCTCAAATCCAGTTTAGATTTATTAGACCACGTGCAGGGGACTGCAAGAACACAGCTGTAGCACCTCACACGCCAACTTGGATCCAGGTGCAGTTCAGCCACTTCCACACAAACCTCACCAGCAGGCCCACAAGGGCTCAGCTGGCTGCCTACCAAGCCTACTGCAGTTGCACTGTACTTCCCCATAATGCTGCTGCTACTAAAACACTAGACAAAGATACTCATGCCTCTCCAACCCAAATCAGGTCCAGGTTAATTTTCACCACTCCAGGAGAGGCAGTACCAGACTCACCCTGCATTTTTACATAATCACCTGAAAGATGGCCATGCCCTAGTACACAGTACCTCTATTACTCATAAAAGGAAGTGAAAGACTATTGCAAAATCAGTATGTTAGACTTCCAAATATTAAAATTCTTGACTACATTTTAGGAAAACTCAAGAAAACAATGTACCTTCAGGAAAATGTCTACATTTAATGTTTAACTCTTGGTCATTTTCTAAACCACAACTTACTGATGCTTTCACACAGGAGACTGTTGAATATAACTGTACCACAGCATTAAAATAAGGTTGTATACAGGTTATTCAGTGGTTTGTTTTAATGTAGTGTGTTTTTCAATTGTGTGTTCATTATAACTAGGTTCCCAAATAACAGCAATACCCCTTTGAGGAAAAGTGCATTGCTGTACAAATGGGAAAGACAGTCTTGCAAGATGTGAATCTGCCTGTTGTATCATGCCTGCACCTACTGCAAAGACAATAAAAGAGGCTTTTAAATCACAATATATCAGTATAATATCACTTTAGATTATTCGTATAAGGAGTTTCCCAGATCATATTGCAACATGAGAATCAAGAAGTCACGTCTCACAATGCTGGCCCCAAAAAAACCCCACAAACAATCCAAAACTGCAACTATCAAACATTACAGATGCTGCATTTAAGGTAAATTAATCCCAAAAAAACTGAATGCAGAATTAAATCAACTTCAACATTCATATCACACAAATAAACAAGTAATACCGTTTTACTATCCTTGAGACAAATCCAGGAAGAATGAATTCTGTAACTGGTAAAAACAATACAAGAAATAGGTAAGGAATAAGTTCCTGATACCTCTGTCTCATGGAAACTGTATGCAGAAGTAATAATAAGCTAGGGGCACCAGAACAAGAGTAGCTACATTTAGTTTTCACTTGCAGATGTCAATGTCACTTGTCTTTCTCAGAAAGCTAGTGGCAGGACAAGAATCTGAGGACTTTACCATAAGCTGAGCATAACAGGAAAAACTTGTAAATGAATCACTGACACTTTTCAAAACTCAAGACTTTACAAGTTCATCTTTGCCTAAAATCAGGTACGAGATCACGTTCAGCACAGCCAGCTCGTGGAACATGCTGCCCTCTGGTGGCAACGTTAAAATTAATGTGTGGAAAGAAAATTGGGCAATCATTATTTCCTGGATTCTTTCTTACAATTACATATCTAAGTTAAAGGTTAAATACATCACAAATTCTAAATCATGACCCAGCCAACACCTAGAATTTCTTCCTCCTCTCCAATTTCCTATCTCACCTTTTAGCAGTAAGATCTGATATATTTAGATTGCTCTACTATTTAAGAATGCATTTAGAAACAGTAACAACATAGACAACAAATAGATTTATGTCTAAAGCATTCACCATCCCAGTGTGTAAGAGGTGCTGAATGACCACCTAATAAAGTGAGATTCCAAAGCTCTGAGCAGCTCTTTTACGCACACACAGTATGGCAATGCTTTTTACAGCTAAATGATCTTTCAGCAAGAAGTCTAGCACACTAAAAGGGATGCAGAGGGTTAATTATAAGCAGTAGTAAGGTGCTACATAATGAACTCACACTCCAAAAAGCACCCCAACATATCTGTAACCTTATATTGCAAGTATAGGAGCAAAGACACAAAACAGAACTTGATAGCAATTTCTTTGTGCCCCCATTGAGGCACAATCTTCATGACAACAAGCTTATTGAGCTGCTGCATATTACTAGAGCTCAAACTGACTTAAAAAGTCCTGTAACTGTTATTGAACAGTTACATAGGACAGAATACTTGAGGAAAAAAAGAAGATAAACCTCCCAGAACTAGGAATCCATTTCTCCAGGAAGCTACAGATCAGGCAGGCAGTATCATACGTTCCATGCTCTTCTATAAAGCCTCAAACAGCTCACTGTGAAGCTGGGGCACAATCCAAGGATTTGCCACAAGCAGCTAAAAGCTGTGTATCTTCATTACAGCCAGGTGTCCTGCCCCTTCTCCCTTCCTCAGCTGAAATGACATGAGCTTCAACCTCATTTTCTCATGGGAGAAAGCAGCTAAAATGTCAGCTTTGCACAGCTGAAAGGTCACAGAACTTTGATTTCCAGAAACTTAATTTGTATCAAAACCAGTATTTCTTCAAGATAAACCTAACTTTTGGGTGGGTGTATTTTGTTTTTAAAAGACTCATGACCTAGAAATCCTGCTCTTTTGCAAGTGCTAGTCAGATTACCTCTCGTATGTCACTTTACCTTGCTATAAAAATTATTAACATCTTAAGACTTTCATGTTTTATTAGCTAAATCCCTGCTTACTATATTACCATGTCAAACAACTATTTGTTTCCCAGCTATTAGTTGTGTTCAGGGAGGGCTGCAAGGGAAATAAAGCACACTTTAAAAATAAGTTCAACTTTAGATGCCTCTAAGAATCTAGTCTTTCCATGAGATTTTCACTTTCACCCTTCAGAATATTACAAAAGGCCATCTCCCTTCTCTTATCTGTGCCACTGTTGAAACTACAGGAGTTTTGAATCTTCGTTATCCATTTAAGCAAAAGTATGAAAGAAGCTTCCTGAAGAGAAAATTAAGTTACAACTGAAACAGAACCACTGAATGACCATTGAGCTCCACATAACAGAAGTGCTCCATTGCTCAGTCAAAACCATGAGTCTATTCAGATTTAATTCTAAATAATGAATTCACTATTGCATTCTATTTCTGCACAGACATCTTGGAATAACACAAACAATGCTCTTAAATTTGGCATAGGCACCCCTCCATACGGGGAACAACTTACTTAAACCGACTCCCACACCAGGAGTCAGTGATAGACTGGGCTCAACTCAAGTGATATCATCTTCTGAACAGCGACGTTGTCTAGCACTGCTTTGACCAGCATCCACAAAACTTTCTGGTTTAAGAGTGGTCATAGCATTAATCATTATTAAAAGTAGCAGTTTGGAATGAAATAATAGTGCACAAAGTTTCCCAAATACAGCTAGGTATCTTTACTTCTTGAGAATCAGAGCACATGAAAGGATTCAAACCACTGATAAGCCAGGGACAAGGAGTTAAGCACCATGTGTATAGGGGGACTACATGGTCACCCTGAGCTCATGCAGGTGATTCTACTCTGCCCCTGCCCAAGCAGAAAGCTCTCAGAGTTAACAGTCATATATGACTGCTGAACTCCAATGAAAAAACTAACACGATAAAATTGCTAATGTCTCTTGCAAACGAGACAAAATTCTTACGTATTACATGTGGGTTTAATGAGAGGTCAGAAAGTAATGCATGTTATTGATTAAAACAAGTGCAAATCTGCCTGGGGTTCAGACCCCAGACTTACATGTGTACAAGTGAAAAGCCTCCCAATGGATATCACAGTGTTTTCTTAGAAAAAGTAAATAAGCAACACTGAAGTCTGCAAACAGTATGTCAGAGTGCACATCACTCATCCACAATTCAACAAAGTAGAGCAAATATGATAACCAAGATACTAAAAGTTAACAAGATTCTACCATGAGAAAGCCCATGCATGTCAGAGTGCACACTGCTCTAACTCCAATCACCTGAGAAATCACTGAGGAGAAAAAAAAAAGCACAGCAAGTCAGTAATACTTTGATAGTTGGTTACCTTTACAGCTTCAGACAAAGGCTAAAAGGAAATTAACAACAACCTCCTGTTTAAATAAATATGATACTGCTGAAGAGACTAACATTAACTGTCCTTGCAATGCAGTCAAATCATAAGCCTGTCCCGAACCTCCCTCCAGTAATCATTCTATCCTCTCAGTGATGTAGAAACTCCTTTTACACAATCCCATTCCACATGGAATACAATGATTTAACTCTGTGGTCACAGCAAATTCTTAGAAGTCTCCAAAGTAACTATGAAGGAAGAGCCTGCATCTGCTTTCCACTCCCTACCATCTATTACCTATTATGCAAACAGGGTGGAAACTTCTCTAACAGCCTTGCACAAAAGAAACAGCCAACAGGATGTTTTCCACTCCTTATCATCCATTTCTATTCAAGATGTAGGTAATGAGACAATCCTGAAGAATATAATGAACAATTTTAAACTGTTTTGACATCCAAGCACCAAAAAGGTCAATGTACTGCTCCAGCTATGGATTTAGTAAGGTATTCACAGTGGTGGAAATAAGGATGAAACAAGGGAAACAGCTTAAAAAACATTACCAACAGAAGCTGATTTGTTCATATAAAGAAACTGCTCGAGATTAGGATTTTGCTTCTGTAGCTGTTAACTATTCTACATTATGCCACTTTTTTTGTGTTTACTGAGAATGCCATTTAAGGCATGCACTTGACTGTCACTGGAAAGGATTACATCCTAAAGCTTTTCCACCAGAATAAGAAAGTTAGTACACACAACACAACACTCACTTGTATAATCACAAGGAGAGGATTCTGTGTGAACTTTTTGATAAAGAACTTAATGCTCATTTGCCTCCTGCTAATCAGAGATGCATTAGATACTGGACAATTAATTCACTAGGACGTATTTTTTGATGCAAAAAGAGATGATAATGTTAGAATCAGGTAGCAATGAATTCTGTGAAAGCCATCTGCAGCTTACTCCAACTTTTCAAAAAAATTTAAGTATTTTATAACTAAAAGGCTTTACCAATAAAAAAAATACCTCATTGGTCACACACCATTTTGAATGTAGGATAGTTTTGCAAGAGGAGTAGATTATGTAGTATAAGAAGCTGAACTATGTCATTATAAGAAAGGTCAGTATGGATGAACTGAGTATGGGCTTGAAAGACATGTGAAGCAATCTTTCTGCTGTACACAGTACTAGCATCTCAGCTGGAGCTCTTGGTCCACCACTGTACTTGTCTGGCTGCAAGGCAGTTAGTTTTGTTTACAGCAGTCTGCATGGTGTTGTGTTTTGGATTTGGGACTAAAACGGTGCTGGTAACACACCAGTGTTTTAGCTACTGCTGAGTGTCAAGGTTTTCTCTTACACTGCCCTCTCCTGACAGTGATTAGGCTTAAGGTAGGCAAAATTGTGAGGGACACAAACCAGCCAGGACAGCTGACCAGAACTGGCCTGACTGTTATTTCCTATTATATGATATAATGCTCAAGAATAAAAACTAAAGGGTGGTCAAAGTTGCTGTTTCTCAGAGACTGGATGAGATTCAATTTGTTTGTAGGAAGTTGTGAGTGACTGCCTTTCCATCACTCTTTGCCCATCTCTTTCCTGAATTTTTAAAACTCTGTCTCAGGCCCTGAGTTTTATCTTGCTTTGGCTCTTCTGGCTCTTTCCCTGATCCTGCTGGACAGAGGCACTGAGTGAGCAACTTGGTGGGTGTTCAGTGGCAGCTGAGCTCAGCCCACCATGACTTCAAGAAAGGAATGCAGAAAATCAAGGTGAGAGATGCAAGAACTCACATGTGTCCAGAAATGTGAACTATAAGCCAAACTTGAAAAGACAGAATTTCTTTAAAGCAGCAAAAACTGAAAAACTTATTCAAATACATAGCAGACTACATTAACCAAGACAATGACCTCTTCAGCAGCTCTGTAGAGGACAGAAAATAGAAGCTGTGTGCAAATTGAAGATGATCCCTACTAGGTAGTAGAGAGGAAAGATGGTGACAGTACAAATACCAAATCACTCCAAGAGATTGCTCTGAAGAGCTCGTGATATACCAGGAGCCTTTAGAACAGGTTGCAGTGACATCTGCCAAGAATTCCAATAACTTGGCTTGCTTTGGACTAACAAATGTATTCTAGCCTTACTTCTTAGATTTCATGGCAGACAGAAGTTAGCCATTTCTCTAATCAAACATTTCAGAAAACCCCACAAGTACATTAATGAGGACATCTCAACAATATAATTAGTGCTGTGTAATTAATTACAACATAGACATTGTCCTTCTCATAATATAAAAAGTAGTTAATTCAAACTAAGGAACCCAAAATCTAGAGGAATAGTATCCATACAAACAAGTGTAATTTAAATCAACTGTTTTAGTAAAAAAGCCAGTGTTGAGCAAAGTTACCTCCTCTACATTGGAAGCAGTTTTGGCAGATGTCTCCATAAAGATAAGTCCATGTTCTCGTGCAAATGCTTCACCCTCCTCTTTCTTAACTTCTCGTCTAGATTCTAAATCACTAAGATAGAATAAAAAAAACCAAAAGTTAAATTACATGATCTAACATGTCCATATAAAGATTATTCTTCACAAACATGCTTAAAAACCTGAGAAGCCAAGAGCCCTCATCAGAACTTGGGTATATAATGTGTCAAGCTCTTAAATAAAGTATATGGAATAGTCACAGGCATTGCACTTACTTGAGCTGATACATCCTAGCTGACATAAATCTTATTAAAGACTTCATGAAATAGCTTTCTACAGGATGTGTATTTATCTAGGTAGTCCTTGAATACTAACTTCAGACGTTGTATTTTCAGTACATATCACTCTTTTCTATAATATTATCTACCAATTCAATACTATAGAGCTAAGCTGATAAAGGAGCTTTGTAAATTATTTATTAATATTAAACATAATTAAAAAAATAAAGTTCATTCTTTTTCTATTCAGTAGCAAAACTTCGTACAGTCAATTTCTTTTCTGATAAAAAAACTTAAAAGCGGAAATAAGTTCTTTTGAATTATGTTAGCTGCTCTCTCCCAATAAGTTAGCATTTAGGCTGTGAAACTCCTGGCTCTCCAGCAGCAAAATAAATTGAAGTGACTGTTAGACAAGTTCTTGCTTCCTGCTTTCCAAGCAATTTAATTCAAAGTTAAATACTACCCAAAAAAGCAGAAAAACACCCCTCCTGGACTGGACAACTAGAGAAAAATCCATTTCTCTAAGTCATACAGACACAAGTATTTTACCCTTAATTTTTAAAGATTCTTTAAGAACAAGGAATTCACAGTTTGTCCTTCTTTGTAAGTATATTACATCTTGAGTAATAAAAATGATATATTTATTATTGATGTGTAAGACATATATTTCAATGAATTTTCATCTAAGTTGTACATGCATAAATATCTTCTTAGATACAATTTTTTAATTAAACAGCATACAAATAGATACATTTAATTTGCAGTCAGTATACAAAAAAAAAGTATCATACTAGTCTTCAGTGTTTGCCGACTTTGTTATTATACATATATTAAAATAAGTAATACTCACTGTGGCATCTATTTTGCAGCAAAGAAGGTTTTTGTAA
This sequence comes from Trochalopteron elliotii, assembly GCA_024734555.1. Taxonomy (NCBI): domain Eukaryota; kingdom Metazoa; phylum Chordata; class Aves; order Passeriformes; family Leiothrichidae; genus Trochalopteron; species Trochalopteron elliotii. Next base: position 7,406,924 of record JANPWX010000024.1, read on the forward strand.
TTTTTAACTAAGTGCCAGCTTAGATGAGTCAATACAATTTAGCACATTATTCAAATACTAAAAAAATCTGAAGGATACAAGTAGTATCTTCTCAAAACAATTCTGAAGTTGATGTTCATTATATTTAGGCCCTCTCAGTATTAGCTGACATTATCTTTTTCAACCTGAGCAATGTCTTTATTTGCTACTACCATGCTACTCTCAAAAATACCTTATTTAACACCTTGATTCGTTTCAGTGTTATCTCCATGACAGAACATAAACAAATAACTCTTTACTTGAAATAATGCAGTCGTATCAAAAACTGCAACGACAGCCCTATCAAAACTCAATACTGATACCTAAACATATTCTTAAAGATCTTTAACTGCTTCTACTAACCACAGTTGTCTTCCTCTCTCCATTCCAATAATTCGAAGCATTTGGTCTTACTAGATCAATATAGCTATGCTTTGTTCTGGAAAGAAGATTAAGTACAGTATTTGTAATGTTTTAACACTAGTATTTGTAATGTTTTCAACAAACAGCCATTATACTTCAAATTAAATTCTCAACACTCTTCAAATCCAGCAATAAATCAGTACTACAAACTTATGTCAAGTGCACTTTTGGGAGTCATTAGAGCAGTATTTATTCCTTCAAAAATACTATGTTAGCACACATGTTCTTCCTTCCACCCGTCTCTAGCAGTATACCCCTACCGTAAGAACTCTGTCAGGATAATACAATAAAATTGAAGGCATTTTATTCCTGCCCCCTTTGAAAATAATACCCTTTTAAACTTAAAACTTTTAAGCTTTTTATTCCTAACAATTTTAGTTCATGTGGCACCTTAATCTGCAATAACTGACTGTGCAAATTTTAAGCATATTTATTGTTTGAATAAAACCTAGTTGTAACTGGGAATTAGGGGGCTAGCTGCAAGTAGCAAATCAGTCTGCATCAGCAAAATGCAAGACATGAAAATTTAGTTTAACTGCTAAGAATAATCAGAAAGTTACAGATGTCAATTAAGTATGCAAACTTATCTCAAGTAAACAGTACACTTTACTGTTTCTCTCAGTGCCATATTTTTGTTCACACAAGTATAAAAACAGTTGGTCAGGGCCATCACGGGTTTACCAAAGCTTCATTTAATAAAACAAGATTACATTTTTTATATCAATTTGTCAAGATAATGCTTGACACATTCCTCAATTAAAAAGAAAGTTGTTAGTAATTTACCAGATATTGTAAAAAAATGTTGACAAGCTTCACAATTACTTAATGTGTACCATGGTTTTCAGGAGGAGGTAGAGGGTGGTGGGGCAGTGGGGGAAAATAGAAGGGAGAAGAAGGGGAAGAAGAAGAAAATGAGAGTTCAACAGGCCCAAATAGCAAACCCAGACTCACTATCACAAAACTGCTTCTCAGTAGCATCTAAGAAATGATGTGGCTGCTCATGGAATTTTCAGGGGCATGCAAACACACCACTATTTCAACTAGCACCTTTACCTTCAAGAATTGCTGAGGCATGGAGAGAAGTTCAAGTAAATTACAAAAAGGCCCATAATTAAAGGGTTATTAAATTCTGAGGTGATAGCTTTGATATTTTGAAAAAATTCTGCATCCAGCAAAAAAACATCTACATATGATGCTATAATTCACTGGATCAAGAACTAGAAGAATTATAATATATATTCACTGATGTGTTTCTATTAAGACTTTCACTACTAAGTCTCAGCATCAACAGGGAATAATTTTAGAAAAAAGCAGCTGATGAGAAGACCAAGTAAAGAACTGATTAGAAATTGGGTAATACTTCCACAACCATTAGTTGTATTTTCATCACCCAGTGAATTTACCAGGAAATGGTGAAAAAACATTCTCTGACCCCAATCCCAGCTAAAAGGTATAGAATATGCAAGAGGCTTGTAAATCAGAAATGTCTCAATCATTGAGGTATGCACTTCTTACATTTGAGAGAAGTTTTTGATATGAGTCCTGTATTATGGGCTCTTTTTTTTAAATGACATTTTCTCTGATGTGATACTTAACCAAAAACTAAAGCATTTTAGAACACCTCAAACTAGGAATCATATTCTCTTCATGAGAGAGAGCGCTAGGTGCTCCTAATTGGTGATTCCAGAAACAAAAAAAGCATAATAAGAAAACTCATGTAATCCATTGCTTCACACATTTACAATCAATCCTTTGGAATAAAATTACATCTAAAACAGATATTCAGAATGTAGTTGATCCATGTGCTGCACATTGTATTACTCGAAGACGAATAGGAAATGTTTTAGGCTCACCACAGAACTATACACAGCGACAGAAGGGAATTTAAAGTTAACATATTGCCAACCAATAAGAAAACCCAAAAGCTGAAATACAGAGAAGTTAAATCTTTCCCTCTTACAAAATAACAGCTAATGAAATTGTACCTTTTGTTTCCAATAAGCATTATAACCATGTTGGAATTGGAATGCTGACGAGCATCTTCTAACCAAGTTGTCAAGTGGTTGAAAGTGTCCCTCCTAAGTACAGAAGAGAATGAACATTAAAAGCAGTATTTTTAGAAATCTTTCCCCTGTTAGTCTGCTTCTCTATTTGAATAACCAACTCATTTATTAGTGCACATGCTCTAGGGATAAAAGCTAGTAATCCCTTTGTGAGAGGAAGAATTGGCAAACAAAAATTTAGCAAACAAGGAGTGTTAATGAATTCTGCCTAAAAAGTAATTGAAAACACATTTGCTACAAAGCGTAAAGAGGAGTCTTAGAGCTGTAAAAATCTGTAATTTTATATACATATAAAAGCTGAACAGAATTTTAGAAGTAGGATCAGCTTCAACCAAGGCAAACAACAGTACAAATAAACACAGAGTAATATTTGTTTTACTGAAAGCAGAAAATAGTTGATAATTTTTATGGGAGTTTATAAGCTGAATAATAAATTCAGCAGTAAAATCTTTAAAAATGAGGCACATGAATGTGGCACATTACAGTTTTTACAGAAGGTGTAAACTGAGTAATAAATCCCATGCTTGTAGAGTGATTTTAAAATATTGCATTTTATTTATGAATCAAATATTCATTTACTGGAAATCCAAAGGAAAGTATACATTACTTCCTGATATTTCAATGTAAAAAGGAAACAAAAGGAAAAACATCTAGGAAATCTCTAGTACAAGTGGTTGCTCAATGCAACAAGAGCCAAGACCCACAAAAGGAGGCACACAACTTAATAGGACTTCGGAGCCTGAACATTTTCACAAACCAGACAGAGTGCCCACAGTTTTACAGATCATCTGTATATAGATACTTTATTTAATATAGCAAGGAAACTTTAGTAACTCCTGAACAGCCACTAAAAAAGTATCAGATAAAGACCTGTATTTTCCAAACCTCATAAACACAGCAATGGTACAAGTTTCCTGGTATTTTTTATGTAACCAAACTTCTATGTTTCATTATTTCACTCCTTTTCAGAACAGCACTTCAGTAAAAGTAATCTGCTACAATTAAAGAAAAAAAAATCCCTCATGATAATAAAATGCTAAAAAAGAATTAATGAAACATTTTCAGGTATTCCTCAATAAAGGTAATCCAGAGGCTGATGGTCAATAGTCTACAAAAATATTTTATTTCATTCTTCCTGAGATTTTATGCATGCTTTCTCAACTACCATACAGAGAAAACAGCAAGTATATAGATTACATATGCTATAGCTTGACTTAGAGCACTTAAAGAAAGCTGACACAATGTTAGATTACGAGTATGGATAAAAAAAGCCAAGCTAGATGAGACACTTAGCACAATTCTACAAAGACATATCATTGTAATCCAGTTGGTATTCTCACCTTGTAATGTCATACACTAGCAAAGCCCCTGCAGCCCCTCTGTAGTACGATCTTGTGATGGAACGGAAGGACTCCTGCCCTGCCTGTAGAACACAAAGTTTCATTAGTTTGTATCTAACATTTATTTTTTGTTCCTGAAAACCATGAACTTAGAATTACAGGATCAGAGAATTCTACTTTTGAGAGATGGGGATAAGGAAGAGTATGGATGGGAAATCAGAAAGGGGACAACTGGGGACAAAGTCTCCAACAGTAGCAAGAGACGGCACATAGGGAGAAGACACCAACTACAGCACAGTGCTGTTAAAAAAGAAGAAAAAAAAAATCGGAACAAGACCTCTAAACCTTTTTTGGCAATCCCTGACAACCCAATTTACTGAATGGCTTCACAATACATGAATCATTATTAGAGCACAGAATGGACTCCTAGCAACTAAGCTCTGAAGACAAATTTGAAAGGAAGCAAATAACCCAGAGCTTCACATTTGAATTCAATAACCCGCTCCCTGGGGCAGCTGTTGACACTAGAATAAATAAAGTCCATTGTAAATAAATGATGAATGACATCTTTACGCCCACCATCTGCTGGTGTAAAGGTTGTTGGAAGGCCAAGGATGCAGATTTTATCCGTTATATCATAAACTGCAGCCAGCTTTCAACAGTCTTCAGATGGAATTCTTTCAGTAATTATTTTATTAAGAAGAAACAGAAAATGGTTGTGAATTCAATTTTACACAATTTTGCTCCGTAGTTAATCAATTTCCTCTGTACTTGATAAATAATGCTTGTCAAAGCAGCTCTAGGATGCAAGAATCATCTTCATATACACTGTGAAAAACTTCAGAGTCAACATATATTAGATAGTTCTCACAGAACAGTATTCTGTAAAAATCTCAGCACTTAACATGTTCAAAAGAATAGTCCTGAAAAATAAATATTCATGGTTGCAGATCTTAAGCTCCTCATGCTCATGTTTTTCAGAAGAGCTATCTAGCACTTGACACTTGCTAGAAGAAACATTTACTTCTAATATTTAGCAATAACAGATGCTTTAGCATAATTCAAAGATAACACAGAACATGTTTAAGAAATACTAATGCTGAGAAAAAGCCTGTGTGCAGTAAATCTGTAGAACTATAGGAAATTGCTGTGATTCAGAAATAAACATGAGAATAATATATTTATCAAATACAAGGTACCCTTCAGCCATGCCTACAAAATTAGTATATGGACAACGTTTTCTTCCCACAGTTACTGTACTTTTCTTAATATTAGATCTTCTTGAATTCAAAGAGAACTTGATCTAGGTACTGTTACTCAATAAGAACAGTGGCATAAGTTTATACGTGTTCAGTCTTCAAAAAGCATCCTTATCTTCCAGAATAAAGAGTAACTTCTATTTAAGAAAACACTTTATCTTAGCCATTCCAGTGGAAACAGTTATACAGAACAACACACTTAAGAGTTTCAACACCCTAAGAACACACTCACATATGCTCTTGGCCAAGAATCCAAGTAGAGCTTCATGTGAATTTTGGTAACACCTTTACGTAAGCATTGGTAATAGAATACAGACAACCAGTAGAACACACCAAGAAATAGCAAAAAATAACAAACAGTTTTTTAGTGTAATATCTGGTTTCCTACATAGAAATTCAAATAAGACGTACCACTTTTTCTTGGTGTAGTGACTAGCTCAAGCTAGTGATAAATGAAACATTTCCCTGCTAAACAGACAACTTACTGTTACCAGGGAATTCCATACATTGCCTAAAATCATACACAACCTGGAGTTCACCTAAGATTGTCTGTTACACCTTCATAAATTCCACTCTGACATGTGAAATTGTTCATCTCCCTGAGTAAATTAATCATGGTCAAGCAACATAGTCAGAGATGCTAGCAGATCTTACAAAAATGTATGAATTGTGAATTCTTAAAAGAATCACTTACTTTACAAAAGTTCAGTGTATAAATCCTGAAAGTACTGTAATAATTTTATCTGTGTCTCACTTGAAAATGGTGAAATTTAAGTATCATTGCTTCCTAAAAGAAGTGGTGGAAAATGGTACCTTCTTTGGTGAAGGGATCACATTTTTCATATAGCAATAATTAATTTATGCTTACATATACCAATGGACAACACAACTGAGTTTCTGTAAAGAAGCTCCATGATATAAATGCTTATTTTATCTATAACATAGAAACATATTAAATAACAAAACCACCTTATATATAAAATTTACTGGCTCCTTTAACAGTATCATTCTGAACCAGATCTAGAAGGTCAATATAGGGTCAATATAGAAGGTCAAACAGGGTTAGACATGTAGAATACATCCCACAGCTTTTTTTTAAGCATCATTGTTACTTTACTTCTTCATCTGACAATTTTGTCTCTGTCCACTTCCTTTTTTTCCAAGGTGGACAAGCTATTTCAAAAGTCAAAACTGAAAGAAAGTGTAGGTTATTAACCAAAACTGACTTAAAAAACCACGAGTGTGCTATAATTGTACTTTATTAGTCTTACAAAGTAGGACCTACCCAAGTTTAACTGCTTGTTACAAGGAGCAACAAATAGAAGCAGCAGTATAGAGGCTCAGTATAAATTAAAATCAGCTTCAATACCAGGGAAAGGCCCTATATCTTAAGTATAATTTTATTATTAACATCCCTTTCATGTTCCTGCAAAATCCAGTACATACTTGTTTTTTATCTCTGTTCCATATTAAAAAACTTTTTTTCACGGAACAGTTGAGGTGAGAAAGGGACCTCTGGAGGTCCCCTATTCCAACCTCCCTGGATCAAGCAGGGCCACTCATTCAAAGCAGATTGCTGAGCTCCACATGCAGATGGTGGGGGAGGCAGGGGGCTGCGGTGTCAGCAATAGCAACAGTCAGGAAACGTTAAACAGGGTGTTTGCCAAGGCCATGTTATATCCAGCACAGGTGATGCAAACTTTTGCTCCAAGACAATCCCAGCTTACACCCACTGTCAGAGTTACACTGCAGTGGAAATGGGAACATGGAGGATGTTTTGGTAACAGGCAGACCTGACACACACAGAAACTCCAGCTCAGACATGGCTGCCTGCAGGAACCTGTAACTTCGCACTGAGCAGGCCTGAACATGCCTTCACTCTCCAGAAAAACAGGTGCTAGGTCTGACATGAGTAGTTCACTAATCATGAAAATATGTGAGCCTCTGATAAACAAGTAATGTTTTAAGGGCTAAGTAACTTTTTTTTTTTTTACTTTTCTACTCTAAGCTTTTACAATTCATACCATAATGGTTCACAGAAACAAACAACCTTTCTGATAGGAGAGACTTGTCTATACCGACATAGTTCTAGAAGTGACAGGTCTTCAAGCAAGTACAAAAATCTTCATCCCTGCTTCATCTCCACAGACATGTATTCCATGTGCTTTTCAAAGCATACTTAGTACAGAGACCAAAACACAATTTGAAAATAACAATGTAAGTAGAACATGAAACATTATCAATCACCTCAGGTCACTAAGATACATAAGTACTAAGTACACTAAGATACTGCACTAGAATTTGCAGGAACATTTAAGCTATGCAACTGTGTTGTTATGGACACAGTATCTCTGGCATATATATATAAAAAAAAAAAGACTCCAAGTATTACTATTCCCACAGGAGAACTTGGTATCATTTCCAAGTATGCAGTGTAATTGCATCAGTTGCAAAATACACAGGCAAGCCTTTGTTTTCAAAGAGTTACTTGCAAGAGCCTTAACTGTATATTTTTGAATCTATAAAGTAAGGGGAAAAAATGAAAAGAGCCATAATGCAGGACAAGGAAGTAGTTAAAAAAACAGCATCCACAAAAATCCATCTCCCTAGAAAACAGTTCATTATTTTTCCTGAATTCTCTACTCTCAATGCCAAAGAATTTGTAAAGTTTCCTCAAGGACCAAGTTATCTGAGAATGTCCCAGCAGGCCTTCAGCATCCACGGTGACCAATAGTTTTTATTAGGAGGGAATGTTATAGTACACATCCACATACAATGTCAGAACTACAACACACCTAGCTCGTATCTCTAGATTCCCTGACTCTGGAAACAGGCATACATGTGTGGTATGTTCAAAACTGGTGACAGAACATTTCATTCATGTTGGGAATTATTATTTACCTGTTTACATTTTCCTAAGTTGCAAAAAAGACTAAATAGACATCTAGGAAATAACCACCTCACAAGTGTCACACCACCTGTGACAGCTGCCAGCTGGGAACAACTCCACAAAGTTGATCCCTGGAATAAAATGTTCCAGAAAGAAAGAGGAGCAACACATACCTTTAAATATAGTTTTGAAAATTATAAATACATTAACAGCCTCTTAGTCACATGTCAACTTGTTTATACAAATGCATTAATCTTTCTTGCAATCATGTCTCCAATCCAGAAAAAAAAAGAATTTTAAGGTGGTTTACTAGCATGTTGGACAAATAGGCACAGAAGCAGTGTAAAAATAAAAAACCCCTACTGTTTCCAGCAAAGACATTCCCAAACCAAAACAGAACTAAAAATGCTCACGAAGAAGAATCTATCACAATATATGAAAGTCTCAGTATTTATGTGACAGATTTAGCCAACCTGCTGCTTGAGAATAACCCTGTCAGCATGCAGTAAGAACTGGAATTTCAAGAGGACTAAAGATCCCCAAGGATGGAACTGTACATATGTCTAAATACAGAAAATTTGTACATCTGCCTTTTCCTCTGCTGATGTTGAATAAATGCCACTTAGATAGCCAAAGCAATTCCCAACACATCACAGAAACAAAGCTTTAGCCTTCTATTATTAGAAATACACCTATAACTTGAAAGAAATTGTATTTGAAACCTTCAGGTTTTAAGTAGCAACCCCCACTAAAACAGGAGTTCTACTGTGCAAAAAAAGTTATTCATACTCTTCCTACTTAAGGCCTTATCCTAAGCAAAAGCTTGCTCTTGTAGAAATCTTGCAATTATTGTAGAAAGCATGGATAAACTGCCAAGAAACCAAAAAACAATTCAGAAAATAACATGCCAATACTATAGTATTCCGATAACCAAATACATTTAAGCATGACAAAGGTTTATGGACACTAAGCTAGAAGGTGTATCAAGTTGCCTTAGCTTCCTAAAGTGACAGAATGGGTGTGAACAACAACTTAAGCTACTGGCACTAAAGTTCAGATGATGGTCAGAGTAAACAAACAGCAACAGGAATAACTATTAAACAGACAAATCTCCCTGCCTCACCCTTCAATCCATGGATCCAGAAATAAGTTAATCCCCCCACATGGCAGCAAACACAGTCCGTGACTGATGATCAGACTAGTTTCAGAAACTTAAGTAGATCCTCTGTAAGTTCCTCATGCAACTTCACAGCAGTGTAACAGAGGGCCATGAGATGCAGCAGTAAGTGTGCAGGTATCACGGTTAAAGAGTCAAATCAGTGAAAATATAGTAAAAGAATACACCAACTGCCCACAAACATATGAGTATTCTCTGAATACCAAAGTGAGTAGAAAACATCACAAAGCAAACAGTAAGTAAAGAGCTCTGGGGGCAAGCCTTACATTCCAGCAATTGTCAGTGTCACTAGGCTGGATATTCATTTAATGAATGAAGAGAACTTTACTTGGTTCTAATAGATCCAAACCAACTGCAAACACAAAAAAAAATCTTAATTTCCAAGAAGAATTAGTATATTCAGAAAACCTGAAAGTGAAATACGCCTTTAACAATTATGTCTCCAGTCTTCCACAAACACACTATTTTATACAAACTCTCAACTACTAAAAAACACTATCAATTCAATTTGAAAGTACACTTGTATGGAAATCATGAAATTACTTGAAATTAGTTTATAATTATTTCAGATATTTAGTCTGTCTAAGCAGGACTAAGGTGCTATATATAAACATAACAATGAATTAATGTTTTTAAATCATGGATTTCCATGAAATAAAGCTGAAATAGATACTAAAAATATAGTATTCAAGTACACAGGAAAAATTCATTTTCATATCAATTTAGAGAATATTAATTAGTGTCATCACAGATATCTTCTACTTGCCTGACAGAAATATCCTCTTTCAATTACTGCTTATTTTTCCTCATCAACAATGACTTGTTAGTAACAGTCAATGCAATACAGAATATCCCCCTCAACAAAAAACCAAGGCCACTGACTCAGCCTGGTAACAAGTCCAGTTATCTCTCTACAACAATGAACTGTTTCTGAGGAGAAGCAATTTTAAAATTTCTTAGTGTTATGCTGCTGTCACAAGACAACCAACCTTATCTACACAGATTATTTAAACTCAAAAAGCCTAACAGCTTCTAGAACAGTCATTATAATCCTTACTAGCTACTGCAAAACCACTTCTAGAATTCCCTAAAAGTTATGTGCTCAAATACCACACTTCCACAAAAGAGTTGCTTATCTTATCATAATAGGCTATTACCAACTAAGCAGTTTGGACAAAAGTATTTCTCAGTCCATCCAACTATTGGAAGCCATTACTAAGACTAAAGATGCAAGAAAAGAAATGATCTAGATACTAGAGACACACAAACAATTTGGTCCAGTATCTCCTCTTACAGACCTAAAAACACTGAAAAGGAATAGTGAAACCCAAAGACTCACAGAGCTAAACACCTGGGTGTGCCACAGCACACACAGCAGTAAGCTTGCAGAGCCCAGCAGTGGGAAGATCCAGAACAGCCTGCAGCTGGGAGAGAACAACAGGACAGTATTTGCTTGTGCAGACATGAACAGCAGTAGAGCTGAGACTGCAACACATAACATGAAGAATGCAAAGGCCACACTGAGTATCCTTCATGGAACGCAGATTTTTGTTAGTGGGGGTTTTTGGGGGGAGGGAGCTGGGGGTAGGTGTGTTTTTGCATCTGACTGGTTTTACTAGACTACCAGCTCACAGGACCAAATAATGGACTACAATTTCTAATAGGCATAGGTGCATTCCTTAAGCATATCTTCCAGTCTGGCCTCATCCAAAAGGAATTCAGTTTGTGTACTCCCTCATGGAAAACAGACTGCAGTAAAGAGAACTAACTTCCATAATATGCTCTTAGTCCAAACTAGGATGATAATGAAAAAGTAAAATATTCTTGAGCTGTCATACAAGAAGGACAGACAAATGGATCTCAGACATGCAACAGTGTTAGCTCCAGCTGTCCCTGTAAGGTGCAGCATACTCCTGCAGTGAGGTATGCTGCAGCTTCCATATGTTCCCATTACTATGACACGCCTTTCCCTGGGGCTGCAGTGATCTGCTGAAGACAACACAAAACGAACACTGTTGCACAGAAATATCTGGCCAGAAAAACCTGAATTTTAATGTTTGATTCTTTTAAGCAAGCAAGTTCATTGTTAAGCAAACCAAACAAATTTTATCAAGTTCTCCACTTTTTATGCCTCTGCACAGGATGCATCCTGTTCAGTCATGGATTAAAAGCAGGTGTATAAGACTAGCACCAAATCAGAGAAGGGTTAGTGCCATGACTCAGTAAGCACCAACCGAAAACATAAATAGTTCATGTGTTTCCTTAGCAACATGTGTAAAACAAACCTCCTCTCATTAAACAGAAGTCGTTACAGCCTAATAAATATAGAGACAGCACCAGTAACAGCTACCAGTTTTGGCTAACAGAAAACCAAAAAATGCTCAATGCAGATAGAACACAATAACCTTGGTAATTATCTTCATTTGTGTACCTTAAACCTCGTAAGTAAAATACCTCTTGAGAATTACCTCAGGACGTTTTTCTTATTTTTGCTATTCCTTCAACACTTTTGTACTCAAGATCACAAATGATACAGCAGAATTCAGATATGCTGACAAACCAAGACTGGATTAAAACAGAAACATCCTGTGTTTTAAAAATCAGATTCCATACAGTTAAACTTTTAACTATGGCCAGCATACTGTCTTTCTTTGCATACAATTTATAAATTATTAAGTACAACACCAGTATACAATCTACTCGGTGTATGAAAGCTTTCAATTAATGTTTTTAATTTATGTATGATATACTTAAGAAGCTAGCCAGAAAAAATCCCAGTTCAAATAGAGTTTATAAATTATAGTCAAAAGCACTTGGGTTGCCATTTTGGCTGGACAATTTGCATGCACTCAAGACAACACACAGACTGCAAAGAGCCACTGAGGAGTCAGAGGCACCAGGAAAAGCATGATCTACTAAAACACAGTTGAAGTTCATTTGTATCTAAGGAGATTAACAGAATCAGTTCCAAAGCCAGTGAAAGACAGTAGTAAAATTAGTACTTTTGCCTACAGACAATCTGCCCCAATTTTAGAAAACAAGGACCAATATATGTATGTAGTCACATAGTCACACTATATACCAAGGGTTTGATTATAAAATGCTTTTTATGCAGAGATTTCCTTGTTTATTGAACTTGAAAATACTCAGCCACCTTGGTAGTCTACAATCCACAATTATAATAGTAAAAATGCCCAGGGCAGAAAAAAAATAAAGTTAGCTGACCATATAGTTCTATGCCTGTTTCTTACAACTTCCAAGGAGGCACAGGTGTTAGATGCCATTTCAAGTAAAGAACCTGTAAAATAAGTAAGGTCTTACCTATGAAGTTCACTAAAATACTATATTTATTTACATTTTTATACACACATGCAGGCATACATATATGAATGCATGTCCCTTCACTGACTTGCTGTACCAAAAAAGGCACATACATGAGGCTAGGGATCATGGACCTGTCAGCTTCTAAAGGTATCCTAAAATACCTTTAGAAAAGGTAACAGGCAGCTCTGCCTTAGGGAACAGTCAAATACATTTAAAAGATATAGCTACCAACTATATGAACATCTTAAACCTGCCTCATCACAAGTGTAGACAGTGATGCTGACTGCTTTATAATAAAGTGACTGATAACACAAGAATAGCCCATATATGTTCTTAACCTGAACCTCCTTGAAAGTCAAAATCTGAATTTTAGAAGGTATTTTGAAACTTAAAGCATTTACCAGTCCCTTCTTGACTCAAATATTTACTGTCTTAAACTTGTGTTCTTCAGTCTACTACAAAAAGTGAGCCATGCATTTTCTTCTGCCTTGGAAATGCAAAGGAAGTTACAGTGCACATGCCAAAGAATACATCACACCAAAAAAAGGAAATATTACCGAATTTTTAACTTTATAGAAACCAAAGAAAGCTGCAAGACAAAGTACACAGCCTATGGATGCTGATGATAGAGAGTTTAGCTAGAATAAAGGAAAAGCTAGTGGAGCAACGTGTTTAAACATTTTTTTAGGATTCATTACTTACCGTATCCCATATCTGAAGCTTTATCTGTTTTCCATCAATAGTTATCATTCGAGCCCCAAATTCTACACCTGAACAGATTTTACAGAAGATGACATTATTAGCACATATCAGAAAGAAAAATGTCAAGTACTATGAAAGCAAGAACTTAAGTTTAAGTTCAGTCAACATTGTAGGAAAATAATCTCTTTCACAACCTGCTTTTATCCAATTTTCCAGCTGCTTCAAAGAGCTTTCTAGAAGAAAGGTAACTGTTACTGTCTAAGTGTCTGGGAGGTACTTCCAACAAAGTTTTCCAAACCACTTAGTAGCACTTAGAAGCTCTAGATTAGAGAGAAAAATACACCCCTTTGAATGTAAACAGGAAATTGAAGAGTCGCAGTTATTTTAACACTCTACCAATGACAGATTGCTGGGGCCAGTTCAGAAGATATTAAACCTACAATTCTTTATCAATAAATAAACTATTAAGTGAGCACACAGCATGTCACCTTCGACAGGATAAATTTTATTGCTGTATTAATTAAAATCCACCTGTCTTCATAAAAAAAAAAAACTACTTCCAAAATTCTAGCTAGTTAAAGATCCAAGTTTTATAACTGAGGGAAAAGAAAGTGTGTTCCAAATAAATAAAAGTAACTTCTTCAGTGGAAAAATTCAGCCTTTTATATCATTTTTTTAAAGCAATTTTGAGGTCATTAACAGTAAACCAAGCAATTCAACCCACCCCATCTCACCCTCACATGGGTATTCAAATGACTTTGAATCCATGTTCCTTATCTGTCTTTCCAAATCTCTTTGGGTAACTGGGAGAATCTGGCCAAAATACACACATGCCCTCACAGTTAAGGAGGCACTTCTAGCCTCTTCTGATGCCTTTAGGGACTACCTAAAAACAGAGGTCAGACAAAATCAAGGGGAATAAAAAGCAGTCACATTTATTCAAGGACGTTAAGGTACATGTTGGGCAGACAAAGCCCCCCCCAATGGCGTCACCCAAAAATGGATGATGGATCACTGGTCTTCATATTTTTATAAGTTTGGTCCATTTGCATACTGGGGGTTAATCTTCCAATTACAGCATCAGGTAATGAAGTTATTTACCCCAAGTTTGCTGCTCTCCCAAATCCCTTCTATTTACATTTTCGAGGCCTGAGACAACAAGGTGTCCTTGATTCCCAGACCTAGAGAGGAATTGTTTTGTCTGACCAAAATGGGAAAATAGTAGCTAACGCTCTACTTGGAGTTTTTACAGTAATGTTCTAAAGAATTGCAGGATTACAAATACATGAAAAATATAAAAGCTAAAATCCTTCTTCCCTCCTTTTCAAGCAGCTTCCCAGGCTCCATTACTCCATCCCTCATTATGTTGCCTCTAGGTTCACCTCCTAATCTTACTAGCTTCAATTTCTGCTCTGCTCCCAGATTTCAGCTAGCTGTATGCCAAGCAAAGAACTGGCACTACAACCACCCTGCTGAGGTGAAGCTGTTTCTCAGAGCCTATCAGTCTGAGGTGACAGGGCTGCCAAATGCATGAGTGATACATAAGGTGTCATACATTTGGCAGGCCTAAAGAAGAAATGATATTAAGTCATGCCTCCCTAAAGTACTCAGGCTCTTTCTTTAGCCAGCCTATCTGCTGCCAAGACCTCACAAATATCTGAAAATTGAAGTTAGCCAAAGAATTTGAACTAAACGACAGGCACACACAAGGTGTGGAAGGACTGTCAAGAGAAAGAGAATTCATAATCAAACCACCTGATACATTCTGCTATATGAAGAAAATCTGTTTATATTTCAAGCAGCTATTTCGGTACTCCCAAACATAGGGAGCTTACCTACTCCAGGGCACCAACTAAAAATAGAGACTAGGATACATTTTGTGCAAGGCTCATGATTAAAGCTGATAGGTTCCTTGAAAGAACATCAAGAAGTTGAAAGGTTCTGCAATCTCCTCTGAGGCTAGCATCTGTTATGCTTAACAGCAAAACTGATCTGCAGATTAAACCTGCCCTCAGAAGAATTTAGTACCACACTATTGCTCTTCTTTTGTGTGGAAAGATAAATAAAAGCTTGTATTATTTACTATAGTTATATCAGAGACAACATGTCAACATATATTCATTCCCCCGGTATCAAATTATACCTAACACAAGTAGCCCATACCCAGTTGAAGAGTTGGGAAAGAAAATCCCTGTACTTTCCAAAAGAAAATACATTCGCATTTCAGCCCTCTATTCAAAAGCTAGTCTTCCCAAATATTCTTTTTTTACTCATTCATCTTAAAGGTTAACTTTGCTACAGTTTATCTCTAACTTGTCTTCAAGGTTTTGTGGCTAGGAAAAAATGCCACTTCCATCACCAAGTGCATTTCAAGCTTGGACAATTCTTCTTTGCCCAGTTTTCAGCTTTTCTGAAGAAACAGTTTAAATACTGCAGCTATGAACTTTTTTAATTGTCTCAGATTGTACTCTCCCAATAAAAGACCCTCAACTGACTTTATGAGCAAACATATATTCATTAGCTAGAGATTCACTGCCACCTTTATACAGCACAAATCCTGCACTTCTGCAGCACAACAAACACATAAATGCATCCTGAGGTACCCCAACCACTTAACTACTAACAATGGGCAGCACAAAGGAGACCTACCAATAGTGAGATCGTGGACTGGTTGAAACCGCTTGTCTGTGAACTGTAACAATAAACATGATTTCCCAACACCTGAAAGAAAGAAAAAAAAATAAGTGTTAAACAAATTTTTAAAAAAAGCCTGTAAAGGACCAATAGAAATTAAAGAAATGTTACCTATTGCTTGAAATTAATTACTGGAACTGAAGGTATTGAATCTCAAATACTTCGAAGTGTACAAAACACTTTAATTACCACTTCAAAAGTTTTAGAAACATTATAGTCAAAGTAGTTATTTTTAAAAATTGAACAAAAATTAATTATTCTTTGGAAAAAGTAGTTCCACCTTTAAAATTAAGTGGAATTTTTCTAACAGACCTTCAAAGTACCATTTTACATCCTCTCTCCACAATAACTACAGGGCTTGCTGCTCCTCACAACCCTTTATCTCCTTCTCCTTTAGTACTTCCAGCTTTCTCCCAAGCTAACTAGATCCTCAACAGCATCATCCTCCCATCTATCTCCTTATTTATTCCCTGAGGTAACTCCAGCAGGTCTGTAGCTGCTTACAACCACTATATGCTGCTGCCCACTGGACCCCACAGGCCAAAAAGCAGTCCAAGAAGAACTGGCAGCAGTTGAATTTACAGACAGGTAACACAAACACTGTCCCCTTCAGATAACCAACTCGTGTCAGAAATCAGAGTAACTACTTCCCATTACATGGACGCTGGTCAGCAACTGGGCAATTTCCTCTATATATGAAAGCACAGAACAGTAGAAGTTAATGCAGTCAGCAGGGGCACTCTACCTAGGTTAGTAAACACACTACTTTTTACAGTTAATTTCTCCTTCTTTTACTTGGAGGGGTTATTCTTCCTGTTCTGTGCAGCCTTTAAAATTTGACAGCAATATATTTGGTTTAAACTCTGAGCTATTATCACATAACATACTACTCTGTAGCATCCATGTTCCTGCTGTACTTTATCTGTCCAGCAAGATAAAGCTATTCTAACCACATACTAGAGGTCAGCAACAGCACATCATAAGAGACATATCTAGTAATAAGAGATAGCAAACAAAGAGATAAGGAAAAGAGCCACACTACTGACAAAAGAAACACATATCAGAGCTTTGCATATAGTGACACTGGTCTTTCTGGCACCAAATTCAGCCAAGTTTTTTAGTATGGTTTAATGAGGAAACAATGCCTACAGAAATATAATTACCACTTATCTCATTTTGGACTTTAATTCTAAGACCAGTAGCCAGCTGCAACAAAGTTTAACAGAAATAGGAAACCTGCATTTGGTTTTGTCACAATAAGAGTTGTGGCCAACTGATGACACTCAGATTAATATCCCACACAATACAGCAATTCCAACAGCCTAAGGTCATTGCTAGTGTTGCTGTCTCTACTCTCTTCTCTACAGTATGCTCCTGTCCATTTCTCCACACAGCTTAGATGAGTTCTGAAGCAATTTCACTTGTCTGCTGGGTTAGCATGCTAATCTGACAAGAAGAATGGCAAAGCAAACAGAAATGGCTTAATGTAGGGTCAGACAAGGAGTAGTTAGCTCAAATGAGGGAAAAGAAATGCAGCAGCCAGCTGATCAATAATACAGAGTGGCATGGAGCTGTAGTCCAAGGCAAAATTTGCAGCATCTGCCTTACTAGATCTCTTCAGCTTTCTGGCTTATGATGGCAAGCTGTCAGAACACAAGCAGCTTTGAAGCTGTATAGATTCTGTTCCTAAAAAATTAGTAAACACAAGAGAAGTGGAGGAGGAATGGGGAAAAGCACTGCAGGCAAGAAAAAACCAGAGAAAGGCAGAGTATAGGACCCGCAAGGACAGAACACAAAACTGTAAGGAAATTTAAAATATTAATAATTCTACTCAGAGAAGAGCTCTTATCACAGCTGGTGAGCAATCCTACCAGGGGAGGGGACTGCACTAGACTTGCTTGTTTGCAAACAGAGATAGGCTGGTGGGAGATGTGGTGGCTGGAGGCTGTCTGGGGCACAGTGATCATGAAATTAAAGAATTTTCAATATTAGGTGAAACAAGAAGGGGCATCAATAAAACTTCCACACTGGACTTCCAGAGGGCAGACTTTGGCCTATTCAAGAGACCTATTCAGAGTTCCTTGGGAAGCAGCCCTTAAAAACAAAGGAGTCCAGGAAGGCTGGGCATGCTTCAAAACAGAAATCTCGAAGGCACAGGAACAGACTGTCCCTGTGTGCCAAAAGATAAGCTGACAAGGAAAACGACCAGCCTGGATGAGCAAAGAGCACTTGGAGGAACTAATGAAAAAAAGAGGGTGTATCATCTTTGGACCGAGGGTCAGGTATCTCCAGAAATGCTTAAGGAAACTGCCAGGTCATGTAGGAAAAAAATTAGAGAGGCAAAAGCCCATTTAGAACTCCATCTGGCCACTTCTGTAAAGGACAATAAAAAGTATTTTTATAAATACATTAATGGCAAAAGGAAGGGCAAGGAAAACCTCCATTCTCTATTAGGTGTGAGAGGGAATTTAGTAACTAAAGATGAGGAAAAGGCAGTACTTAACACCTTCTTTGCCTTAGTTTCCAACAGAAAGACATGTTGTCCTCAGGACAACTGTCCTCCTGGGCTGGTAGATGGTGTCAGAGAGCAGAATGGTCCCCCTGTTATGCAGGATGAAGCAAAGACCTGCTGAGCCACTAAGATTCTCACAAGTCTATGGGACCAGACGGGATTCATCCTAGGGTGATAAGGGAACTGGCAGATGAGCTTGCAAAGGTGCTGTCTATCATTTACCATCAGTCCTAGCTCAGCTGGGAAGTCCCAGCTGACTGGAAGCTGGTGAGTGTGACACTCATCCACAGGAAGGGCCAGAGGAGGATCTAGGAAACTACAGACCAGTCAGCCTGACCTTGGTACTCAGCAAGATTATGGAACAGATCATCTTGAGTGCCACACAGCACCTACAGCATGGCCAGGGTATCAGACCCAGCCAGGCTGATTTAGGAGGGGCAGGTTGTGTTTGACCAACCTGGTCTCCTTTTATGACCAGGTGACCCACCTGGTGGATGCAGGAAAGGCTGTGAAAGTTGTCTATTTGGACTTCAGCAAGGCCTTTGACACTGTCTCTCACAGCACACTCCTGCAAAGTCTGGCAGCCTTCAGCTTTGACAGGTGCTTTCTTCACTGGGTTAAGAACTGGCTGGATGGCCAAACCCAGAGAGTGGTGGAGAATTGTGCTGCATCCAGTCATTAGTGGTATCCCCCAGAGATCAGTGCTGGAGCCAGTCCTGTTTAATATTAATGATCTGGATGGGGGATGAGTCCACCATCAGTAAATATGCAGATGACACTAAGCTGGGAGCATGTGTCAATCTGCTGGAGAGTAGAAGGGTTCTGCAGAGAGACCTGGAATGGTTGGAGGGATGGGCAGAGTCTAACAAGATGAAGTTTAGTAACTCCAAGTGCTGAGTTCTGCATTTTGGCTACATTAATCCCCTGCAATGTTATAGGCTGGGGATGGTGTGGCTGGAGAGTGCCCAGGCACAAAGGAACCTGGGGGTGCTGGTGACAACAACTGAATATGAGCCAGCAGTGTGCCCTGGTGGCCAAGAAGGTCAAGGGCATCCTGGCCTGGATCAGGAATGGTGTGGCCAGCAGGAGCAGGGAGGTCATTCTTCCCCTGTATTTGGCACTGGTGAGGCCACACCTGGAGTGCTGTGTCCAGTTCTGGCCCCTCAGTTTAGGAAGGACATTGAGATGCCTGAGTGCGTCCAGAGGAGGCAACGAGGCTGGTGAGAGGCTTGGAACACAAACCCTGTAAGGAACCACTGAGGGAGCTGGGGCTGTTTAGCCTGGAGAAAAGGAGACTCAGAGGTGACCTTATCACTCTCTACAACCTCCTGAAAGGTGGTTGTAGTCAGGTGGGGGTTGGTCTCTTCTCCCAGACAACCACTGACAGAGAGGACAGTCTTAAGCTGCATTGGGGGAAGTTCAGGTTAGACATCTGAAAAAAATTCTTTACTGAGCGATTGGGCAATGGAACTGTCTGCCCAGGGAGGTGGTGGAGTCACCATCTGTGGATGTGTTTAAAAAAAGACTGGACGTGGCACTCAGTGCCATGGTTTAGTTGATAAGGAGGTGTTAGGTCAGGTCATGGGCTGGACTTGATGATCTCAAAGGTCTTTTCCAACCTAGTTCATTTTGTAAACAGTGTTTATAGATACAGATAATTTTTATATCACCCATGAAATAAAACTACCCCATCAGAGAACATAATCACCACCTCACTTACAAAAAACCTGTAAGTCACACCAGAAATATCTTCTGCCATTAACCTTGCAAAGTGATTTCAGTATCAATGGATAAACCAAAACCTTAAACCAATCCAGTATTTCTGCACAAATCTTACAAATGTTGGAACAGTATTTCAAAATCTAATCAACAAAATTTTATTAGGTATTCCAGCACTAGCTCTCAAGTGGCAATCTGGTTTTTCTTCTCCTTGTAAGGCTGGTGACCAAGTCAGTTGAAATGAGCATATAAACATCACCCTCAGCAGAGTGAAAATGACAGACAAGCACAGCTCCTTGGATACAGGCCCTGTCTCAGACTGGCACAAGATGACGGCACCCCTAGTCCACACTCCTCCATGGCAGGACTTTTAGGAGCAGACTGACAGCTCACACAGAGAAACAGAAGAAATAACTAGTTTCTCTTTAATGCCATTCCTGCTACTTCAGAACCTTCCAACAAAAAAATCCCATCTGAAAGTCCCTAGGTTCTGTACTGCTGTTGACTAAAAGAAGGCTGCATTTTAATTTTACAGTTTTAAGATACTGCATGTTTGTATCACAAAAGTTCTTATGTAAATAGTTTGTAGCCCAAATCAGTTCCAGAGCTTGAGCAAACTCCCCTATCACAGACAGGAACATGTATCACTGGGAGGAACATGTATCAGAGACAGGAGCAGCATATGAATGCCTGAGTAGTTTACCACCTTGTGACACAAACAGATGCGGCAAAGATCAGTTAACAGCTGCAGGCAGCTAATGCTAGGCAGGTGGTTTAAAGTAACTACGTTGATTTACTCTAAGAACAGAGTGGCTGCTTACCAGTATCTTGTTCACTTAGCACTGTAATCTTACACCTGAAATGAGGCAGACATTGTGAAAAGTAGCTGAGGATGTCTTGATGATAGTCAATTGCAGAATGCAAAAGGGATAGATTCAGTTTATTAACCCAATCTCCATTTTACTGCCACAATTATTTTAATATAGCTCCAGATAAACCACATCAGAAAAAAAAATCTAGTATTTTCATATGAGAGAGCTTGGATACACTTCAACAACCACAGCAAACAAAAGCTCTTGCTTAGGAGCAAATGAAAACAATGGATTACGTCTTCAGAGGGATGGCAGCTTGCTTTTTTGCAACTGCCTGTTTTAGGATCCCTTCATTGCAAAAAAATGATGGGAAGTAGAATTTGTGCTACAGTAATTTTACCCTCCGGCTCTAAATTCCAAACCAGCAGACTGAGTTGATTCTCCAAATTCCTCTGACTCCCTTAAAAGCTTCCTCTTAATCTGGGTGCAACCCTGCAGTCAGTTTCCTCAGACAAGGCATTGCCAGAACTTTGCTGTTGTCCACTTTGGCCCAGCTTCAACACCACCCTTCCTTTCGTACTTGTGTTTATTTCAGGGCTCAGCAGTAAAGCTACCTTTCTCCCTTCTCACTCATATGCAACAAGCAGAGAAAAAAAAAAAAAAAAAGCAGCTCTGGAATCAGCACAGGTGATGATGTTACACCTGAGCCAGTCTCTGGCTAAGAGAGGTGACTTGCTTCCTTCTCCCCTGCCTGACTTCCTGTGAATAGGGCAAGGAAAGTTCAGCGAGTGGCTACAAAGTCAGTTGTGTACTACTGAATATGAGGAAAACTTTCAGGTTTTTCTTACCTCTAGACAAAACTCATCAGTGTTCCTTCCACTGATGTTTGCCTTGAAAAGCTGGCCTCATTCAAAGCTAAAAATGGACCCAAAAAGAGTGTAGGGGGAGGTTAAGAATTTCCTTACTTGCTCACCTAAGCACCACTGTAGCCCAAGAAAGGTGACAGAGGAAAAGACCTGCAGTAGCAGTCCTCCCAACTGTGAAATAAAAACTGAATGCTAAAATAAATTCTCCTATGCTTGCTGTCTCTGGTGAGTAGACTCACTCCTTCCCACACAGCTCCACCTCCTTATCCAAAAGGGCTCTTGCACTCTTTTGAGCATAATTACTATTTGTTTAGTTTTGTTTTTAAAATAATTTTTGTGAGCTGAGCTGGCTCTCTGAAGGATCACACAAGCAGTGATGCTGACAGCTAAGGAGCAGCTGAGCTCACAGTTGAGACAAGAAGTAGCAACAAGGTATACTTATTTTGATGGCAGATAAACTCTGGATTAATTCAACAGTCTCACAGAACTATTTTTCTTGTACTTGATGGTGATCAATCAGTCCACCACACACACAGATGAAGACCTACTTCCCTTTGATATCTTGCTCTCATTAATCTTCCTAGTTCCAGTTTCCTTCCTTGAAAGTACTCCAAACTGTGGCAAGCACAGCCACAGGGCCAAATCACCTGATTCAGCCATGAAGTAAAAAGTTAACCTGAAAAGCAGGTAGCTTTCTACTGCATTAGTGGGTGGATCCAGACCATGACAGACTACCAAAGCCAGCACAAGGTAATGGGAGCAAGAACTCCTTTCATATGTAACCAACTATGTCAGCTTGGATGTCCATGAAACCAGTGCCACAATAGCAACCAAGCTGAAACACACTTCCTGCTTTCTTATTGTCCCTTAGAAAAATAAACAAAAATAAATCTTAAAGACAGGGTAACACAGTTTCAAATAATAGGTAAGATTATATACATGATTATTGTATACACACATATTTTAAATCTACAAATAGATTATTATCTAGATGATACACATAAGAATACAGATTTTAAAACTAACTTTGATTTTAACCAGGTAATTACACGTTATAAATGTCACAAGATATATACCTCTAACCTGGTTTAAGAGATACTTTTGAGTAATCTGTAGAGCTTCCAGATGGTCCATAAGCCCTTTTCTTATTACAGGCTGCAGTTCATTCCCTTTCAACCACAGCACCTTTATGAACTCTGGAAAGTGCAGTCTTACCATTTCACAGGTCTAGGCATAACAAGACATGAACCTAAAGCAAAGATTTTCTTAATCTCTTCTCAGTCAGTTACAACTTAGTCAGAATTCTACCATCAAATGGGAAAACTTTATTTAAATTTATAGGAAGGACAAACTAAAAAATTCCAAACTGTCACATACAGAGCAAAGGGAGTTCACATACAAATGTAAGCATGGACAAGAACAGAAGAAAAACTACCTCCAAAATCCTTCATGATGCCCATGTAATTCTGAGAACAGTAATAAAAATGGCTCTTTTAAAGCTGATTCAGCTTCAACACTTAAACATTTTCAACAGTATATTTTAAGCCAGTGATGTAAATTTCTCCTTTCTCATAACAATTAACATAACATTAGCAGAGGCCTAAAAAGTTAAAGGAGCTGTTCAGCTTTACTGTATTTCAGTTTGTATGGCACTGCTCCACTGCTAACTGTAGGTTTTAAAAGTAAGTAAAAATTATTTCCAAATAAATTAAGCTACATTTGAGTCTCTAAAAGAACTTCTTCATGTTCTGCATGGTCACAAACAACTTAGAAACTGCCAGCTGTTCATAATAATATGGTTTTAGATTAAATTGGGCGTGGGGTTGGGTTAGATATTTTTTTGAGTGGCAAGGTGTTTGGGGTTTCTTTTAAACAAAGTGTTAGAATTAGTACAAGTGTGCACACAAGCAGTCTCATGAAACCATTTGTATGGACATATAGTTTGTTAATTATAGCTAACAACTTCTAAGAGGCTAAGAGCATGTTCTTATACAACACCTAATATCTGCTCTTTTGGGATTAAAGCATCATTGAAAGGGTCTCAAAGCAAGATATAAGTAGTACAGACCTGGTTTTCAGCACAAACAAGTTCTCAATCTATCACAGGGTATTAACACCAGCTCTGGTGAGATGAAAACTGGTTTAGCAAAGAAATACTATGACATACTTAGAGAAAATAAGGCCAAAAGACTCTGGTCATACACATTACCAGCTAATAACACCTACAGTTCCAGGGCAAAGTGCAAAGTCACTAGAAATATTTCACAAAGAGGACTAAAAAGAAAGTAAATTCAGTTGCTTAACTTCAACATTTGAAAGTCTCCTAGATAAGTGACATGGTTGACTAGACAGCTTACTTTAGTCTAGAGAGTGAGGAGAATTAGATCACCAAGCAATTATATTTTCTTTCATCACTGCCTCCTAATAAGAATAACTTAGAGATACTCTTGGTCTAGGAGCAGCAACTATCTGCTGAAATTGAAAGGCAAGTGAAAGTCCATTATGTAAAAAGCTCAGAGCTGTTGCAGTAACACATTCAAGAAAAGCAGGTGGACTTGCTCACGCAAAATGCAGCAACAGTGATTCTAAAAAGACATTTAGATAGGCTACAACTGGCAAGTTACATTGGTGGCAAGAAATCTGACCACTGCAAAACTGGCACTTGAAGTATCCTAAAGTCCAGGAGCATTCTCTGGTGGAATCTAGCAAACATACTCTAACATAAGAAAATTCTGGTTAATGTGTATTATTCTGAAAAAAATACTCCAGCTCTCATCTTCACAGAAATCTTATGTATTTCCCAGTTTATTCCCACATGATACATTGCTGGTAACAAACATGTAAACAAAGAAGATTTTACCATCATACAGAAAAAGATCTCAAAGAAAAAAGTGACAGATTTCCAGTCACCAACTGCACAAACAGACAGTTCTCATACGCCAAGAGATCTAGCTCATCCTAACTCAGATCAAAGTCCATCTCAACTTCAACTGGTGGCCAAAGGCAAATGTAAAGGAAAGAGGGGATGAAGACATCAATTCCTACTGGCAACCAAAATGGAACACACCATCAACCTTAAAGACAAAGGTCTCAGAGGTACAGCCCTAAACAGCATGCACCCACACACGCTTCTAAAGGAATTTGCAAACTCCTAAAATGCTTTAGAAATAGTCAGATCAAAGGATTTTTCCTGATAAACTCTCACAGTAGTCAGTATTCCATAATACTTGTATTTTTCTCTTGAACTCCACAGCTACTGTTCCACTGCTACAATGTAAAAACCACACAGACTTATGGCAATGTTGTTTTGGGTACCTGAAATACAGCCATGCCATTTCAGGTCTCTCCCACAACAGAAAACTAAACCAGATCCTTAGATTTAGATCTGGTTTAGATCCTAAACCAGTTCCAATTATACAGAAAACCATTTTTATATATTAAAAAATACAGTTAACAACCAGATTAGAAGCAGTCTCATGTTCATAAAGCTACCATGACTGAAGCACCAGAAAAAAAGTCAGGGCATGCCAATGACCAATTAAACAGGGACAAGAACTGTTGAGCACAAGGCAGTCAGTCTCGCAGAGTCAGTCTCTGTGGCTGTCATTTTAAGAGACAGAGATCATCCTGAATTCCTGTGTTTAAACAGATGAAAGCATGTGGAATCACAGTTCAGAGAAGGCACATACAGGTGTCTTGTATAACTCCAGGGGGTTTTTGTTGGTTTGCTTATGGATCGCACAACCTACTTTGTTTTTCAGTGCTGAAAGAGGAGCTAAATGTTAACATCTGTCCTCAGCTGAGTCTCTTAGTTTTCTCCTACAGTTTGTTTACAACTAATTGCTGAGTCACCAGGCAGCTGAGGCATTTCCAAAGCCTCTAAATCAAATACCAGAAACAAATTTCTTGATTGCTGTGAAACCTACACGGTCTGCAAGGCCAGTGGCATATCTTCACTGGGTGGACCGCTGAGGGAAACCACCATGGACACTGCAGAGGACAGTCACCATCCACTCAATTTCCATCGTCAGAACTTTGAGTTCAGTTGCCTTCCTCTGAGAAAGAGTAGTAATACCTGGACCACCACCATCATCTTGGCAACTGTGTACAACATAAATTGGCTCTTCAGTACTAGCTCTATTAGAATACTTAAAAGGCTCACAGGAGATCTAAATAAAAGCAAAACCAACTTACCACTATTGACACATTCAATTCACTTCAAGAATAATTATTGCAGGAGTTTTAATTACCTTTCTGTAGCAACTCAAGAACACAAGCCATTAGAATTTAAAAAAAAAAACAAACCAAAAAGCCAATGGCAAATTTGTGAGCCATTTTCCTCTCTGTGTTTTCTTTCTCTTACTCTTCTGATATTTGGCTCTTAAGCAGCTGCAACAACTTCACAACTGACATACATCCATTCTGTATTTCACATTTCAAGCAACCCAAATGCAAGAGTGCAGCCGAGACCATTGCACTGAGGATATTTCTTTGTAAAAATTTAATCAGTATACAATCAATGTACCAAAACAACTGTAAGCTGCTGTCTACCACGTTAATGACTACAGGTTTTAGGGATGCACCAGAACTGGCCACCTGTTCTGACGCACTGTCATTCTGAACTGTGCAATACCATCTTGCATCAGTCACCCCGGCCTGACAAACCTCTTCTTACTTCTCCTGAATTTGCACAGGTGAAAATCCTGTCCTCCAGTCCTGGCTTGATGAACCATCACACAGGTTAACATTCAACAAAAATCAGAATTTCCAGTTATCACCTATAGTCTAATGCTTCCAACATGGTTATTATACCTGTGATACATTTCTAAAGATTCACTTGTACTACAACTGCTACTGCAGAAGCCTAAAAAATCTTTCAGTATTTAAATGTACATTTAAAAAGCAGATAAAAGTCACATAGTAGTTGCATCCAGTGTTTTTAACAACCTCATGTGCAATGCAACTGTAATGTATAATTATAATCCACCAACAGATAATTTGGTTCATAGGTATGGAGTACAATTATGAAGGTACACTCAGAACAGCATCTAAAATAATAGGTGTGTCAAACTTACTAAAGAAGGTATTTAGACAGGTATGAGGAAAACAACAAGGAAAATGCACAACACACAGCTAACTAAGTTAGCTACCTTACCCTGACAACAGTTTGATCAAGGTATGCTACTCTCATCCATACTAAGTCAAGGAAGCATAAAATATATTGGCAAAGGGGCTTCAAGCAGCAATTCCAGTCAGCACATGGCTATGCCAGCAGCATTTGTAAGCGTTATTATTTGTCGCACAGCAGCCAGTTACAAACAGAATGGAGTAAGTCTTTAAGGAATGTTCAAGGCTATGTTGGATGGGGCCTTGAGCAATGTGGTCTAGTGGGACATGTCCCTGCCCATAGCAGGGGGGGATTGTAGCTAGGTCATCTTTAGGCCCCAGTCCAACTCCTCGACACTCTACGATTCAATATATTTTTAAAAACTGACATGAAACATCTGAAAAAGCATCATGAAAAACATCATGAAAATCTGAAAGTGGTGTGTGTACATAAATACACATTAAAAAAGGAGGTCCCTTTAAATTAGACTGGAAGAGCCAGGGCTTTTAATTTTCCTTTGACAGCGTGTCTTCACACAGTTTGCTACAGCAGCTCCAGCCGAGACTGGAAAGAGCATCCTTGCAGCCTGAGCTGAAGGTAACTCACAGCAATGAGACAGAAACTCATGACAAAACTGCGGGGTGGAGTGTGGCCTCGCTGCCACAAGGCTGCAAACCACGGGCACTACCCAGGTATAAGTTTCGTTGTGACAGCGCCTTCCCCCTCTCCGCTGCCCCGCTCTGCCGCCGCAGCCAGGGCGGTGACACAGCCCGAGCTGCCCCGCGGCCCGTCAGCCAGGCCCGGAGGCGGCTGCCAGCGGCCCAAGGCCATCGGGAGACAAGGCCGCTGGCAGCCGCCTCCGGGCCTGGCTGACGGGCCGCGGGGCAGCTCGGGCTGTGTCACCGCCCTGGCTGCGGCGGCAGAGCGGGGCAGCGGAGAGGGGGAAGGCGCTGTCACAACGAAACTTATACCTGGGTAGTGCCCGTGGTTTGCAGCCTTGTGGCAGCGAGGCCACACTCCACCCCGCAGTTTTGTCATGAGTTTCTGTCTCATTGCTGTGAGTTACCTTCAGCTCAGGCTGCAAGGATGCTCTTTCCAGTCTCGGCTGGAGCT
>JANPWX010000024.1:7435361-7500061 GCA_024734555.1 Trochalopteron elliotii
TCCCCCCGCCCCCGCGCCGCCGCTGGCGGAGGGGGTCTGCTCGCTCGGTCCCGCTGTCTGCCCTCCCTCCCGCCGCGGCCCCGCAGGCGCCGGGAAAGGCAGAACGCGGCGGCGGCGAGAACAATAAACAGGCGCCGAGCGGCCCCCGGACCCTCCGGCGACGTCAGCGCCCGCCCCCTCACGCCGCCCCGCCTCCGACCCGGAAATGCTGAGGCGCGAGGCCGCCTCCCACCGCGCGCGGGGCGGGGCTGAGGGCGGCGGCGGCTGCTCGGGGGCGCCGGGGAGGTGCCGTCCCCGAATCCAGACTCGGTCAGGCTGGGAAATATCTCTGGGGTCGTCGAGTCACGCCTATGACCAAACACCACCATGTCAACTAGACCGGGGCACTGAGTGCTACGTCCAGTCTTTCCTTAACGGGAACGGTGACTCCACCACCTCCCTTGGCCGCCCATCCCTATGTCTAAGCGCCCTTTCCGTGGAAAAGTTCTTCCTAATCTCCAGCCTAAATCTCCCCTGGCACAGTTTGAGACTATGTCCTGTCATACTGTCGCTGGTTGCCTGGGAGAAGCAGGCGAGCTTCACCTGTTTATAACCTCCCTTTCACGGAGTTGTAGAGTGATAAGGTCGCCCCTCAGCCTCTCTTTGTCCAGGCTGAACCCCAGCTCCCTCAGCTGCTCCTCACGGGACTGGTACTCCAGAATCATTGCCCTTCTTCGGACCAGCTCCAGCACCTCAATGTCCTTCCTAAACTGAAGGGCCCAAAGCATAAGCTCTCTGAGAATAGCCAGCAATGAGCTGTTTGGTACAAGTTTTATCCTTATCATGTGAGTTCTGAACTGAAAGGGTTTTTTCCCTTTCTGTTTCTGTCTTTCCTCACTGAACTGAAAGAATGAGCCAGGAGAGTAACCTAAATTCACAGCTGGTGATTAGGACTGTTACTTAGAGTTCACGTGGGAATGGTGAGCTGGAAGAGGCTTCAAGGCCTTTCATAGTCTAAGCTGCTTCAGGAAGTGTCCGATGTACCCTGACCTTTGGACCTGGAGCAGTCAAAGGCAGCCTGGCTCACATATCACATCCACACTGAGGCTACATCAGATGCCTGGCAAGGGTAAATGTGGCAGGACACTCCAGTCAGATCGTAGTGATGATGCTTTGGGATTCCCTTCAGCTCAGACTGTGGGCAGGGGGGACTGTTCAAGAGCAATTGGCACATTCTTCACATAAATTCGCATTTTACTCCCATTCTGTCTGTCTGGTAGAATGGGAGTAAAAGGTTTCTGTCTTTTAACTTTATTATAGAGGTTTTTATTTGTCGTTAACAGCTTGGACAACATTGACCTACAAGGCTTCTAACAGGTGTGCATCCAACTTATTTGTAAGAATAAATAAAGCTGATAAATATAAAGCTTATTGTGCCAAATGCTGTTCTCATATTTCATGACCTGAAGCCCAAAACGAAGTTTTTCATAAAAAAAATTTCCTATCTACTGTGGATGTGCAAAACCCACCCCCCAACAACAGTATAAAGTGGAAGGAGCTCCTTTATATATTATAAACATATCTACCTTTTCCACATGAAAAATTCACATTTTCAATGACCACTTGTCAGATGTTTTTTATTTTTTTCTCCTCTGTACTTCTCCTAATTTCTCAACACTGTTTAAGTGTAGAGCTCAAAACAGCAGTTCTCACGTGTTTAACCAACCTCATCACCTCAAAACTGGCAAATGAGTATCTCTGAATGTGTTTGGGTTTTTTTAATCAACAACATCTGAATTTAATTTTTGATATTAGATCCCTATTCTAGACAATTACCACTCAAATGTATCCATGCATTTGGTAGTTTCTTATTGCAGTGTTTTTCCCCTTGCTAAATTTCAATAATTTTGATCATGGCCACTCAGTTTAGCAAAAGTATTTGATTTTTTTCTCTTTTCATATCATCTCTACTGTTTTGTTATCCAGTCTGTTCGTGACAATATTAAATTGGTCTTTCATGGACAGAACAGAGTATTGGAAAGTGGCATGTGAACTTTTCTCCTAGTTTCAAAACCCTCTCCACACTGAAAAGAGCCATTTCTGTATTATTTTATTTGCAAATAGTTTCAATATACATTTTTGTTAATAAACAATTCCTAGCCAGAATGAGTTTTCTTGGAGAAGCAGGTTTTTGCCTTGCTTCCCATGGAAGTTAGGCTTCTTTTTTCACATATCCCTGTGTGTCTCTGTTTCCTGCCCTAATAATGAACATGAAATCTGGCATCTGGATGGAGCAGGGTCTCAGCTGAAGGAAAGGCTGCAGCTGGGGTCAACTGTCAAACCCAATCAAGAATTCACACTAAAATGAGTCTTCTCAAGTGCTCCCTCAGCAGCTAAGCCCTTCAGCTGGCATTCATGCTGTTGGCATGGGTTTTTGTGACCTCAACCACTGGAGACAAAGCTGTAGGAGATCAGGCTGTAAGCAGATAAGGTCTCATCCAGTATAAGTAAAGGTTGCTGCTGCTAGGGATGGGGCAGCTCTGCTCTTCCTAATCTGCTTGTGGACCCTCCCTTCTTCTGGCACTGTCAGAGTCATCTGCTGAATTGGACAAGTGGCTAAGCTTTCATTTTTTCATATTAGCTTTAGGTAAAATCATCCTGGGTCCCACAGCCACACCAACAAACTGAATAACCTCATCAGTTGGATCCCACGTCCGTCCAGCCATCCTGCTCCCAAAGGACCCTGTGGTTGTGAAGGCTAAAGCCCACTCTATGAGGTCAGTCATGCAGACAGGTATCAACTCTCAGGGTGAGCTCTCTCCTTTAGCTGCCTCTCCTGTGACTGGCAGGATGAAGGAGAACTGTGTGGGCTTTCATGTCCTTTACCTTTCCTCCAGAGCCCTGTTGTTATTCATGACATGCTCCAAGTCTCCATTAGTACTGTTAGGGATTCCTACATGATTGAGGCACAGAGGGTATTACTCTGAGAGCTGGTCAAGTCTTGACAATGTGTCCTCAACATCTCGGGGTGATAAGTTTCAAGTGTGTTTGATGGTGACAGACTTTTTAATAGAGCCTCTAGCAATAGGATAAGGGGTAATGGTTTTAAACTAAGAGAAGGGAGATTTAGACTAGATATGTGGAAGAATTTTTTTTTTGTGAGATTGGTGAAGCACTGAAAAAGGTTGCCCAGAGAGGTGGTAGATGTCCCACCCCTGGAAAAATTCAAGATCAGGTTGGACAGGGCTCTGGACAGAACAATCCAATCAAGTTGAAGTTGTCTCCACTTGTTGCAGGGGATTTGGACTCAATGGCCTTTAAAGCTCCTTTCCAACTCAAACTATTTTATGATTGTATGAGTTCATGATTCTGTGGTTCTGTCTACATCACTGATGGGATTTGGTTTCTTAGTTCCCAAATTATGTGATCTTCAAGACTTCCAGACAAGCCAAGTTGGCCTGATGTGATTGGATGAGATCTGGGAAGAAAAGGGAATTCCGTTTTGTAGATCAGAGATTTGCTGATGGGGAGAAAACACAGGCAGTGCAGAATCCCCAGTGAAATGGAAGGTGCCTTTAACATCTTGGCTGAGCTGGGTCTGACAGTTCAGAGGGAAGGCAGCCCTGGCTGGCTGTGCTTTGGCAGCCTGGTGAGCCAGGCAGGTAACCAGCTTCCAGGTGACTCACATGGCAGGGCAGTGCCCCTCTGACCTCAGTGGCTGCTCAGCTTGGGCCAGCAGCTGTACGGTGGACAGATAGCCAGGCCTCTGCTGGTTAGCCAGGCAGCCAAGCTGCTCTGTGGAAGTATTTCGATCATTTGTGATGGTTGGGGATAGTTATTGAATCAGTGTTTGGTAGAGGCTTGCAAGGATAATTTGCAAGAATTTGTTGCTTATGCTATCCCATGGTAAGTACAAGATAATTTGCTGCTGGAAAAGAGACTCTGTTCCTAACATATTGAATGTTATCAGCTGTTCTACAAATCTGAGATGCCTCCAACTATGGATTAATGCAAAATTGATTTTCCTCCAAGTTAGGTGTACCATATGTCATGTTAAATACTAATAAGAGGCATGCAAATAGCAACTGTAATCCTTTTCATTTTTTTACTTCTCACCTGCTAAATTTACCTTTTCCAGAGAAATAAATATATTCTTTTATTAAGCACTAATACTTTGATAGAAGGCTACCGTGTAGTCAGACTCACTTATAAAGAAAAATATTAGCCAGTTGATACAAAAGAAGCATTAGTAATTCAGTATTGAAGAATTGCAGAAAATTATTTTTCTTTTTCCTTTTTTTTGTTTTTGTTTTGTTTGTCTTTTGTTTTATTTTGTTAATTTTATCGTGACTGCTCATCTGTTGATGATTTTACATCACATGATGAAATATTTCACTATGAAGACTGTGTCAGGATTATATTCTGGAAAATTTGGGAAAGTTTCTGGATACACTTTGGAAAACTTGCTGTGTTTTCTGTGTCACTCAGTTTTTTCCTGAATTTTCCATTGAGCAAACTCACTTGGGGTTTTCAGAAAAGCCTTAGGCTTTGCAGAATCATTACCACTAAAAATACTATTTAGGAAAGGGGTTTTGTATCATCCAAATCTTGACATATTCTCCACAGCAAAGAATTAGACTGGACTTTTTCAATGGAAATGAAAACACAAAAGTAGAACTCTGTCATAACATTTGAATACAACCACTTTAATTATATTTTGTACAGTAGTATCATTAAACTGTTAGACGTAAATCTCTACCCACACTTCAGTCTAGCTTGAAGTTTTTAAATCATTCAGTTGTACAGTTAAATTTTCTATACAGATGCTGAGTAAGAAATGTTATTTTCTGGTGCCTGTCATTTAATTTGTCTGCATGTGCTTCTTCTGAGCATTAAGTATATGCTACAATTTTTCTTATTTGTGAATTTTAAGATTAGATTTGTATTGTATTTAAGAAGCAAGGCAATATACAGCTTATTTTATTTGTTATAAATGTTGAGAATGGGACACCACTTCATATAGAAATAAATATAGAGAGCAGATCCTGCAAGAAGACAGTGAAATATATCAAAATGTCAAGGAAAATCTGCCTTTGTAAACAGAATTTCTAAATACATGTTAAACCTATAAAGGTGAACTGGAGACAACTTCTGAGTCAAGTAGGTAGAAATCCATGTCTGTGAGTGATGTGTGGCTTGGGCTTTGCAGGTCCTAGACCAGGCAGCTTTGGCTGAGATTTCAGCTAACAGCTGGATATGTGTGCACAGTTTACAGTGTTATTTTTGATCTGGTGAAAAAAGAGGTTTGGAAATTAGTTTCTTTTTTTAAAACATTCCTTTAGAATAGTGTAGTATTTAATTAACAGCTTACATTAAATGCCCTTGACTAAACATTAAAAATAAAACACCATATTTCTCCAGCCACTGTAATTATAGAATGTTTTATTACAGTTCAATTACATTGATAAGTAATTTCTGGAAGTGAAAATTTCAGTTCTAATAGCATTTTTTGTTTTCAAAATAATATTCTGTGACTACATTTTTAAGGCAGTGCAACAAAAAGTAAAGTATAGTTCTAGA
The DNA here is from genome assembly GCA_024734555.1 of Trochalopteron elliotii. Lineage (NCBI taxonomy): Eukaryota > Metazoa > Chordata > Aves > Passeriformes > Leiothrichidae > Trochalopteron > Trochalopteron elliotii. Next base: position 7,440,921 of record JANPWX010000024.1, read on the forward strand.
GTTTCCAGCTGTATTTGCATTTTAGGTTCTTGCTCCCCTGGAAATATTTGCATGACCTCTGCTTTATCCCTGTTTATTTGTTAATGGTCTTTGCCACTGTTATCATTTCACCCTGTTTTTCCTTGCAAATAACCTTGTTTTTCACTGCCTTGATGTAATAATAAACAGTTTGATAAGACAGTGTGTGATAAATTTTAATACACTTTTCCCATAAAAACAGGGAAAACAATAGGATCCTTGAAATAATCTTGAAATGCCTAAAAAACTAACTGAAAAGATATGTTGAGTTGTTTTTTTTTTTAATTGTTCTCAGGAGCATTAGAAAATATGTGCTTGTGTAACAAGATTCACAAAAGCATGGAGTAGTACTGCTAAACAGTGTCAGAGATCCATGCAGAAGCCTATTTAAACTGATATCAAGGTAAATTTTCAGTATTTTTTTTTTACTTTAGAGACAGTTTTTTTCTTAATTTTTTAGATGCCTTTTAAAAGTTTTGACAATGCTTTCAGAAAGAGAAAGTGGAAGCTAAAGTTACCACACAGACTCAGAGAAGTGAAAATAATCGTGAAGACTTCCTGTCCTCACTAGGAACTGAGGCAACTTTAAGGAAACTGGCTTGCTTGGAAAGGAATAGGAGTAGGCAAGCTTGGTCGCTTTTTTTTCTAGTCAGATGTATTTTATGGTTAAAAATAACATTTTAAATTTCTTTTCATCTTCTCTTCTAGTAGTAATGACTTTTTTTCTTTTTCATACACCCCAGTTATGTTTTTTGATGGCTGTAGAAGTATGGAACTGTCTAAGACTCTGGAAATCAGAAGAGTTGCTAAAGGATCTGAGTTGAAGGTATATTAAAGACCGTGTTGCAGAAATGATCTTTTTCCACCAAGATATTAGCAGATAACCTACCCTATATTTTTGTCTAAAAGGTGTAATAGCAATTTCTGGTAATTCTAACAAAACTGTTTGTATCTAAAACATATCTAAAATTATGTTAAAGGCTTTAAGTTTTTATTGAAATTACTTAAAATTTAACAAAACACAAGGGCATGAAAGTTTATTCATCTCTTAAGTACATCTTCATTATGCACTTATTCCACTGAATAAGTTTAATCATAAATATTTTTAATCAGAAGATGTTTTACTTTAAAAATACATCTGTAGGCTCCTTTGATATTCAGCCATTGTTGGTGTTGAGGGCTGCCTGTGCTTTTGCATGTATTTTCCTTCATTTGATTGAGTGCTTTTCAAAACTCCAGTCATCTTAAGGTTATTTCAGCACAATTTCCCTCACTTGTCTTCAGGCTGCAAAGGTCACACCAAAGCTGTTATTTCCCACATGAGCTGTGCCATTGTAGCCTTCCATTGTAGGCTAGGGCATCTTTAATTCCACAGATCACAAGGTGGGTAAGTATTAATTTTTTTCTCTTAATTCAGATGCCTCTATCCATTCATACACTCTTTGGGAAAGGTAAACAGTACCTCCTAGAATGGAAAAAAACCCAAGAGAATGAATTGCAATGGAGCATACCTCCCCACCCCCCAGCCATCAGCTTCCATTCTTTTTAGATGTCATATAGGTGAAGGTGTTCATTCCTGCATGTTTATTGAGAAGACCATGTTGCTATGGTCATGAGATGTAAAGGAGTATGAAATTTTGGATGTCAAGTATTCTGTCATATGTTTCATGGCAAAAACTGCAGTGGAAAAGCTGTTTTCCTGGCTTCAAGGCCCAGTTGATTTTCATCAGATTTCTCTTTGGCAGACAGTGTCTTTTATAGTCCTATACTTTACCACATTAAAAGGGGGATTATTCAATTCTTTATTTCCAGTTCACAATGGATAGAAGGGTTGTAACATGTCTTTACTTAAGGAAGCTCTTGTCTGCTAAAACTTATACTCAGATTGTGTCAATAACCATTGAAATTCAATCTTTTTTAACAGTGAAGCTTGTTTAGTTATCAGAACCTTCATATCATCATAATTACTTAGCAGAGAAAATGGTTGCAGTTTGTGGCAGTTCCAAGCCCTCATCACCATAAGGCTTGTCCTGTGGTATGTTGACAGTCCTCCAAAGCCCATCCCTATTTACCTTTTTTTTCCCTGCTATGTGTCTCGATCCTATTTTCTTAATTTTCTTCAGAATTACTTTAATTTATGTTCTCTAGTCAAAAATTACATTAAAATTGACAAAATGGCTTTCTGGGTAACAATTTCAGTTATAGTATTTTCTTTTCATGTTTTCAAAAGGTAAGATGACCAGTCTTTTATAGAACTTCTTGGTGCTGTAGGAAAGAAATGCACAGTATATAGTACTTTAGGAAGTATGAACACAGAGTAGTCTACAGATTATGGAAAGTAATCTAGTATTTCAGAAATAAACCTCCAACTTCCTCCTTATAGGAAATCATCCAGTTAACAACTGACTAAGGCCAAAAACAATGGACTCAGCATGCTACCTTATGTCCTGTAGGGATTGGGAGCCTCCTCCTAGTACTCCTTGTAGTGGTTTTCTTTGACAGAGACAATAGGGGCATACAGGCAAGAGCCTAAATTAATTTTTCCATGAGCAGCAGTTATGTGGAAATTTTCCATAGTTCTTCTTGCCATGCACATACACCCAGCCACAAGAAGAGGAAAAGCAAAGCTGTCCCTGACAAAAAGAACGACTATGACCATACTCGATAAATTCTTTTGGCAGTAGCAGTCAGGCCATAGCCATCCTCTCATCCTCCCATCCTCTCTCATGTGTGTCCTCTGTGTAACACAGAGTTAATTGGTCTTTATCTACTCAGTAAACGGGGTGCTGCCATGTTGCATCAGACTTACCATGCTGAATGGGTGCAATAAAATTCTGCCATGTCTTGGGAATGCAACTTGTCTTGGCACAGGAAGAGATGAAACAGCCAACCTCCCCAGAAAGCTATGGCAGCACTAATCTAATTCATTTGACTTAGACTAGGTAGAAATCAAAATATTTGTATCCTGATGACTCAAATCAAGGTATTAAAGCTGTTGCCTCAAATGAAAGCAATGAAAATGTATAGTTCCTCTAATATAATGTCAGGTGAAGCAGAGAAAATGCATAGAAAGGCTTAAGACAATTATAATATTTATAAATGTAAATGGAGAAAGTGATGCAGTGCTCAGTTTAAGTAGTATAATGTCATGTATAAAATAAAAACAACTGTTTTGGAAAAATATGTTGATTAGCCTAGACGTTGAAAGGAAGAAGAGAAGAAAAAGGAAAGATAACCACAAATCAATTATACAAATGGGCCAGTTTCCAAAACAAAGGGGCAATACAGAGATTCACAGTCTTATTACCATTTCCCAGTAAGTTATTCCCTAATTTGTCTGAATTAAACCTGCTTCTTTTTCCACTTTTATTGGGAATGTAAATGTAATTGGGATCTTTTTGAACATTAACTGGAGGGCTTACTGAATATTCCATTCATTCTGTGGCTCCTTCTTTCAGGTTTCATCTTTATAAGTTGATTTTTCTGTCAGTAATTTGCATTTAAATTATTAAAAAATAATGAGGATTTTATCTGCATGTACTTTCTTAGATGAAAATTTTGCTGTAATAACAACGGGAAATATTTATTTTATGTAAGTCAGTTTGAAACATGAATTTGTCTCATTGTTTGGAATAGTTCAGTAGTTCAGCTTTACAAGTGCTAAGTTTGTGAGTGTCTCTTAAAACAGGCAAACATTTTATCCTATGCCTCAGATAAAGATCAAATAGATTTAAATACCAGATTTGCAGTAAGCAGATATTTGACCATAGGTTCTGAGGTGAGTAAATTCCATACATTTTTGTATAAATAAGTTGGGTTCTGCCTTTTCTGCAAAAGAGAATCACATGTTTAACTGATACTTAATAATGTGTGTGATCTAGCTGAGTTTTAGAGAAAAATAGACTTGAAGTGACAAAGTGACCAGTAAGGGTACTTTGCTAAGCCTTTTTTAAAAGTAATTACCCAAAACTTCTCTGAGCAACCTGTTTTGTGTATATATATATATATATATATATATATATATGCAGTTGTTTGCAATAAAGTATCCATGACATAACTTTTTCATGTTTATTATCTTTATTAAAGGGAAAACCTTTTCTTCTGTCAGAAAAAAATATATATATTCCTTATCCCACTCTTTTGAAAATATCCAGTTTTCTGTATTTCCATTCATCCTGAATCTAATTTTCAAACTATTCAATAATGGCTACTTTCAGTACTCTTTGCAACATGTAATATTTGTACAATACTTTTTACAAACTGCTGCCTCGTGGAGGAAATAGTAGGTACTGCAATAAACTTTGCATCCCGGAGAGTACGTTGAGGAGACCAAGGTGCATATTGTGAGTTAAATGCCTTAAAAAGTAATCAAGGAGCATCAGCCCAAGGACTTCAGATTTCAATTACAGGTGATGAGCATGGCTCAGAGTGTATTTAGCATGTCTTGAACTTAGGCTACTGACTAAGCATCTAAATCTGTCAAAGTAAATCAGGTAAGCCCCTGGCAAATTTCCCTAGTTTCTGAAGCAAGACCAGATTTTAGACTTGAGTAGAGCTGTTTAAATTCTTCACCAAACAGTAATGGTCTTTACATCTGACTTTGACTAGGAATCCATTACTGGAAGGAAAGAAGTACAAGGGCACACATAATGCCTCATCAGAGAAGGCTAATTTGTGGAAGTGCTGGATTAAAGGGGGACTGAGTTCTCCAGAGCGCTCCTCCAGTGGTGGAACAAGGTCAGTGAGAGCTTCTCAGTATTTTTTCCTCAAGACAGAACTGTGGAAGGGGAATAGAGGCTTGGTACAATACTTTTTGTTTTGACTGAGAAATGAAAAATAGGGAAGTAAGAAGACTGTAACAATCACTTAAATTCATAAGAAATTGCAAATCTGAGAAGAGCCTCTTTCTAGAGAGTTGCTAGTAACCACAGGAAAGAGGAGCTGCTGGAACCTTTGCTGCTGCAAAGGTCTGTTTTAGAGAATCTGCTTCTTAAGTAGCAGGCTTTGATGAGATTTGAATATGGAAAAGATACTTCACTGAATAATTTAGCTCCTTTAACCACATGGATTGTGGTGGCATGCAAACGTTTCCTAGAGCCGCAGTTACTCCAGGAAGGTTGAGAATAGGCTGTGGAGTAGTTTACATATAGCAGCCTCCATTGAGAAACAGAGGAAAGAAACTGCTTAAAATTTACTAATAGCTCCTTTTTTTAACATGGGCTGAACATACCCTCAAGACTTCACTGATCCTGAAGGTTTACATGTCTTCTGTAATGACAGAACCATAAATTCTAAATGCTGGAACAGTCAAATGTTCACGGCAGCATAACACCTCCCTGAAGACGCATTTTGGCTCCTGTACTTTTCCTGGCGTGTTAAGTGATCCTGGAGCTGGGAAGGAGGAATTGCTGAGAGTTTAAATGGCAATAAACCTCTATGGGAACGCCAAGGGAAAAAACAGGCTTGTCTTTGCATGTACTAAAGAGTGATGTCTGTCTCCCAACTAACAGCTTCCTCTATGTATTGTTTTTTCAATTTGCAGTATCTTCTTTTTCAGTTAAATAATTTTAAAAATATGTGTATAGAAACACACATATATTCCCATAGTTGTACTGCCAGGGATTTGAATTAAAAGAGACAAGAAATAGATAGTTTAGATTTATATAACTAACTCAGGGATAAGCACTGCAACTCCAACACTGTTAAGGAAGCTTGAATGTTTGAGAAGATCGTATATAAAAATCTTTTCAGACTTTGTCTCTGTAAATAGCAACTATAATAACCCCTGTCATTTAGTCTTCTGTGGAGCTTATTCCTGCTTTATTGTAATTATTTTATTGCCAGTGAAAGTGATCTGAATAACATGATTGGTTTTTAAAATCCAACTTCACTGCAGTTGTTTCCTACAAGCTACCATTTCAGTCTTTGGATGCTCTTGCTAATGGCAAAAAGAAATTCTGAGATAACCATTAACAGCCCCCTGAACACCACTACAGTTAAATAACTATGGTGATTTGCTACTTCAGAACACATATCTGCTTTCCCCAAACCATGATTTACGGTTTATATTGACAATACCTCAGATATGAAATCTTAAAAATGAAATGATTGATGTTTCATTGAACACAGTATTGAGTTTTCATTGTTTCCATGGACCAACACTGACTGCTGACCGCTGATTTTAAGTAGCTGTATGTTTGTGTCTTCCTTCCCAAATCCATAGAAATTATCAAGGTTATTTTGGTGCAGTTCCCTCTATAAATACAAGGACTGTTATGCATTTCAGAACAACGTTGTTTAATCTTTGGTGCAGGTTAATTTAATTTAATCATACATGTTGACAGTTATTCTGAAGCACACTGTTTTGACATTGCATTTCTTCTTGATATTTGGAGAATTTGCTTTGACTTATTTAGAAGAAACCTTGAGGAAGGTCAGCAGTCACGGCTGAACCATCACTTTCTTGAGTGACTGTCAAAATTAACAATTTATGCTAGCATAGGTTATTGAAGTCAGTGTTTATTTTGCAATATTCTCATTGAGAGGCCTACATTACAAAATCTACTTTTATTATACAGAAAGAAGTGTCAAGATCATTCTTACCATGCCCCCAGTCACATCTTCTGGTTAAATAATGTAAAAACAGTAAAGAAGCTTATAACTGCCAGCTTCTCTCTCTTCGCTTAAAAGTGGACTTATATTTTTAGGATGGAGAGTTTAAATTCACTTAGGCCATACCACGAAAAGTTGTTTAAAGACCTGGGACATTAGCTTGTAACTTGAATTTACTGCTGTAACAGATTTTTTGTTTCCTTGGTAAAAAATATGGTTAGCACCTTCTTGCATACTTTCTCAAATATTGTCAAAATTATGGAAAGCTGAGATATCATCATAACTGGGTAATGCAAGCATGGTAGCAACTTTAACCTCCTGCATCAGTATATGCCAATGAACGTGAAATCCCTTACATAAGGGTGGATTTCAGGTCAGTTTCTGTTAAGCAGAGATTTCTTTGAAGAGCCACCAAGTTCCAGATATTCTCATGAAGGCTGTAATGTTTTTCTGACATGTACCACATAATCATCAGTAAGGACAGAACAACAATAAAGCTGTTCCACACTGAAATACAGATCTCAATCAAAGTTTTGCATGATATTTTTACCCACTGTTAGAATCTTCATGTATTTTTACTCAACCAAACAGGACTTTCATGCCTAAAGAAAATGTTCAACTATTAACCTTTAATGGTAGGTTTTTTATGGGTCTAAGGTTGGAGAAGCAAGTCTTACCTGCTGAAATGCCTGGGTTTGAGACATCTGTTGCATACCATTATGTTTTTCTGCAGCTTCTCAGATTTTGGTATACTTTATCATTCTTTTTTGTTTTCCTTGATAATTTCATATATTAGGTAAGACATTATTAAGTCTCCTCTACAGGCTACTGGTCACATTTCTCACTTGCAGACTAGGGATCCATTTTAAACCTTCCAAGATGTTTGAATACTCACCTTTGACAATTTTGTAATCTATTTTCCTGGACATCTCCAATAAGTCTTCATCTTCAAAGCACCTATTCTCTGTATTAGTAATCCAAGACACAAATTCTTACTTTTTCCAGATAGATTCAACCTATATATACTGAGTGTCCAGTACAGTTTTGTATCTGTAAATTTACCAGCAGTATTGCCTTTTTAGAGTAACAACCACATAATATTTAAAATCTTTATGTTACTTTGTTTAATTTTCTTGTCTTGAGTCACAGAGCAGTAGCATTCCTCCAAAATATTGCTGTTAAATTTTCAATAACCATGTCCAGAATTCCCTGCCACACTAGGGACTTTTTCTGGGATGACGCTTCTCTTTCCTTTTCAGTCTGTCTAAATTATCAGAGTGTAATGATGTCCACAAGTGCTGGACTGATGAAGAACATATTTCACACTCTTAGCAAACTCAATTTTGATGCCGCACTAGTGAACTACAGTCATAGTACTTGCTGTTCTTTACACTACTGTATTTATAATTTCAGGAACATTGTAGCTATTGATCTAGTGCCAAACCCAGCTGGGAACAATTAGTTACTAGCTCACTAGCTGTGGTGCTTAATTAAACAAAGATTTTATTTTATACTTTTTTGATATATTTATGTCCACTGACAGTCTGACACACTGTTTCTTTACTCCCCAACTTTCTAGGTCTATCCATATAAATTCATCTTCCCATGGGCTCCAGTATCCCACAAACCCTCATCTTTCCCTCTTTTATTTCCAACTAAATTAGTAATCCTAATTTATTCACAGTAACATGTCAATGTTCTCTGCTTTGTGTCTGTTCACATGTTATTCTTCTGCTTGGCATTTGGGATTATACTACTCTATAACCCTGTATCTCACTCACTGGTTCCAAATCTACCTTTCACAGAATGAACACTCACATTTTTCAGTTATCCAGGATACCCTGGTCAAATTCAACCTTTATTATGATAAACCAAATGATGATTTAAACTGACTTATCTGTCCATTTACAGGGAGCTGTAATTTTATACTTGTTTATTTTATTTGATCTGGTTTTGGTTGCTGACAAGCTTTCTTGGATGTCAGTTTTAGTTTTTCATTATACTGTTTCTGAATTCTACCTTCTCTTTTTTTACTCATATTGTAGTTAATTCCATTTTCTAGCTCTTTTTTAAGTAATTTAATATTTGATCCTGTGAAAATGGATTTTTGTTGTAATTCTATGCCATTTCCTCTCAGACTTTTCTAAATATTCTTTCTTTAGCTAATATAAGAATTCTCCTATCTCTATACAAAAATCTTTCAAGTATTCATTAGATTATACTTGTGAGTAACTAAGTTTTCTGTAGTAACTTCTCCTGGAGCAATTTGCATTGGGTAAATGACACTCTTAATAGTTCAGCTTCTCCTGTCAGGCCTGTTAAATGTCACAAGTGTCAACTTTAAAAATAGAGGGATATTAACTTGAGGTGTGTAAAAACCCTCATACCAGTGCTTGCATGGAAACCTGTCTTGACTGTCACATTTCCAAAAAAAAAAATAAACAATGACTGGTTGCTCCCCTTTATCTCTTTCTTTCAGTTCAAATCCTGAATAAAATAGAGTATTTGTAAATATAATTTGGTTTCCCCTTTGAACAGACAAGATTAGACTGGACTACTTCATTTGGAAGAGACCTACAGTGATCATCTAGTCCAAATGCCTGAACAATTCAGGGCTGACCAAAAGTTAAAGCATGCTGTCCAAATGCCTCTTACACACTGACAGGCTGGGGACATCGACCACCACTCTAGGAAGCCTCTTCTGGGGTTTGACCACCCTCTCAGTAAAAAAAAATCTCCTGATGTTCAGTCTAAACCTCTCCCAGCATAGCTTTGAACCATTGCTACATGTCTTATCACTGGATACCAAAACTGGAGATGATCAGCACCTCCCTCTCCACTTCCCATCCTCAGGAAGCTGGAGGGAATAATGAGGTCACCCCTCAGCCTGCTTCTCTACAGACTGGAGAAGCACAAAGTGCTCAGCTGTTCCTCACAGGAAATGCCTTCCAACCCTCTCACCAGCTTTGCTGCCCTCTTCTGGATGCATCCAAAGACCTTCCACATCCTTCTGAAGCTGTGAGGCTCAGAACTGCACACAGCACTCAAGTTGAAGCCACATCAGCACTGAATACAGCAAAATAATCACCTCTTTTGACTGGCTGGTGATGCTGTTTTTGATGCAGCCCAGAATGGCTTGGCTGCCAGGGCACACACACTGCCGGCTCCTGGTGAGCATCCTGTCAATCTGAACCCCCAGACCCTTTTCTGCAGGGCTGTTTCCAGCCACTCTTCTCTCAATTTATACTTGTGCCCAGTGTTACTCTGTTTTAGGTGCAGAATTCAGCATTTCAATTTGTTAAATTTTATCCCATTAATCAGTGCCCAATACTCTAATCTATCTGGATCCATCTGCAAGGCCTCTTATTCCTCAACAGAAGCAGCAGCATTTCCCAGATTGGTATCATCAGCAAACTTGCTAAATGCTGCATTTAACTCCTGCCTCCAGGCTGTTGGTAAGTGTATTGAACAGACGTGGCCCTAAAACTGAGCCCTGAGGAACAGCACTGGTGAGCAGTCACCAGCTAGATGTAGCCCCATTCACTACAACACCTTGAGCTCTGGCTTTCAGCCAATTCTTCCCCCTGTGAACCTCTCATTCGACAGTCAGACAGCTTGTCCAGAGGGATGTTGTGAAGGCCTGTAGCTATCCCACTAGCCTCTTACAGCATGGAACCTTTAAAATATGTTTGCATAGGAATGACTGAGGGAACTGAGGTTGGTTAGTTTGGAGAAAAGGAGACTCAGAAATGACCTTATCACTCTCTACAACTCCCTGAAAGGTGGCTGTAGTTAGGTGGGGGTTGGTCTCTTTCTCCAAGCAGCAACTGACAGAATGAGAGGACACAGTCTTAAACTGGGCCAAGGGAAATATAGGTTGGATGTTAGGAAAAGTTTTTTACTGAAAGAGTGATAAAGTATTGGAATGTTCTGCCTGAGGTGGTGGTGGAGTCGCCATCCCTGGATGTGTTTAAAAAAAAGATTGGATGTGGCACTCAGTGCCATGGTTTAGTTGAGGTGTAAAGGCTGGGTTGGACTTGATGATCTTAAAGGTCTCTTCCAACCTGGAGTTCTGTGATTCTGTGATATTGGCCTTTCAAAAATCCTTGTTCTAAATTGATCAGCACTTCACACTGAGCCCACTGGCCAGGGACTTGACCCCAAAAGGCCAAATTAAGGACCAGTAGTCTGCTGCAATTGTAGTTCAGACACTTAAAATATAAATTAATTAGAAATTTCCCTCCAAATGGCATTCTCCTTTTCCTGCTTCCTATAATTCCATGTACTATAAAGGCCATATTTAAAAGGGAAGGACTGAATCAGGCTTTGTGCTAGTTTCTGGAAAGATACCCAAGACTGACTGAGTTATGTGGGGCAAAGTGACAGCAACAGTGACATCTGCAGAGCTAGTGCTGTCACTATCAGCAGCACAAATGTGTTCTTGCATCTTTTATGAGTTTAATTCATCCGAGGATAGAATGGATCTTTTGACAAATTCTATGCTACAATTACAAGTCTGTTGCTCAGAGAAAAGACTTTCTCAACTGAGAAATCGGAGACTTTGGTCATCTGTAGGCTGAATTGCTACAGTAATTCAGCACAGAAGCAAGAAACATATAATCCAGTTATGGGGAGTAATATCTAAATCACTCCTATTTCTTTTTTTAATGGTTTGCTTTGGAATCCATTAGGACAAAAGGGTCTTTATGTATTTAAAATATTAATAAAGTGAAAAATTGAAGTGATCATAGTTGTAAGTGAACAAAGTGAATTCATTTGTGTTCCCTCTAAGTCCTGTCACTCTGCAGAATATGTTGTCATGGTATCCAATATGGCCATGTCAATAAGTAGAATTAACAAACGATGATGGTTAGTGACATGTGGCAGATTACTTTTCCTGTTTGGTACCTAGTGTGGGATTGAATGGGCAAAGATAAAGCTCTGTTTCAGATTCAGAGGTATCAGCATTCTGAGGTTAAACTTTGAAAAAGTGGGACCTAGCTATGTTGAACATACATGATGTAGAACAAATGTTAGAGGGGATTTGGAGTATTTTTTTGAGAAATACAGAGGTTTTAACTTATTATTTAGCCTCCCCTGTATCTCAGCTTATATAAACCAGGTTGGCATCTTTGAATTAATAACAGTTATTTAGTCAGATTATACAAGGCAAGATTCTGAGTCCCTCTCAATTAAGAAGGCCTTCAGATAAGACCTTTGTTGTGTTTGAGGTCAAAAGAAACCCATTTGCAGCCTCTGACCAAAACCAGGCTGCTGTCCCAAGTTTGCCAACATGCAAAAGTACACTGATTTAATTTCAAATGTTACATTAAATTGGGTTAGTTAAGACTGTGATAAAGGAAATGTTTATCAGAGCCTCCCAGTCTTTGCCTGGCCTGAGACTCAAGACCAAATATTCTAGCCAATATTAAGGGTGTAGAATTGCTTTCATATAAATGGCATGAATGGAGAGATTAGTTGTCTCGAAAGAATTATTTTTCTGTCCCAGACCTTTAGAAATGTTTTCTAGGGTGCTGGGAAATCAGTGGCTAGTCCAAAAGCAAGACAAAGGAACAGTTATAAATATCCCTCTCCTTCCAAATCTGGCAGAAAAGATGGCAAGATTAACATATATGTGGCTGCATAATTTTTTTCTGCTGTCAGTCACCCTTAATCCCTTCCTATCTTAGGGAGGCAGGAAAACACAAGGATTTGAAGGGCCAATTCAAAGGGCAGGATGGCAATCCATTTTGCTTAACTGTAAGACTGCAACTGTGAATGGAAAGAACATTCCAAAAATCTGCATATCACAATCTTAACATCATGCCAATAGCAACCACCCCCTTGCCCAACTAACCCCCTTGCTGTTTTCATAAGAAAGATAATCTCTGCCTTGCGTATAAAAAATGTTTGTTGTTGCCCCAGTAAAAAATTCAGATTTTAGCATAGTTATCTTGAGGCTATCCTAATTTACATAAGATTCTTCCCTAAAACAAGGAACTTCTTCTTACGTAGGTTTAGCCATCAGCCCCTCTAACTTCCCTCTCTAGTCAAACAGACATCTTCAGAAAGCAAATCAGAGCTCCTACAGATAGCAGTTTGACCTGTCATGTTCTGTAAACTACATAGAAAGCCATGATTTTTAATTTGGGCAGTGTGAAATCAATGTCTTTGTGTCCTGGGCTTTATTTTAGCGGGTAATAAGCAAATAATGGATCTGTGATACTATCCAATAAAAGCCAAAAGTTTAATTTTTCTAAAACTTCTCCCGTAAATCTTCAATTATGGATTATGTTACAGATGAGAGGAAAGGGCCCAGTCATATACACATAAATAGGCTGCATGTCTCCAACAATATCCACAATCATAACTCTGAGTATAATCCTTGCCAACAAACAACGTCTGTCTGTGAAAGGCATTTTAGAATTTCTGAAGTAAATGGTCAATTCATAAAAGAACAATGTGATGGATTTTGTCCATGTACCCTAGATAAAAAAGGCACAACAGCTACTTAAAATGTTTTGCATTTATCACTTTTAGGAAGAAAAAAAAAGAATTTGGAATCACTGTCCAATCCCAAGGGATACTTATTCTGTGTCTAGTATGCCCCTAATTATAACGATAATATAATGAAGAAATGTTCCCTCCCTTCCTGTAGCTGCACAGTGGCAATCTGCAGAAAATTGCCTTCAGTTGTAGATACATGAATATATGTTTTCTAAGAGTGAGCTATGTTCTGTGTTCTTGTAACAGAGCTTTATTTTTTAAGGGATCTCCTCATGAGCTGCAATTAAGAAAGGAGAACCTGTCATGTTATTAAAAAAGTACCAGGTAGCCCAAAGTCAAACCCATATGGCAGCTTAACTTAATATAGCTGAATAAAAAACCCCAAACCAAAAAAAACCCACCAAATACAAGAGGACACCAACATGGATAATAGTGGGAATTACAGATAATTATGACTTTATTCCAAAGTAAAATATATAGCAAGATTGCATGTGCCAGTATAGCAGTTGCAAGTCTGACTAACAATGCTTAATTATTTCCTCTGCTAGAAATATTTCCATGTATTAATAATTTCTAGAAACTTCCATTTGCCCTAGTTGAATTTTCTGATTCACAGGGGTATTTTTTGCACAAATTTTACAGAAGACTTCAGTTTTTTGTGCGTTTTTCTTTTTTGTTTGTTTGTTTGTTTGTTTGTTTGGTTGTTGTTGGTTTTGGTTTGGTTTGGTTTTTTTCAGTCATGACTAGTAGGAAAACTTTCTTCTCATAATAATATACTGTAAGATGTGGTACAATCCTAGCACCAAAGCAGCAGGTAGTAAACAAGATGAAATTTGGCAAGGTAGGAGCTCTGTGCCCCCAAATGTCATTTTGATTCCTTTTGTTTGCCTGTCTGTATATTGGAAACATCACACAATTCCGTAAGGGAATTTGAAAAAAAAACCCAAACAACTCAGAGCCATGCATTTATATTAGGTCTTACTCTTGAAGAAGTGCTTTGTAGCTACAACCTTATAAATTACTAACTTCTCAGTCTGATGAGATTTCTTAGCAACCCTTGTGTGAACAAGTATAAAAAACAAGGCATGCTCCTCAATTAAAGGTATTTTTTCAAATGTTTGCGAATATATTTTTCTCTTTCTGGTTTACATTCTAACAAAGAACATCACGTCAGTTTTCATTCAGGTAACAAGCTCTTTTTTTTTTGGCATACAGAAGTTTAGGACCCAATTGAATATAAGCATATAGCACACAAAGTCCCTCCTTTGTGGATATCAGGATGGAAGAGTATTGCAGATGTTTTCTCGCTCGTTACCAGAAGCCTTGTTGTCACAATCTCAGTGAAAGGAACCTGGCAAGCAAGGAAAATCATTACCCAGTCTATCTGGCTGTCTCTGAAGGACAGTAATATTTATTGATTCTCGGGAAGAAATAAAGGCAGTGTATAAGCAGGAGTAGCAGATGAAATCAGTAGACTATTGTCACTGAAGAATAAAAACTGGAAAGCAGTATGTTGGCACAAGGCCAGCATAGCTACAACTAAAGAGCAGAAGACATATTTCCAGGCAGAAGAACAAGGAAGAGGGACTATAATTTTGCCCTCCTGTTTCAGCCACATTCATCTGTCTAAGTCTGAAGTTCCCTTGTCATTGTGCTTGGGGTATTTACACACTACTATTTGTTATACAATATTCTTTGACTACAGCCATGCAAATGACACCTGGAATGCACCAAGGGCCAGCAGATTGGCTTAGGGTGCACACACTGGCTGAGCATGCTGTTAGGAAGCCCCAAAATTTACCCCTTATTCACTGAAAACCAAGTGAAAGGCATACAGTGAAGGTTTCTGAGGAGGTGAGGTCCTTTCATAGGGGAGTCATTGGGGGCCTGTTAGCTCCACTCCCAGCCTTTGCTGCATACTTTTATTCCTTATGGCTCCAGCTGGGGAGCTGTTGGTAGAGTCTCCAATTTCACAGAATCACTGAATAAGCCAGGTGGGAAGGGTACACATCTAGTCCAACCTTCCTGTTCAAGCAGGATTGTTATAAGGCACATGGCAGAGAATTCTGCTCAGACGGTTCTGGAATGTCTGCAGGGAGGGAGACTCCACAACCTCTCTGGACAGTCTGTTCCAGTGCTTGGTCACCAGCGCAGTAAAGAAGTTTCTCCTCAAATTACCACAGAACTTCCTGTGTGCCACTTTCTGCCCATTGCCTCTTGGCCTATTGCTTGGCACCACCAAGAGGAGCCAGGATCCATCCTCTTGGCATCCTCCCTTCAGACACTTACAGATATTGGGAAAGTTCCCTTTCAGGCATCTTTTCTTGAGGCTGAAGATGCCCAACTCCCTCAAGCATTTCCTCATAAGAGAGATGCTCCTGGCCTTAAATAATCTTTGTAGCCCTCTACTGGGCCCAGTCCAGGAGCTCCACGTCTCTCTTGTCCTGAAGACCCCAGAACTGCACACAGCACTCTGGATGAAGCCTCATCAGGGCTGAGGAGAGGGCCAGGATCACCTCCCTCAGCCTGCTGGCAATGCCCTTCCTAATGCAGCCCAGGACACCATTGGTCTTCTTGGCCACCAGGGCACTGCAGGCTCGTGGACAGATATTGTCCACCAGCACCCCCAGCTCCTTCTCTGCAGAGCTGCTCTCTGACAGGTTGGCCCTCAGCCTGTGCTGGTGCAAGCAATTGTTCCTCCCTAGGTGCAGTCCCCTGCATTTGCCTTTTCTGAACTTCAGGCAGTTCTTCTCTGCCCTCCTCTCCAAATGGTCAAAGTTCTTCTGAAGGGCTGGACAGCACTATGGAGTAATTTAACCCTTTTCTTTCCAGTCAGGAGCTGCTGGACTATAAAACCCTGCACTCTGATCTCCAGAAATGAGGAAAAATTATTTCCTCTTGGTGATGGATCATAAACTAGAATCACAGTAATAAGTGTACTAAAGTTGCTGTGAATGTTCCATGCTTCTGACTGGCCAAAATTTGATGGGAGCTCAGGGACATCAGTAACGTAAAAAGAAAATAATAATAGCTCTACAATTCCACAAGTTATGTAGCTTGCCTATATTTTAGTTTCTCTATAAGGAAGAAGAAATACAACAAAATTCGTGTGATAAGGTTTGTGCCACAGTTGAAACTCAGGCACTTTAGAAGACAGTGTTGCAAATATATATATATATATGTCCCATGATCACAAGGAAACTGTCTGGTCTTTTTTTGCCTTGTGTCTTACCCTGCAGGATACTATGTTTAGGTTGCTTAATCTAGTATTAAGAAATCTTTTGTGCTGGATTAAGTACTATCTTTCTGGTTGGAAGTATAATGCACTGCTTTTGAGGCTGTATGTTATCAGCATACAGGAAAAGATCTCAGTTAAGTCTCTTTCCTCCACTGCTGCTTGTTTGCAATCTGTTTAAGATAAGTGTTAGCCTCCTGCTGCTGTCTCAGTTTCCCCTCTGTGCAGCAGGGACATCTCCCTGCTGCTGCTGTGCAGGCAGTGTAGTGTGCACGTGAGATGGTGTGCTGACTCAGAGATAGGGTACCCAAGGAAGTCTACCTGCGTCTGCAAGGCTGGGTGCCGTGGGAGAGTCAGCCTGTACAGTGAGAAAATTACAGGGAGAAAATACTGGAACTTCATCAGCAAGAGGGAAAGTGATCTCCAATACTGGCAAATTGAGTTCTGGTAAGTGCACTGAACAAGTCAAGCCACGGTTTTGATGGTAATGTTATATGAGACCAAGTTTATTATGGTGATCTGTATCGAGTCAGGACATGCGACCTCATTTTTTTGATGTGGGCTCTCAACTATAATCTATACCTTCATTATCTCAAGTGCAGGATAACTGTAACCCACTCTGGCTGTCAAGTCACAACTAAAAACTACTGTGAACTGAAGGTGACTTGAAATGCAGCCGTGCAATTATTAAGTAATGTGTCATGCAAGGAGCACAGTGCATTATACCAATTGCTTTGGAAGTGCACTTGTCGCCAGCAAGAACAGAGGTGAAATTCATACCCTCTGTTTTGACCTTCGTTCCTGAAGTGGCTCAGGACCAGCCTACCTGAAGGGACTTTAAATTCTCTGTGCTGTGTGCTACAGTTGTGATTACAGGTACTGGAGCTGTGGGCCAGAGCTGGTCTCAGTAGGTCTGAGATGTGAACAGTATATTTTGTATAAGCACTTATTTTGTGGGTTTTTTTAAATTTTATTTTCTTCCAGGAGCCTGTTCTTTGTAAGCACAGGGAAGAGTGTTATCATAATCCATGCATTTACATAGGCTGGATGATTATATTCATCTGGTTAGACTTTCTGCATGGCAATGTTCCTTCTCCTTACCTGCAGAAATATTGCATGATGTACATACATGCACAAGTACATGGTAACACCAGAATATGTATTTTATAGTTGGATCCAACCTCAAAACAAGAGCTTCAAGTGATTTGGAATTTCCTGTGCCCCATGATAAACTGTTCAAATTGCTATTTTTTACTCTGGCACCTGGATGAGGTTGTTTTGTTAATGCTATATGAGCAGTTATGTTGCTTGCTCTAAAATTTTCTTTTAAATGTGGTTGTTATTAATATTCGTGAAGGGTGTAGGATTTTCTAAAAATAGAACCTCACTCCACTACCAAAACCTAGGTGAATAAAATATCTGGGGTTGTTTTGCTCAAATGATTTTGTGGATACAGGTTGATTGTTGTAACTGGTTTTATTTTCCTAGTTGTCTTGGTCTTTATGTTTTCCAAAGCTATTGTAAACATTTCAGTCACAGTGTGAAATGAAGTTTTATTTTGAAAAAAACCCTTATTACATAGCTTAAGCATTTATAAAATCTTATGTAAGGAACTGTTTCTATTACTCCTTAAATGAATCAGAAGTAAAAATAATGACATTAAAGGAATTATGATCCTTTGGAGCATTAAAAATTATTCCACTAGGTGGAGAACTTGCATCAAGTATGCAACTAAAAATGTTGGCACTAACTGAAATCATTGTGGTGCTTCAAAAATTAAACTCCACATAACAGAATACTTTATGTATCATACTTTCTGTCTATCGTTTCTGGTGAGGAGCACTTCTAAATCTGTGGTGTAGAAATTCTGTGGCGTTGTAGAACACTATATAAATTTATGTTTAAAAATTAATAAAAGGGTGAACATATATTTCTTGGAATGTTAGCTGAAGAAGTTGCTGTCCGTAGTTATCAACTTCTCTGTGAAATGTACTCATTTGGAATATTTTTCTTCACCATCCAGCTCATTCTTATGACTTGCTGACAATGCAGACTGTCCAGAGATAGAAAGAATGAAAAAATTTGGCCCAAACCAGATATTTAATTTTTAAAAGTCCTATTTAACTGGATCCCAGCTAAAATTACACTACAGAAATATTATATTTTATTAGTTTCCCTGGCTCTGTCAACATGACCAAGATTAAGATCCTCAGAACTAGGAAGAGGACAAATGCTGACAAAAGGGAATATTTTAATGTGTAATTTTGTGTTGGCTATAGGCCCCAACCAGAATTAGGACTGGGGTTGTCTTTGAAATTTTTGCAGATTCAGAATTCTGTAGCATTGCGGTAGGTCCTACATGGCTGGGAGGAGAATAAAGATTAAAGGGGTAAAGGGGACAGTTTTTCTTAATCTGCCGGGACTAATCTGTGGAGAAAAATCTGCTGGGAATTTGCAATCTGCACCTTTGTCTGCTGAAAATAACTAAGAAGTGATATATAGTTTGTGTAAGAGTCAGAATATGAAGATTCTAGGACCCACATGTTCAGAAGGGGATAATTTTGAAAGGGTCATTGCTTGCTTGGGTGTGCAAACCAACATCAGGCTTCAAGGTAGATTTTGAATTGGGCTTTGGGAGCGTAAGAGAAAATTGCAGAGATTTTTGGTTTTCTCAGCAGGGTGAAAAATCAAGAAGACCCCAGAAAGTGGTAAATGGTCTATATCCTTCTCTACTATTTACATATGTTTAATTAATACAAGTATTATAACTGGGATTTGGGAATTCAAGTCTTCAGGATATTTGTTCATGCCTTTATGCTGGTGGTCTGACGGAGTTACGAAGAGGGCAGGTGATGATAGCGTAGGAAATTGGATGTAGTCTGTCATTATGCCCCAAGCTTTGCAAATAATTAGCATCAGACATGGAGTTTGGAACTGGATTTTCAAGACTGCAGTTGATTCTCTGTGGCTTGCAAAGCTCAGAAGACAAGACAGCTGCTGATAAAGGCAGACACTGTGTAATTTGGAATCTAAATGCAGGTTATAACTAAGTTAGGGCTAGTGGTGGTATTAGGTTAAGGCTCTAACTTGCTTTAAATTTAGGGCTGAGATTAGATTTCAGGATAAGAGGTGTTCTCTCCTATTGATACGTTCCTTCTTAAGAACCCAGATCTTTTCTGCATCCTATTATTACTGAAGACTTGGAAATGGGCAGGTTTTGGAGATGATGAATGTTCTGTGTCATCTTGTAGAGGTGAGATTTGCACTGATACCATGGCTAGAGTAGTGTTAGGAATAGGGAATCCAAATTCTCTTTTTCTCAGTTTATGGGTGGATATTCCAGGGACTAGGGAAACAGGAAAATGATGTATTTCTCTATGAGAATATGCTTGTCTTTCACTTTCACTGATTGATGTGATCACTGTTGGTGTTGATATTAATATTAAGATTGGAGTTATGTTTAAAGTTTTGGGTTTAGTACAGAAAGAGAACTTTCTTTCATTCTAGAGGGTTTAGATAAATACAAATAGACAAAACAGTTGCTTAGGCCAGCGCTTGATGCTCTCATTTACTTTTGGTCTTCCTACAATTCATTCATATAATCAAATTTTGCATTAGGATTTGCACTTTGTGTGATTTACAAAGACAGACAGAATTCATATTTATTCATAGTAAAAATTCATATAAAATAATAGTTTTCAAGAATTATTACATAATGTAGGGGAGGGCAGTAGAAAGGATTCCAGCTAATAATTAGGTTTAGGTTCAGAGTTGGAAGTAAATTTAGAGCTTAGAAATCTAAAACTAAATCTACAGTATATTTTCCTCTTAACATTTACCTGTGTCTACTTGAATTTAGGAAGAGCAATTTCTTAAAGATATTACTGGCATTAGAGGCCATATCTAATTAAACATTGTTAAGGTTGAGTGTAGGGCTGGAGTTATCATTTCGAAACTCAATAGTTGAAGATCTGTGTTTGTTAGGGCTTTTTGTAGGGCTGTTTGTGGTGGAAAAAGGGAATAGGTCATGTAGGGGGAACACATTAATTTCTTCCCACTCATGAAAGGTAATTCCTGCCAAGAATGAGCCTGTGTCTCATCCTGGCTGGGGTAGTGGAACGGGATGGGACAGCCTGATAGTCTCTGCCCCTCTTCCCGAGAAGTGTCCCGAGATTCTACCAGTCTGCAAGGGCTGTAAGAATTGATCTGAGAGAGAAGATGTGTGACAGCAGTAGTGAAGACTACTTAGGTTTTCTTGTAGAGTGTGAATTTGCATTGTGGGTGTGACGAAGGCTCTCAATAGTGTTGGGGAACGTGAAGGTATTCTCACCTTCTCTGTCTTGCTTGTTCCTTGTTTCCATTTCTGGACCTCATTTTCCTTGATGATCCATCATGTCTGCCTCCGTTCAGAAAATGGCAATTATTTCACCCAAATTTAAATCCAAGCTCATTTGATAATTTGCTTTAGGGTATCTCCCAGAAAGTTTGGCAGAGGGTTGCACTGAATCTGACTTTGTCTGCCAGGGCATGTGTCCTGTACCTGTTTACAATCCCATTGTACTGTTCTGTAGGACACACTGCATAGCACTGGTATTTACTAGTGGCCAGTGAGAAGGACACTGTGAACTGAAAATAGCCCCAAATACAGTAATTAGGTTCATGTGTTGAGTGGCAGCACTCATTGGAAGATGCAGGCCAAACAGTGATAAGGGTAATAGACATAAAGGAAGGTGGAGAAAAAGTTGGTCTGCTCTGATTGCTGGTAGTCAGAGATTTCCTGCTGGTGGATCCACAGTGTTGGTGCAGAGTGAGCAAAGGCTGCTGACCAAAGGCACCACTTTTGTTAGAAGAAACAATCAAAACTGTGTAGATCAACAAGACTGATGCAAACATAGACCTTGATGCATGTGCTGGACAGTGGTGTGACAGCCTTTTCTTCATTTGATCTGCAATTCTCACAATATAAAAGATACTGCAAAACTTAGGGACAGTGCCATCTGTCCTTTGTCATGTATATGAACGGATATCTCCAGCCATTTAATACTGTTTTTAGTTAGTAACAACCTTTAGTGATTTGTATTATTTTCAGTAATTATTTTCTCTCTTTTCCTTGAACAAGTTGAAAAATATTAACAGATTTTTATGGACAGAATCTGTCTGGTTTGTTGTTACCTTGGGAAAAGGTAAAAGGCTGACCTACAAACAACTGTTGTGATGTGTGTTTTTGTCTTTTCTCCCAAGTAACAAGTGATAGAACAAGAGGAAATGGCCTTAAATGATGCCAGAGGATATTTAGATAGGCTATTGGAAAAATTTCTTCACTGAAATTGTTGTTAAGCACTGGAACAGGCTGCCCAGGGAAGTGGCAGAATCACCATTCCTGGAGGTATTTACAAGATGTGTAGGTGTGGCACTTAGGGACACGGTCTAGTGGTGGACTTAGAAGTACTGGGTCCAGAGTTGGATTAAGTTATCCTAAAAGTCTTTTCCAAATGAAATGATTTTATGATTTCCTGGAATTCACAGGAGACTCTACAGTTCTCTTCAGTTCTGAAGGCCACTGAGCTAGCTGTCACAAAGGCAGGACAGAAAAAGACCCCTCTTTAAGGTACAGAAGTCAAATGGAATATTTTATACTTCTTAGAATTTCCTTTTTGCCTGGTTGAATCAGTTTGAGCTTCCTGGTAATAAACCCAAAGGATTCAGTTTTCTAAGAGAAGCTGACATCTTCGAATATAAAAGTGTTTTTGTTCTTTTGGAGAGGGGGATGTGTGTCATCATTACAGGAAAAAATCTAATTCAACCCATCACTGTATCTGGTAAGTGCAGATTGCTTCTCAGAAACCTAGATCACAGCAACTCTTCTGACTTCTGCATTGTACCAGTTTTGCACCTTCTGGTTTGGTGATAATGAAATACAGTCTTTCAGCCTTTCTTTTTTGCTTTCTGAAAAAATACATATCCTGTTTGTTTTCATATGCGCTTGAAAGTGTTCAGAAGTGTTTAAATGAGTCACAGGTCAGCATACCAAATTAACATGTTAGCCATAAGGAATGCTATTGTATTTATATCTTACAAATCATCTCCACCCCCTTATTTGCTTTTTGGAAGAATAGTCTGTCCAAAGTTAGTGAAATAGTAGCTGACAATTGACTTTTTTTTTTTTTTAAGATGCAGCATTGAAAAGGATTATTTGATGAGGAGAGCAAAATATTGTATAATTTCAACACAGGTAGGGAGGGCTTGATGATGTATTTGTTATGTCCCATGTTTGTGGTGCCTTGTTCATGACAGTGTTTTAGCCCTGTTCCATGTCATAGAATCTTAGAATCTTAGAACGGTTTAGGTTGGAAGGGAAAATCACCTTAAAAATCACCTAGTTCTAACCCCTGGCCAAGGACAGGGACACCTTCCACTAGACCAGGTTGCTCAGGACCCCCTCCAACCTGGCCTTGAAGACTTACAGGTATGGTGCATCCACAACTTCTCAGGGCAGCCTGTTCCAGTGCCTCACCACGCTCACAGTAAAGAATTTCTTCCTAATGTCAAATTGAAATCTACCCTCTTTCAATTTAAAGCTACTCCTCTCTGTCCTTCCACTACAGGCCCCTGTAAAACCTCCCTTTCTTGACTATTCTTCACTGTAAATTTTGCTCTGCCAGCTCTTGTAACCCCTGAAACAGCCTGTGTGTGCCAGCACAGTTAGGCTACAGGAGACTGACATACTCTCAAATATTATGTGATGGACAGAGAACAGAAAATAATTTTTCTGTGTTGTACTTCAAGGCAAGAGAAGTGAGAGCCAGGCAGAGAAAAAACCCTTCTGTTTCCACATCTCTGTATGGAAACATTCCAGATCGCTGCCTACTCTGAGTGATTGTTTTCCCCTTAATTAATGTAGAAACAAGAGATCAAGAGCCAAGATGTCCAGAGTCAGAGATAAAATCATGGGACATGAAGTTCAGGTGTGCTGATGTAGCTTTTTTTTTTAAAGTGTGACATCTTTAGAAAAATTGAAAACTCATAAGGGTGAAGGTTGGGAACTCCATCCTTTCAGCAACAACAGTGCACAACATAATGAAATGTGTAAGAAAAATCACTATCTTTTGGAAAGTGAAAACTTTGTGTTCAGAAGACAGCAGGTGTAAGCAACTTTTACCATAACCTGTCAATTCAAGTGTTTTCAAGCTGACATTTTTTGCTTATTTTGTAATTTTTAGGAAAGTCTGCATAACTTATCATTTGTAAGGGAAATACTGATTTTCAATCCAGAAGTCCTTCATCGACTCTATATTTTAATGAATTACAGAACATTTATACAAGTTCCAAAAGTATTACTTCCCCAGGAAAATATTTTAACAGTCCAGTTTCACACTGGCATTATTGTATCCCATTTAATCAGTAAGATTAGTAACCTAGAGCTGCTTACTGACAGGGAGGAATTCTGACTCCTCTTATTCTCTGTGTTCTCTATCAGTTAAAGAATTTTCAGGGAACAGCTTTTCAGGGTGGAGAATTCAACCATTAAGAATTCATAATTTATGTATGGAGAATGAGGTGTGCAAGAGTGGGGTCTATGGGAGCACAAAATCACAATTAGAAATCTCAAGCGAGCATGAGCCTTACTCCCTAAAAAAGCTAAAGCTCTCTATCTTCCTCCTGACAAAATTAGGTGCCCTTTCTCAGAAATCCCTAAAGCAGGAGTTCAACAGATCCAATACAATTTACTCAGTTTTGTGAAACACTCACTGTCACATTCAGACTCATTCTTCTGTCTTTGTAGGTGGCAGTGTATGGAGAGTTGAGTGTGGGTTTTATAAATCCTTCTGATGAAACTTTTTCATGCTTTGTGAAGTAATTGATGGACTTAGACATTTTAAATCTCTACAGCCTCTGTACTCCTCTAGAATTGCTGTATGTAGTGTGAGACAGTTTAATAGGACTAATTGAGATAATTTCACTCTAGCTTATTTGAGACACAGTGAGAATATACTCCTTTGGGAAGTGCATGAGGTAGTTCAAGTCCTCCTGAGAGTTAACCTGGAGTGTCATAGACATATGAGGACAATACAAGCTAAGGACAAAAGATACAGTACATTTTTTCCCTTAATTTTTTAAAAGAAAAAGTTTGAGGATTATTTTTGTCTAAGAACACCAATCATGTATAGCCTCACAGAGGAGAAAGAAATGGTACTTCTATCATTTGGGAATTCCTTTGAGGACGTAAGTATTCTGGGTGTGCTCCAGACCAAAATTTTATTTCTTTTTTTCAGATAGCTGTAAACTTTAGACTTTTCTGGTGCAGTGATCTGCTGAAAAGCTCCAGGTAGGTGACTTTTAGGTTCAGTGTGTAGATCCTGGGCTCTAATCCCTTTGTGAATCTAGCCTTACATTCCTGTCCTTGCTCTTGAGCTTCTGATGGCTGAATGAGAAAAGCCCTAAAGTGAGAACACTTCCTTTTTATAATTGCAGGGTGAAATCCAAACAAATTTCACAGCACCCATTAACTTCAGGTCATGCCAGAAATTCACATGTGGTTTTGGTTTTATTGTATGTCTTTCTCCTTTGTTCATGAGCATTGGCAGTGAACCTAACATAATGAGACTTACAGCTTCCCTGGACAATATTATTAAAAAGGAAAAAGGAAGCCGTCTAATGTATCTAATAATAACTGAATGATAGCAAACTATTCACATGGTTGTCTTTGCCAGCAGGGAATATATTTAGAGACTACATGGAAGGGAGGACTTTCAATCTTGTATTCCTATGAAATATGCAAAGCATTGAGCAACAAAGGGCAGAAAACACGCATGTCCAAGTCAAACAACGAAAGTGACCTTTTCTTAAAAACATTTTGAAATGGCTAACTACAATTCCAAGTTATCACTTGGTAAGCAATTGATGACTTAGCATACAGACTTTTCCAGCCATTACAAATTTACACACAAAAAACATGTTACAATAAAACTATAAATCAGATGTTTTTATAGCCTAAGAATATTATATTTAATCCAGCTCAGTCTAAACTTTTTACGTTCTTCTGTATGCAAAGAGACTTGCTTGATTAGAAAAAAAATGTTTGTGCTATTACTCAGCTTTGTTTTCACTCCTTCAAATATTTAAAAATTAGGTGTTGTGGCTACTATTATTAATAGTTTTATGTTTTCTACTTGTTCTTTCTCAGACTGTGGTGCCAGAATTTCTGGTTTTACTTGTTATTATGTCTTTTACATTGCCTCCTTGTTTTATAATGAAATGTTTATTGCTAAATATCATTGCTAAAATGTAATTGCTATGACAATTGTTATAAATTGTTCCTGCCAGTTAGGACACAGAGCATATAGAAAAAATTCTACCACCACATGTCTCATGGGGTATTTTAAACTATAGTTTTACTTGAAATTAAATGATTATTAATTGCTTGTAGCTTAACTCAATGTAGTTATTAATTTAGTTCAATTGTACATATGGCCTGCATTTTTGTTTGCCTACAGGCACTTTTCTGCTTTTAAACCTAAATTAGCTGTTTTGAGCAAATGTTTGTGTAATGTCCAAAGTGTTCTTCATAACAATGTTAACAAGATAGTAATTGATTTACAAATTACCCTAAAATCTGTCTACTTTGGATAGTTCTCTGAGTTTATAACGCAGAATAGTACAAATGAGGTCCTTTATTAGACACTGATTTGACTATGGAGTTGGACTCTGTTTTCTATTCTTTTTCTCTTGTTTATTCCCTCATTTAATAATACACATGCAGGAAATACTTACAAAAAAGTCATTTTAGTCTGTGCTGTCACAATGAGATTTTGTCGCTGGATTTGGTTATGTGCACTGGTTTATTTTATGGAATAGATACACTTGCTTATAAAATTTGCTTAAAAATATTTTTGCTTTTCGTTTGCTTGTTTGTTTTCAGTGAACACGGCATCTGCCTATATCTTCAACAACACCACTAAATATGTTTCTAGTTGCATCCCTCCATTGCTTTTAGTTGAATGTTCATGCCTCTCTAGTTTTGCTAGAGTAATATAATACATTTCATTGAGTCACACTTAACTTCCATGCTACTTACATTAACATTTCCTTTTTCTCTGCAATTGAATATATATTATATTTAGATGTGTTAAAATCTCCATCCAAAAGCAAAGCACACCAATTTATCCATGTGCTGGTATGTCTGGCAGGCGCTACTTTTGGAATCCCATGAATTTTATCCCACGTATTGTCCTTCACCAATGCCATTTCAGCCATGAGCAGGGCTTTCCTGAGGTCAGGAGAGGAAAAGGGTGTGCTGCTACAGACCTTTCTGCCTTCCTGCAGAGGTCACCTCCTGGAAGGTGATAAGAGCTTCTGGCTCTTGCTATTGTTACACAAGACAGTTCTGATTCTGAGCAGAAAAGTGTCTAGGCAAGACAGAGGATGTGGTGGCCTTTGTGCTGTTTGCCCTTCTCCGAGCCACTGTGTGCCAAAGCCTCTTCTCAGCATGTGCTGGCATCTTTTGCACACATACAATTATATGTAAATGTGTGGGACTCAGTTTCATAAATTGGATTCCAAATTGCTGCTAAAACCTTGCATGCTGAAATGTTAGTACTTCATAATTAAGAATATTACACAGAAATTATGTTTTTGTTATGTGCAGTTTTTCCCATTCATCAAATTTTAGATTGTATTTTGCGTTATTGTTTTGATGAATTTAAGCTTTTTGCATCCAACTTTGTTGAATAATAACTTAACTGTCATCTCTTAATGTCTGCTTGATAGCTAAACAGCCAAGTCCTGGCACCACAGCTCGAGACATTTGCTGGTTTAGTGCTGTTGCTTTGATATTCATTGTTTGTTCTGTAATGGCCCTTAAACATTTCCCATGCATATTTGAGCTAGAATGATTCTTTACATAATGGCTTAGAGGAAAACAAGGTTCTTCTAATAGCAATTAAAATTAGCAATGTTATTAGGCTAAGAATTTAAAATTACATATCACTTCTGTGCCAATTCCCCTTTATCATTAAAAAAAATATCAATTTTCAACAATGTTGTATACCTCATGCATTATACACAACTTCAGTGATTTACTTCTTGTTTTGGCACAGGCTCAGTTGAATGATATAAGAGCTAATTTTGTTTTTCTGCTATAATAGCTTGTATTGTCTGCATAATGAATCCTTCCTGAGT
The DNA here is from genome assembly GCA_024734555.1 of Trochalopteron elliotii. Lineage (NCBI taxonomy): Eukaryota > Metazoa > Chordata > Aves > Passeriformes > Leiothrichidae > Trochalopteron > Trochalopteron elliotii. Next base: position 7,468,471 of record JANPWX010000024.1, read on the forward strand.
TTCATCAGCAGAGGTATGATGTTCATACACTTCTGTTAGCAAAAAATTTTGTGCTTGTTCTCCAAGAAGTTTATCTTACCTGTAACCTGAAAGAACCATTCATGCAGGTATCAGCTATCACAAGCCATTCACAGCCATTGACTCAGGAAGAGACAAATCTAGAGATGGGTTTTCTTGTTAGGATGGTGGGTTGCATTTCCAAGTGAATGCAGGAAACACAAGTGTGGAAGAAAACACTGAAAGAAGTTCCCAGCTATGCTACACATTTTGATAAATGACTGTGTTGTTTCCATGGAATCATATAAGAAATGATGCCATACTTGGAGAGATGGGCAAAGAAGAGTCTTTCTGTAGCCAGAGAACGGCAAAGAAGTAACAGTGAGGACTCGTGAGGATCAAGAATTTGAGATATCTGGACTTTTGCAAGTTTGAAAATATTCCAGAAACTGAGCTCCTTTCCTTTACCTCTGTAAACAGCTCAAATCAATGAATAAGAGGGGAAGCTGGGAAAGAAGCTTTTAATCTACACTCTCAAAGTTCATTACAAAGTAAATCAGGCAAATCAGAGTAAAACAAGACTTACTAATACAGGTAAAGAAGCACCAAAGCTCCTAGAAGAAAGAACAAATGCTAAAAGGGTAGGTGACAGCTGAAAGGCAGTAGAGCCACTGGAAGGCAGCAGAGGTAGGGAAAAGATCCTGATGAGGATGAGGCACTAGGCAGTGAGGAATGATGGAAGTGTTTGTGTGTGAACTCAGGCCAACATATGCTGATTTATTTTTATGTTTCTGAGAGGGAGGCTGGCATGTTTTTCTTTGCAAGTTATCTTAAGCTGTGTAAGATTTATAATAAATGTTTATGATAAATCATTATATGTTAAGTGGATAAAATCTAGAAATAAGTATCTTTTAATTTAGAATGTCTTTGTAAGAATATTAGGTGGATCAAGATGTAGAAAATGTTTTTTTTTCCTGGGTAGTAATAAATATGTCTCTGTCCACCTGGGTTTAAACTGTTTGAACCATATATTTACTGTAAAAGACAGTTACAGAAGATAAACAATGTCAACATTGAACATGAGCTTTGCTTCACTTATTTGAAGTTTGTCGTCTGGGCTATATATACTTAGAAAAACAAGTTGTAAGTCTCATTTCAGTCTTACAGATGGGATTCCTAGAAGCTAGATTGCAGTGCATATCGACTGGAAATCAGTGGATAAAAGAAGAAAAAGTATTCTCTGAGTCCTGAGTGATGACATAGACACTCAAACAGTGCTTGCAAACATTGAAGCCCATCTTTAGTGCTGAGATAAAGCAAAGCTTCTATTATTTTTGAAATATTTCAAGAGAATTGATATGGACTGTTATGCCATACAATGTTTAGGCATTTCCTGTAAATCCCTAACAACTGTATCTCTCTAAGCAGATTCCAGCTATGAGACTTAGGAGAACAAAACAGCATGAGGTGAAAGGAAAATTGGCTGATGATATTCTTGATTTTCATGCTCTTCTTGTTAGAGTCATTCACAGGTCTCCATCTCATTCAAACATTCTGTGAGAATAAACATTGACAGATATACTTTGGAGAATTTTTGTAGGCATTGACAGTGTTGATGCTGGTTTCTGCAGAGATATCTTGATGGGAGGGTAGATGAAATACAGCAGGACTAAGTTCCAGCATGAAAAATCCAATAATCTAAGTTTGGTACCTTGCTATCAGCAGGTAATTTTTTTCTATCTATTGTTGCATCGAGTGGCAACAGTGATCATTGTGTCCAAGGAGGTTACAGTTGCCGGCAGGGAAACAGACCAGACAACTCTCTGTTTTGTTAAGCTCGAGAATCCATTTTTATTTCCCCCAGGGCCGGCAAGGGAGAAGACGAAGAGAAGTTGTAGGGGCTGGGTCGTGGGATTTTATAGGGTATTGCAGGGGAGGAGTCTTAGGGTTTGGGTCAAGGGAGGAGATAACACAAGGACAGTAAGATCAGATTTCAGCCTCCTCACAACAGGAGGACTCCACAATCTACAATAGTAGTTTTTCAGTAATGTTCTGAGGGTATGTAGCAAAGATAGAGCAGTTCAGGTTCTGAGGAAAATGACAAACCTGGATGAACCAGAGGGATTTTATTTGCGTGAATACTATTTGAAAAATACATTTTGCATTACCTGAAGATATAAAAACAACAAAAAAAACCCCATAAGGGTACAAACAAATAATGCAAGTAAGTAATAGTAAAGTTATGATAATTCTTCCTTTAGAGATTGCATATTTCTTAGCCTGATGAGGCATAGAAATATCACAGAAATTCAATTATTCAGATGACCTGGCCAATCTAAACAAACATGCCTCCTAAAAGAACATTTGGCATGAACATTTGGCCATAGATGTGCTTTACTCAGCACTCAGAACATGTTATCTCAGTGCCCAGTGTGGAAGACTCAAAATTGCAGATGTACATCTGCGAATTCTGGGGCTGGAGGAAAATGGATTTTTGCATGCCCTCAACCTTAGAAGTTACTCCTGGCCTCAGTCTAGCCTCATTTTCTCCCTTGAGGTGTGCTGGAAAACATCCCTGTCCTTTACTCCTTTTGAGGAGTTGAAGGAAGTGATGGAAAGCAGGAATGAAAGGCTGGTCCATGTGTGGTTATTACTGAGCATGGGATAAAGGAAATGTTAAGAAATATGTTGCTTTGAATATATGACATGATTGACTAGGTTCATATTAATTTCTACAAATACGAACAAAAGGTATACACTGAAATAAATATTTTAAAGGAAATTAGACTACTTTGAATATATTTCCTTGACTAAAGTTTCAGTGAGGTTGTGGCAAATGCTGCTGCCTCTCCCTGAACTTTAGTGTGGAAATGTTTCCAAGTGTAGAAACTCAATGACAAAAATAATCTCTTTTCCCAGATCTTACCAAAATTGCACAGGAACAATCCCGTTTTCTCTGCTTTAGCAAGATAGAACTTGTTTGCTGTACTGTGTGTGCCTTTGAGGTACATTGGCTAAAGACAGTTCAGCAACTAAAACATGAGTCATGGCAGCCTGTGCTAATAAAATCATGGAATCATAGAACATTTTGGGTAGGAACCTTAAAGGTCTTCTTGTTCCAATCCCTCCACTATGGGCAGGGAGACCTCCCACTAGACCAGGTTGCTCAAACTCCCATCCAGCCTGGCCTTGAACAGCTTCAGAATGGGGCATTCACAACCTCTCCAGTCAACCTGTTCTGGTGCCTCACCATGCTCTAATCTAAATCTGCCCTCCTTAAACTTAAAATCATTACTCCTTGTCTTATCACAACATTCCCTTGTAAAAAATCCCTCTCCAACGCTTTCCTCTAGGTCTCCTTTTGACATTGGAAGGTTGCTCAAAGAGAGACTTTATGAGAGGCTATATGAGACTTTATGTCATGTTACTACTGGGTGATGTGGAAGAGAAGTGCTGAAATTGTGGCTTCAGTTTATAGTCTATCATACCTTTGTTGGCATGCAAAACTGGTAGATCATAAAGCAAATTGCCACTCTTTGGTAGAAATGCAATTAAATTCTAATATTATAGAGTTATTGTCTGTCCATGCTTGCAAAAAACAAACATTCTGTATTATTAGTTGAGTATATATTTGGGATATGTTGTATTTCTTTTTGTGATAGAATCACTGTCATACCTCTTGGAATGACTTAAGAAGAAAGTGTTCTCTTGATGTACAATTCCCCAGTATGATGGTTTAATAAACAGGCTCTGAAAAAATCCTGTAAATATTCCCATTCATTTAATGAACAAATAAATGAACCATGTGGACAGACAAGAAGAAAAGTATGTCAAGTATTGTGTTAGAAATTACATGTATTTTTGAAAATTGTTTAAAGGATTGTAATAAATCTAGGACCAATTTCAAACAGCTTAAACTCCAATTAAATCTTTGAGCAGTAGTGCTCTGTAATAACAAGGCATCTACGAAGGTCCAGGGTTGGCCATTAGGAGACAACAGGCCCAGGGATTTGGATAAAATTTACATCTATAAAGCAAATTACAGGAAATGTTCTAAGAAGCAAATCCAATTGCAGTGCGAGCTACAGCTCAACAGATTATATGCTCTATTCTTCACTATGAGAAAGTTGTCTGAAGAGCAAACACTTCTGGTGGCAGCAGGAGTTAAATGAATGGGACATGTATGTCTATACATACACATACACACACATATATATACGCATATATATGCATTAAGACTTCTGGGAAACACATTTTGGATCTTTTTTTTTTTCTTTAAAGATCAAATGCTGTTTTAAGATCTTGGATTAGGACTTCTTGACTATCTTATTAAAATAAAAAATATAGTAATTAAAAGCGTTGTTTTAAAAAATTATGTCAAACGTTTTGTTTAAGAAGTATCATAAAAAATATTCTGTGCCTTCAAATAAAGAATTTCATTAAACAAAGCAATATGAAACTAAAGTATTATGACCTTTTTATTCTCCCTAGCCAGTCCCCATTTCTGACTGAATTTATTAGTTGATTTGATTCAAAGTTCTCTAGTTCCAGTTCCCCCATAGTTCATTTACTCTACACCAAAGCTTATTTGCCCAGTTCTGAAGCCAGCCTTAAATCTCACCTCTTTTGCAACTACTCCTTGGAAACAGACTAAGTTTCTAAAAGTTCCAGGACTCAGAGAAGGTAGTTTGATAAAAGACTCTGTTCTCAAGACCTGTATTTTTCTTTTTAGAAGAAAAAATATCAATGTTGTGATGCCTAGTCAGTGTTGTATAGGCAGTGGTAGTCAGTGGATACAGTCAATATGTTGTAATAATATAATATTTCATACCCTGACCTTTGAAAACTCCTGTCATGTATATTCTACACATAATAAATCAGCTTCACAAAGGTTGGAAGAGTTTCTGAAACATTTTGTTCAATATTAATATGTGTTTAAGGAAAATGGAGAGAGCGATTTTGTGGAAAAGAATGACATTTTCCAGGAACACTTAATTATTTTTGGGCTTTGATATTAAAAATATAATGCTTAAAGGGGCCTAAGCTTTTTTCCATTCCAAAAGGTGAAAAGCATTAAGGGACTGGAGCATCTCTCTCGTGAGGAAAGGCTGAGGGAGTTGGGCCTGTTCAGCTCAAGAAGAGACGACTGAGAGAAGACATCATCAATCTCTGTCAGAATCTGAAGGGAGGGTGTCAAGAGGATGGATCCAGTCCCTTCTCTGTGGTGCCAAGCAATAGGACAAGAAGCAATGGGCAGAAACTGATGCACAGAAAGTCCCACCTGAGCATGAGGAAGTACTTCACTGTGCTGGTGACTGAGCAATGGAACAGATTGCCCAGAGTGGTTGTGGAGTCTCCCTGACTGGAAATACTCAATAACCATCTGGACACAATCCTGTGCCATGTGCTCCAGGAATGACCATACTTGAGCAGGGAGCTTGGATCAGATGACTCACTGTGGTCCCTTCCCTGGGAGTGGGACATTACCCATTTTGTATGTCTGTGAATCACAGAATTCACAAAATCTCTGAATCTACATCTCTTCGGAGTGTTTTCACACTTTGAGACTCAAAAAACAAAGCTAAATTTTACAGGATATTACAGACCATAATAACCCTAGACATAGTTTCCCCACAATGTTGCAGCATCTGGGTTCAATTTAGTTGAATGCACAACATTTGTGACTCTTACCATCATCCCTTTACTGCATGGCACCGAGCATGGATATTGTGCTTTAGACACACAACAAGGTCTCTGCCTGTGACCTGTAGCCCAGCCTGGAGTGGTTCAGTCCAGAAAGTCTCCTCTTGTGTTAGGTAGGTCTTGGCTCAGTTTCCCTGTACACACCGGGTCATTTCTTTGCATCTGATACATGTAAGGGAAGCCAGGTAATCTTAATGCCATTCTTTCATTCTGAGGAGACAAAACAGTGAGGAGGCAAAACATGCTGTTGAAATGAGTTTTCAGGAATATATTCTATGAGTTCATCCCTGAGGTGTCTTAGAGTCTCACTCTGCTCTCTGCTTCCAACATATGTAGCTGGATAATTTTTCATATTAATTAATGACACTATTAATATTTATTATTATTTTTGCTGTATGTGCAGAATGTATTACATTTGATGATTAAAAAAAGTCTTTTACCATTTTTTTGAACGGATAAAAATACGGTTTTATTCCAAAATAACTGAAAGTGAGTAAGTGGCAGAGGTGGTTTTCTACATGGAAATGTCACTGCAACAATCCTCACAGAGGAGAAGTAATAATCAAATGCCTTTCAAACACTAAGATCCAAGACTCAGAGTTGCTTAGTTGAAATGCTGCACCTCCTGAATACTTCCACACTATGAAGTATTTATAGGATAGAGACTGAAAGGTAGTCAAACTAAGCACTGACAGTCTAAAGTAAATGAAAATAATTAAAGGAAACAGTATAGTGTATAGTACAATTTATAGAAACTCAGGATAAAAATAGGTGAGGCTCAATATATACACTAAATTACATACATTGGTGACTATTTAACATCTTGTGTCTGTCATGTATTTGCTTTATTTACTGTGAAAGCTAGAAAGAAAAATGATTATAAAATATTTAAGAGTCAATGTAAATGGAAAAATGCTTTCCCAAGGTAATTGAATCCTCCAGCTATTAGGCAATGAAGCAAAGTAGAAACATTTCTTTTCCAGGCAGAAGGCAGTGCCTCTGAGATAAATTTCTATGATAATGAACATAAGGCAGACATTCACTATAATGAATCCAGAGGTATCTGGTTTTACCCAGAGAACTCTGAATGAGCAGGGATGGCTGTTATGCACAGCCTGGCTGTGGTGCCCAAGCCCCATTTCCCACACCAGTCCTGCCAGGGCTGCGTGTGCTCAGTGTCCATCTCCAGCAGTGTGTTGGCTCCTGGAGCCTGGTGTTGGCTGAGAACATATGTTTCCTTTCTGACAGAAGTGATGTTTGTAGCATGAGGGACAGGCTCTGGCAGACTGCTTTTTATTGCACAAATGTCCTTTATTTGCTTCGTATGAATGAAAACCTTTGCAACGGAAGAAACTCTAACCCTCTTTCTCAATGATTTTTGTAGGTGACATTGCTTTTCCTCACGGTTATTTTTTTTATGCAACTGCTGCCCACATGCCCATTTGCTCCAGAACAGTGTTTCCCCTCAACCTTCCAAACACCCCTTCATACAGGCTTTTAATCTCCCTTCCTTGTGCATCTCCTGTGCTTTACTCTGCGCACCATCAGCACTTTGTTTTCCTGCTGACTTCTCACAGTTTAATTCTCAATATCTTGCAGTCTCAAATTTAATGTATATTTGATGGTACAGAGCATTTGAAAAATTCCCTGACTTCCCTACCTTTCTTAGCACTTCCTATTTTTAAAATATTTGTTCAACATTTTAACATTACTTTTATGAATTATCATATTTAAATGTCATCTTTGGCTAGGTTTTAATTTTTTTAAACATCTGAACATGTATTTCTTCATCACGTTAAAAATATTTGCTTTTGCCTTAGTAGTAATTCCTTTCTAATCATTTGGGCAAACAGTCATTAGTCTGAAAATGTAAATTGGTATATGTGCTTTTGTTTTTTAAAATCAATATTTCATTGGGATATTGTCACTAGAATGCATTAGAAGTCAAATAAATAAGGAAATTCAACCTGGTGATACTTTTAAAAATTTGCAGGATAAACTTCAGAAAGTCAGAATTAAAAAAAAGTTTTTGTCACTCTGCTGAGCACTAGCTCAGATCAGGCTAGGCAGATCAGGCTTAACTTGTCAAGACTTCCCCTTGCGATTTGAAGTATATGTACCTGATGCTTGGACTGTTTGGTCTTAGAATGTCACTGAGGCTATTTGTGCCAGGTCATATAATTTTAAACAAAGTATTTATACTCTTCTCTCTCCTTTCCTCTTATCTGATAGGTGGATAGCTCTGCCAGTGCCTAATGTAAAACCATTTAACACTGTTTTTTCTTTTATCTTAAATCACTGCTTTCCTAAATTGATACTATTATCTACTTTAAAAATTGGATATTGTGGATACATATATAATAATAGTAGTTATAAACACTGCTAGACTTCCCCAAAGTGCTGTTAACACTTAACATTTTCATTACCATTGCTCTGTTTTATGGGCATGGTTAATACAGAAATACCTGGGGACTCTCCCTACCTCTGTGTTCCACTTCTGTGTTTGATAACTACCACTCAAGTTATGTTAAAACATTTCATGACAATAATAGGACTCAGGCATCAGCTTAAGCAACTTTAGGAGTCAACTTTTCAGTATTTTGTAGTGAGATTTGTTTGATTCAATCTTTTTGGCAATGTGAAGATTTATGAGTATTGACGTGGCAGATGCAGGTACCTGACCTGGCTCTGCCTGCCCCAGGGTCAGGTGTTGGAGCATCGGGCAGCAGGGATGCAGAAAAGCTGGGGTAGCTGCGTGCAAGCCAGGCAGTGATTTGGAGAAGTGTGTGGTAGCTGCAGTGAGGTGAGTCTATGCTATTTGCAGGTACTGGATGAGAGAGATCTGTTCAGTACTGCTGGCCATGGCATGGGTTTACCACCTCAGGTCTCAGTGAAGTTGGGAAGACAGTGCTGTTTGGTGACTTGCATTTGGTGCAGGCACTGAAACATGCAGGGGGGTTAAACCAAGACAACAATATCCCCATCCAGCTGAGGGCAATAAAAACAGCGGGCAATAAAAACAGCACAGAAAGGTGAATGTTCTGGAAAACTACTGCAGTCTGTTGTAAGGCATGCTGCAATGGTAAAGTGCATCCTATGCTTTCCTTAAAAAGTGGGAATTTACATGTGATTGTCTAATTTGGACTTTTAATTTAAATTTGAACCAGTGTTTTTCATACTTTTCCTCTCCCATCATTTATGACTCATCCGGTTTAAACACAGTAATGTGTCCTTAGCCCTAGATGAAATCAACTTTCTTGACTGCCTGAAAATCAGAAGTATAATAAACCAAATAATTTCTTAGATTATGACTAATATTTGTACAACAGAGAGCTCAGTGAGTTGAAGATCATCACACAAATAAATAGAAAGAGAAGGTCTTCATTTAAGAAAAGGGAATCTAAACTACACTAGAGGTCACTGCAGGTGAACCTTAGAAATTCTGAACTTTTAAATTCATTTACACGAAGCTCAGGAAAACAAATGTAGACAGCTGTAGTCACCTTTACCTGTTATTTCAAATTTCCCCCAGTTTAGGTAGGGGAAAAAAAGGAAGAATCAGTTCAGCTCTTGTAGACATATTATTGTCTGACAATATTTCAAAAGCTGTGCAGGCTGCTAATATCTGCATGAGGGAGAGCAAAATTTAAAACCAGTCATTGCAGTCCCAGGCTAGAACTTCCTTCCCTGAGGGACACAAAGGATAGCCAGCAAAGGGCCCCCTAGATGACTGAATAAACACTGCTCTGCAGTTCCTCACGACTGTAGGTCTTTTGTGTTGTATTACTGTGGTCATGCTCATTATTTCCATGGTGCCCAGGAGGCCTAAGCAAGGGTGAAAATCCTGTTCTATACCTCTGAACAGCTACTTGGAAAGACAACTTCAGTTCAGAGAACTTATTGAGAAGAGATTGTGTTTATAAGATGAGTAAGGTTGTTCTCAATAGTGATGGGTAAGCATACTCAAATATACCCTTACAAATATACTACTATTCAACTCAAAAAGATGCTTTCCAGGTAAACAAACATGTATATTCATATCAATATTGGGAGCTGTAAGTGTCTGCCTCCTGCTTCTGAAAATTCAACTCTATGTACAGGGAAATGGAAAACAACAGCTGGGAGGGAGGGAATTAGGAGTACAAATGAACACCAGACCCAGCTGTAGATTTGCATTCTTTGACATCTGGTGCTGAGTAGACATTGGGGAATTCTGTGACAACATGAGATTTTTTGCATCTGTCAGCTAAATCTAGCAATTCTCTTTGGGACAATTGCATGGATGAAGTTGATCTCAGAGAGCTGTTTTAAGCCAGAACAAAACAAAAGAAGAGGACTATATCTGATTCGGACCCTCAATTCACAGAGCTGGCAGGTTGCATGAATTGGAATCACACATCTGTTCTGAAAGAATTTGCAAGATAGCTTTCATAAAATACCAACGTTTGATTTCAGGAGTACTGTGACTTGGGGCCACTAAAGCCTTTTGGTGAAGAATGAAAGGAGTTAAAAGTGTGTGTATATGTGTGTGTGTGTGTGTGTGCGTGCACATGTATGTGGGTGATTCAATGAAAGGACAAATACCTATTCAGTTTAAAAAATGAACTTTCAACATTTCTCTGAAGATTATTGGAAAATCATATTAAATCCAGATACTCAAGGAAAAGAAGGGTTGTGACCAAATGAAGTAATCCCGATTTGAAGTAATCCTGCCCTTACCTTTGTACTTTTACCTCATTTCAGTACAGCTTTTATTTTTTTTGAGATGAGAAAAAATCTTATGCCAAACCAGTTTGTGGTTTACATGCAAACAAAGGAGTGAGAGTTTGAGCACCAAAGACATTTCACGTCATTATACATCGTAAATCCTCATGTGCTCTCTTTATCATTGACATTATATAGTGTTTGACGCTACACATCGTAAAACATCACTGCCAAATGAAATCAGATCACTAAGTCATGGAATCTTACTTTAATCTGTGCTTCACAGTAATTGCCATTTTAAAGAAGAGAGCTACTTAATTTAACGGGATTCTTCTTTGTATGCCACCAGGACAAACACATACCTCATATGAAAGCATTTAACCTCTTTTCCTCATAACTCGGGGTAACCAGGGGTGGGTGTAGACAGGCCAGGTGCTGTGAAGTCTGTGGCTGTGACCCTTCCACCTCAGACATCTGAGAGCACACACTACAGCAGCACTAATGAAAGTGCCCTTTCTGGATGAACTCATGCTTCACAGTTCCTGCCATGGTATATTGCATAATCTGGGGTGATGTAAAAACGATCCACAGTGCAGAAGATGAAATAAGTCTCCTTCCTTCCTCATCTTCCTCTCAGATAGGCTGCTTGAATTGCTTTTGTTTCAGGATGACCCTTGTTCCAAGTGATTTCTGCACTGAAAGGAAAGCAAAGAGCTTTTTACAGCTGCTGCTTGTAGCTCATGCGTGTGGACTCTTCAGATATAAATCAACAGGACCATTTCTATGCTGTTGTCTAGTCCCCATTGTCTGCACACACTAATCAAATTTAAGCCATTTTCAGATACAGTGATTGAACAAGTTATTGTGTCAGAATGTTGCTCTTTTAATGACAAGTGTCATTGTGCTATTGCCATGAATATGTGAAGAAATACTCTGAACTGCTTTGGCTCCCAGTTGTCTCTTTGCAAAGTAATCTTTGTGCTACACATGGGGTGGAAAATGTTTCCATAATACAGCCCCTGACTCCTTTAATTACAGCTTATTACCATGTGAAGGGAAAAAGAGCAACTAAAGCTCTTAAATACCATATTAATGACAGCTATAAATGTAGATATTACCTTAGCAATGCTGTAATGGAGTCTGGTATGCTGAATAAAAGTCCACAATTTTCTAAAAATATACTGCTGCAACTATGAAAGAGACACAGGTGGGAGCTTACCAGGATAAAATATGCTTGGCTGACAACTTGTGGCTGACAAATTTTAAAACCCAATTCTGAGAAATTCTCAGTTGGTTATAAATCAGGCATGAGAGAAACTTTGCTCCCTTGAGACAACTGCCAAGTTTTTGCTCTAGATATAGATGCAATAGTTCCTTAAAAACAGAATCATACAGCCTGTATGATACCTGCTATTTTTAATAATGATTCTCAACAAGCTAACAAATATTTTTTGTTTACATTAGAAAGTGTTGGTATGCCTGTGTGGTTTTTTGTTTGTCCATGCATGTGAATGTAACCTTTGCACATACTATGCAACCTCTGGGGGCCACAATAGGTGGTATTCAAGTAATGTAATTAATTAAGTCCAGGCCACCCAAAGGCACAAGTCCCAGGGTGTGCACACATCAACCTTTCTAAAACTGGATCATGAGTTTACAACATTGACACGCCTAAGCAAGGGACTGACATTAACCTCGTGATAGATTTAAATCATTCCAGGCAGTCTGTTTTGAATTTCCAAATGTGCCGTACTGTTCTAATGAGTTAATTCATTTGGTATCCATTTCCTCCTGTCAGCTGCTTTTGGAAAATAAACTGTGCATTGTTATCCTAGCCTTGTCTATCCTATTAATGGTTTAGGAAATGCAGCTGAAGATTATCTGGAGTTTTCTATGGCAGAGGTTGACCTGTGACAATGTAATGATCAATCACATCTTGAACGAGTCAGAAACTGCGAAATCGTTATTCATTTTGTTTTCTGTCCGCTGTGTAGTTTATTTTAAAAAAATGTTTTTCCACCATTTGTGCAGAGGGATAAAAACAAAAGTGTTGTCCGGAATTTCTGAAAAACATCCATTTCAGTGTTTAAATATCATCCACCCAAAGAGGGTGGATATAGTAATATATACTACAAATTTCACATTTCCCAGCAGTACATTAGAAGTCTTCTCTGTTGCCTTCATGTTTGGTGTTAGTGATTATATTGGCAATACCCGGATGGTTTCTGGTGTTTCGTGGTGCCGTGTTAGGCTGGGTGGGAGTGGGGATGGATGTAGTGCTCCCATCCCACAGCATTTGACAGTGCCAGACTCATAAAAGAGCATTGTCAAGAAGGACTCTGGTGCTCCCAGAATGCTCATCTCCTTCAGCTCCATTGCTCAGCCTTCACCTGTTGAATCCTGTCCCCTGCTTCCCAACACGTTAAAGATGGCAATACTTGTATTCTCTAATTCACTCTGGTGAGAGGCACTGCTTTAACTGGTCCTGCCTGAGTTTAGAAAACAAAGCTACCCACGGTGTCTCTGATTTCTGTTGAAGAGCTGGAAAAAAAAATCCCACAAGAGACAATTCCTGTCTATTAATCTATTAGTTGGCAACAGCAACCTTCCCTGCTCTTTCCAATCCTGCCACCACTTCCAAACCCACATTTTCTTTACACGTCTTCCTCAGTTTCCCAGCAAGCATTTCAAATCTGCTATTTTATGATTATTCCAGCAACTAATTTTTAGAAATGCCTAGATATCTTTGCTCCCTGGTGTTCTGGCTGTGTTGCCCATGTCAGCTTTTTGCACTGCACTGTGTGCTAACCCCACTGCGGCACACAGCACAGTGTCACTCGTGTCCACACTCTCCCTTCTCTCCAGCTACAATTAGATCATCTCAAAATATCTGTACTGTTCAGAGGCTCTAGATCTGATGTGAGGGTTCATAGATTAATTTAGCACAACTAGTTTACCTTGGGATTTAAACAAGCTACTATTTTAACAGCCCTGAATCTTTTCGGCTGTCCCTGTGCTGAAGTCCTATGCTTCCCACAGGATCTGTGGGAATAAAAAGTGTATAAAAAGACAAAAGAAGCACAAAATTCTTAGCCTTTCAGCCCTTCATTTCCCTGTGACTTTCAGACAGTTCTGACTTGCACACTGGAGAGACTCAGAGTTATTTTTTTATAAGAAACAGATTGAATGTACAGGTTTTCATTGATCTAAGTGCAAGTGAAGTTCACCTCTCTGAAGAATCCCCGAAGAGTTTAACACATGGTGCCAGGAATAGTCAGGACCTTGTACTTGAGTCTGTTTTCTCCAGCACTTCCCCTCTCCTCAGCAGGTGGTGGAAAGACCTCTTTATTTTCCCTCATTACGCTTTTCATTGGTGCAAATGGCTTTGACCATTTTAGCCTTACTTTAACTTCAGCCACCGAAGCAGAGCCCTGAGATGCCCTTTAATCCTGAACTGAGGGCTGAGTGGGGGCAGAAGCTGCTTACACAGTAGAGAGGAAATCCATTCTCTGAGAAGGAATTCTCTACAGCCTCACGTGGCATTGCCTGAGCACAGTCCTCACCAGCATTGATGTGATGCACAGATCTGAGCTGGGCCAAACAACTTGCACTCTCTGCGCATCTGAATTTCCATTTTCTCAGAGTGTTCCACAGTGAGCATAAGAAACCCCTCCCTGGAGCTGCTGGTGACTCTTGGATGGCTCTGTGTACCTCGTGTGGCCTGCATGTGCCTGGTTTTTTTCTGGTGTCTGTGTATAGCTTATACTTCCCCTGGCGTTGAAGACCTGCAGCTGTGCACCTGCACATCTGCATGATACTCCAGGGAGAAATGGACCACAGTTTTATGTTCATAAATGGCCTCTCAAATCCAGGATCTGTGAAAGAAAATGCTGTCAATGCTTCTATTTAAATTTTATCCTTATTTTTACAAAATTACAACTATAATAAAAAATGTTCTGTGTTCTCTGCAACAAAAATTGGTGAAGTCCCAGTGGAGTCTGTGCAATTGCATCAAATATGCCAGCAGAGAATTTGGCCCATGAAGGGAAGTCTCAATAATATTATACTGTCAACATGAATATTTATTTTTCTTTTTCCCAGTACCAAAAGATCATTTTCTCTGTTCAGAACTCTGACTGCAATTTTTGTTATCAAGAATACAGCTTCTAAATAGAAAAATAAAGAGTAAACTATGATAATTTACAATAACGATATTACTTTAGCCTTAATTTCAAGTGAAAACATTAATGAACTAAATTTCAGATAGCATTTTATTATGTGCAAACCACTGTTGATATAATAACTTCTATTTTAAGTTGCTAGCAAAGGAAAGAACAATGTGACCCATTTAAAAACTGGCTCACAAAAAAATATTAGCAAACCATTTATCATTTCTATTTAATTTTGGTGATAAGCACCTTTGAAAGAAACATTTCTTTGTTACAAAACTAACAGCAGCATAGGATATATTTGACCATAGCACATGTGCTTTGCAATGGTACTGAGAAATGGACTTGCTGTTTGTTGCCAATTGTTTGGAAAAGAAATTAAAAAAGGGAAAATTCTCACCTTTGACTTCTTCAGTAGAGGGAGCCTGATTTTAAAAATGTTTCTGATTAAGAGGCAAATCACACTCACACAGCTGGAGTGCTGCAATGGCTGGATATAGCTAGACAAAAGCAATCCAAGAGGTCTCCAGAGTGCATTGAAGGACAATAATGCAAAAATAATAATTGTCCTGATTATTATTATTATTATTAATAATAATAATAACAATGGTAATACTACTACTACTACTACTACTAATAATAATAATTCTGATACAGGTGACTGAGGAGGTAAAGAGAAGAGATGCTCTGCAGGATTTGATTTTCACAAATCAAGATTAACTGGTTGGTAATCACAGAATCACAAATGCGTAGGTTGGAAGAGACCTTCAAGATCATTGAGTTCAACCCAGCCCTAACACCTCAACTAAACCATGGCACCAAGTGGCACATCCAATCTTTTTTTAAACACATCCAGGGATGGTGACTCCACCACCACCTCAGGCAGAACATTCCAATACTTTATCACACTTTCTGTAAAAAACTTTTCCTAACATCCAACCTATATTTCCCTTGTTGCAGCTTAAGACTGTGTCCTCTCATTCTGTCAGTTGCTGCCTGGAGAAAGAGACCAATCCCCACCTGACTACAACCACCTTTCAGGAGGTTGTAGAGAGTGATAAGGTCACCTCTGAGTCTCCTTTTTCTCCAGGCTAAACAACCCGAGCTCCCTCAGTGGTTCCTTACAGGGTTTGTGTTCCAAGCCTCTCACCAGCCTCGTTGCCTCCTCTGGACACGCTCAGGCATCTCAACGTCCTTCCTAAACTGAGGGGCCAGAACTGGACACAGCACTCCAGGTGTGGCCTCACCAGTGCCAAATACAGGGGAAGAATGACCTCCCTGCTCCTGCTGGCCACACCATTCCTGATCCAGGCCAGGATGCCCTTGGCCTTCTTGGCCACCAGGGCACACTGCTGGCTCATATTCAGCTGTTGTCACCAGCACCCCCAGGTTCCTTTCTGCCTGGGCACTGTCCAGCCACTCTGTCCCCACCCTATAGCATATCAGGGGGTTAATGTGGCCAAAATGCAGGACTCAGCACCTGGACTTACCAAACTTCATCTTGTCAGACTCTGCCCATCCCTCCAACCATTCCAGGTCTCTCTGCAGAACCCTTCTCTCTCCAGCAGATTGACACATGCTCCCAGCTTAGTGTCATCTGCAAATTTACTGATGAAAGATTCAATACCTCATCCACGTTGTCAATAAAAATATTTAACAGAACTGGCCCCAGCACAGACCCCTGAATGTGAATGCCAGGAGCAAATGGAATTCAGGATCCTGAGAGAAGACAGCAATTTAACAACCCTGGATATCAGGAAAGCAAACAATGGGACCTGCTGGAAAAATCCCATGCGACGCCCTCTTGCAAGAAGAGAGGAGGAGTTCAGGAGGATTTTCAAGGATCACCTCTTCCAGACCCAAGAGTTGTCAATCCCCACCTGCAGCAAGTAAAACAAAGGTGGGAGGAGGCCTGCATGGATGAACAGTAAGCTGAAAGGTAAAAAAGAAACACTCAAGAGGTGGAAGTAGAGTTAGGTGATATGGGAGGAATATAGAGACCAAGCATGCAGGGATCAGGTTAGTAAAGTCAAAGCCCACTTGGAGTTGAATTTAGCTAGAGATGTGAAGGGCAAAAAGGGAAGTTTCTACAGGTACATCAGCAGAAAAAGGCAGACTGAGAAAAATGTTGGCTGACTGCTGATCAGGGCAGGTGACCTGCTGACAGAGGACACAGCAAAGATCAGTGTACTCAGTGCTCTTTTCTCATTAATCTCTTGGGGACAAGAGACTTACAAGTCTTACTTTAAAAGACATGGTAAAACCAACCTTCAGGGATCTCAGGGATCTCCATGTGTCCCTAAGAGACAAGGAAACATCTGGAATAAGCAAGAATTGCCATTGTTGGAGAAAGACCAGATTAGAGGACACTTACACAGCTAGAATGAGCACAAGTCAATCTGCTGGGTTGCAACCACAAGTGCTGAGTGAGCTAATGTCACTGCATTTCTTCCATGCCTTCCTTGAATGGCATTTCAAGAAAGGTTATTCTTTCTTCAATGAAAGAAGTGAAGGGTTCTGAGGACTGGAAGAAAGCCAATGTCACTCCTTTCTTCAAGAAGAAATTACAAATCAGTTGGAGCAGTGTATGTTGGCACCTTGAGTTTAGCAAGGTTTTTGACACTGGCAGCTGTAACATCCTTCTTGGTAAATCAGTGATGTACAGTCTAGATAACAGGACTGAGTTGGACTGAAAACTGTCTGAACTGCTGGGCTGAAAGGACTGTGATCAGCCACACAAGTTCACCTGGAGGCCACTCACCAGAGGCCAGAGGTGTACACTGGAGATTGATATTGGGGCCAAAAGTGTTTAACATCTTCATAAGATAGCTAGACAGTGGGACAGAGTGCTTCCTCAGCAAGTTTACACATTATAGAAAACTGGAATGAGTGGCTGCTATACCAAGTGTTTGTGATTGGAGAAACATATTGACAAAAACCTCTTGAAGGTCAAAAAAGGGAAATGCCAAGTCAAAGGAACCCATAGAACTGCAGGTACCCATAAAAGCTGTGGGGTCAACCAGCTGAAAAGCAGCTGTAATACAAAGGACCTTCTGGGCTTCATTAGGAAGGGAGTTGCCAGCAGGTCAAGGGAGGTGATCCTGCCCCCCTACTCAGTGCTGTGGAGTCCACACCTGGAGCTCTGGGTCGTGTTCTGGGCTATCCAACACAAGAGAGATGTTGAGCTACTGGAGAGAGTCCAGTGCAGGGCCAAGAAAATGCTCAAGGAACTAGAGTGTCTCCCCTAACAGGAAAGGCTGATATAGTGAGATAATTGGGGTGATTGAGCCATAAGATAAGAAAGCTCAGGGAGGTCTCATCAGTGTGAATAAATACCTGGAGGAGGTGATTGAAAAGGATGGAGTCAGGATCTTTTGAGGAGTGCCTAATGACAGGACAAGAGCCAATGGAGCAAATGAAACATAGGAAATTCCACTTAAACGTAAGAAAAACAGTAATTTCATTGAGAGTGGTTAAACACTGGCACAGCTTTCCCAGAGAGGTGTTGGATTCTCCATCCTTGGAGAAAGCCCAATGAGACATGACCTTGAAAATCTGCTTTAAGCTGGGCTGCTTTGAGCAGAGGCTTTGGACTAGTTGGTTTGTAGAAGTACGTTCCAACCTCAGCCATTCTCTGAAATGACTGGTATATAATAAACCAAAAAGTGTAGGCTCTGTAGGAAGCCCTATGTCACAGAGATGTAATCATGCTCTTCTGCTGTTAATGAGTTCTGTTAGAAAGAATTCACATATAAACTTGCAGGGTGTAAGTGCATGTAGGATCCTGACATCCAGGGAAACAGCAGGGACCTTTTGGCACCTGATTCTGGGGTAGATGAGGGATGCTTTGCTGCTCTTCACTCCCTAGAGGCTGGGCTTTCCCATCCCCAGGCAGGGATCACAGTCAGCATGATGACCTTGGTCTGTCAGTCTGCTGGAGAGCAGGAGTGAGCTGCTGGTGGGGAACAGCTGGCTCTGCTGGCATTGAGGCACCTGGGGAGCCCTTCTCTCAAGGAGAAGCTGCAACTGATTTTTCCAGCCTACTTTCTAGACCTTTTGTGCTGATCTCACAAAGCACAAAGGGAATACAGCAGGCCTGGGAATATGTGTGAAAAAATATCTCCCTCAGCCTTTTACATACTGAAGAGAAGGAATATGTAACAATATGACTTTTGTACCAGTCCCGTAGAGATAAAACCACTTTGGAAAGCAGCTTTTTCATTGTTTAGGAAAATAAATTTTCTCCCCAGGTTTGAATTAGACAAAGTAGTTTTATTTTCTCTCCAAGTTCCTATTATTGTTATGACTATTATCATCAATGAATTGTTTTGAACACCAAGCATAAGAAGGAAGCTATACTTTTTTTTTCCCACATCATCATTTACTAGTAAATTTTGGCCTAGACCACTTAGTCTGTTTAGGATTAATGCATTCATGAGTCTTATCTTCACTAGCTATGAAGAATAGGCATTTTAAAGCAAATTGAGGTAGGTGATATCTTCTCTAATGCATTTTTAATATATGAGACATTGTAAGGACCAGAAAAACATCCTGTGCTCTGCAATACAATTTGACAACTAAAAAAAAAAAAAAAAAAGCCACCAAAAAACAACCCTATAAAAAAGAAAAATAAAAACAAGAAAACAGAACATATGGGAGAGTGAAAGATACAGCCATGATATTAGTATCCAGTTAGCTAATTTTATTGGGATTTCCAGCATATGAAAGACGAATATGATAACTGGTGGGGGTATGAAGATGTTGTGATATTAATAAGAATGTAATTTCATAAGAAATTGTCTTGTGATTTATATCTAATAATATGACTGAAATGAGGCTAATGAAGGCAATCAATCCTATAAAATACATTTTTGTAAATCTGATTCTCAAAGCCTTTCTGATAGAAAGAGGATAGATTTGTCTTCTCCCAGCAATCCCTGCTGACATGAGAACTCCCACTGAAATTAATTGACAAGCAGACAGGGGAGTAAATAAACCTCTGTGGATGCACTTCTGCTCTGCCTTGTTTCCGTAGTTCCTCTCTCATGACAATGTCCTTTGAGTCACATTTTCTGTAAGAAAACTACTTCAGTGCATCTGGAGAGCAGTCTCAGACCTTACTGCTCTACTAATGAACTCTGCCTGCTATGAAAGTTGCTTTTGCTCTTGCTGACTTGGGTACAGATCACAAAGTCCTTTGCTGTTCTATACCAGTCTCTCCAAACCTTTTGGTATTAATGCAATTAGCTGGTCTACACTGCACCCCACTCTGCTTGGTTTCACTGATATTACACTAAAAAAAGGCAAGCTTCATTGTGTTTACCCATTCTGTATGAACATTGAAGACTGCAGTGCATGTTTTCCCACCCCAGCTTCCCTTTCTCTAAGTAACTGAAAATCAGCTTCAGTTAGTTTAGAAGATCCCTGAAAACATAAAGACAGACACTTATTTCCCTCTTTGTCCCCTTCCTTGTCTGTTTCATTACCCATTTTCCTTAGAAAGGACAATGTATTATGAATTATAATATGTATCTTTATGACCTTTGGAAAAACACCTATTTCTTCAGAGAAATCTCATGAGATATATTTAAAACCAGAAATTTTACAAATCTGGCACTACTTTGCTTTGCTGGAAGTACAGACTCAGTTCTCCTTATGAGGAGATATCTACAATGAAATTACTAATCCTGTGAATAATTTTGTGGATGTTAAAGTATGACCTCTGTTCTGGGTAGACTGTGAAGAGAGGCTCCCACATGCATTTATCTCCTCATGCCCAACACCTTCCTCTTCAGAATTCTGGAAATGGACATTCTAGCAGAGGTTTCCGCCTCTGTCACCATGCTTATTTAAGTCAATGGCAATATTTTTTTTGATGTCTATGAGGCAGGATAAAATCTTGTGTGAACAGCCAGCACTCACATCTTTCCTCAACTCAAGAACCTTGCTGACATCTGACTTAACACCTTACATATCCACCTCACTCAAACTCTTAAGTAAGCACAGATATGTGACAGCAAGGAGGTATAATAGTGAAGAAAAGGATGTGAATATAAGGTTGGATTAAAGGTGTAGTGCTATAGACAAGATCAGATGATCTATTTTTCTGTGCAAGTCTTTTCTATATCTCAGTCCAAGCAGCTATTGAGACAAGCAGAGTGAAGCACAGGAGATTAGGGGCAAAAATATATTTGAACCATCGGATGCTTGGAAAAACTGCAGTCTTATTGAGCTTGGTGAGAAGAACCTGAGAAATGACATGGACTGGAGAAACACTAGTGACATGGCAAACAAGAGAATGGCTACTGGTTTCAAAAGAAAAACAGTTGATTATATTTTGTCAGAAAAGGAAAGATTTTAGTCCTGACTGGTTTGTTGTGTTTGAGGTTACTTACGAAAACCACTTAGCACAGAGCAGATTAGATCCTGGCACTGTTGTGCTGTCATCACTGCAAATTCATTAATGTTTCACTGAACTGTTCTAATGCCATTAGACTGCCCTATGTCACATGTGTTGTGTCTATGAATGCTCTCTTTGTCTCCGTGCCTAGCAAGGAAGGTGAAAAGCACTGGAATTGAACTGATTCTTCAAGCTTAGAATCTTTGCAATCATAAATAAAGTAAGTCGCTCCAGCTTAACATTCATTGCCTCCTTTTTCATTTAAAAACAGATGTCAGCACAAGGAGAAGGCAGGTGCAGAGTGCCTCTTTCAGCTGCTTTTGAAGGAAAGCAGGAAGTGAATAAGTCACAGGGAGCTGTGCTGTTTGGATCTTTAGAAAGCATTTATAGCTTCTAGATACATTCCTGCTAATGAGGGTGTGAGATGCCAGCTCTTTGGAAGTTAGAGCATGCACTGTTGCACTCTCATCAATTCTGATGGATGCAGTGTGCATAGGAATATAATTTAAACATGAGGATATGAGGAATGATTTATTAAGTTACCACAGAAAGTACTTAAGAAAAAATGTCTAATACTAGAAAAAATGTCTGATGTAGTTGAATGCTATGTAAACTACAAAATCTGTTATAAACTGAAAACCCCTCAGTGGATGCTCTCCATACACTGCAGCACTGTCTGAAACTGCATATAAATACCCTGAATAGTAGCTGTAAAATACTACAGTTTACAACAGCCAGACTCCTGAACCTAATGAAGGGCACAAACTGATTGTTGCCAATCGAATTACTGCTGTTAAAGCCAGCAGCAATGCTATCTGAGAGCATACTACGTTTGGGTGTGTGGTGAGAATCTGACTACAGCCATTTTCCCCCTTAGGCAATCCAATTTCCACACAAAATAGTGTCCTTTTTTAATGAGGGCGAGATCAGACACAATATGATCCATGGTCTCTATAAGATGCCAGGCTGAGGTGAGCAGAAAAGAATAAACAGCACTATAGCCTCTCTCTCCTCTCTTTCCACATCTATTGAGTTTGATGTGGGTGGAAACACGCTATTCTTTGTAAAGAGCTGGCACAATTTGCCCTCATTAGCAAAGCATGCCCACTTTCTTTTGCCACTCTTGCTGTACCTCATTTGAAACACCACACTGCAGGGATTTTACACTGTCTGGGTTTTTAACTATGAAAGGAGAAGTTTACAAGAAAAACGCCTGCAGCTTCCTGGGCTTGATGCACTGCATTGTCTGGCATGGATTTCACTTTCCCCATGACACTGAAAAAGCACTGCCACAGAACAACTTGCTTTGATGCCCCGTGCTAGCAAAGAAGTTCTGCAATAAACAAGCTTTTAATCCTGTATTTCCACACTTTTACTAAGCAAATTGCAACTTTACAAAGCTGTGTGTCAATGACTGTGCCAAAAGTTCAGCCCTGAACAGAGACGGTAAAAGAGGGTAGGAGAGAAAGTGCTCACAGGAAGCACACAGAAGAATTGTACTTTAGAAGCTTTGTCAGTGCTTTGATTTAGTGCCATCAGTCCTACTGCAGCAGGCCTTCTACTGAGTGCTAGTGTAGACAGTCCAGGAAAACTCCCAAGAAGCTATGAATGATGCTTGCGACCTGAAAACTGTCTTCTGCCTCCCTGAATTCTAAGGAGGGATCTGCCAAAGCAAAAAACGTGCCTGGACTCATGAGGAGCCTGCCCTTTCTTGTGATAAGGTCTCTATGGAAAGAACTGTAGTGTAATCAAAGTACATAAGTAGCCAATTCTCAGCATTAGATTTTCAGGAAAAAGCCCTGCTGGCCCCTCCCATGTGATGCCAGACCACATGTGTCACACATAGAGAACAGTTGGTGAAGAGCCATCTTCTGCATGACGGGAGCATCCAGCACTGAAATGTATGTTAACATACCCAAGACAGAGCTTTTCAGTGCCAAAATTAGCAGTTTGGGAAGCAGCATAGGAATGTAAGTAGCAGAGGATCTTTTCTGCTTACCTGAAAGTCGTCTTGTTGCCTGAAATCTTCACAATATCCTGAAGTATTGCACTGTGTCCTGGTGCTACTCCTCGGTTCCTTTTTCAGATGAAGAGAGGCTGAGCTATTTGCTTTGCTGATGCAGATACAACAAAGCACAGTATGCTACGAACTAACTCCCTTCCTGTGGAACAAACATTAGGAAGCAGCTGAGGAGACATTCAAGACTCCCGTGTTTCAATGTAAACCAGAAAATGCCTGTTTTCAGATTCTTAAGCAGGAGGGTGTAGACTGTGTAATACGGAATCTAATAGCAATAATAAAATGTCTGATATCAAACTCTTCTTTTTAGTGAAGAAATCTTCTCTGATGATTTCCCCCCTGTCCTTTTTATACAAAACTGAAGTACATAGATGCATTGTAGGACATTGATAAAATATTAGAGCCACTGCATGGCTCTAAATTACTGCACAGAAATCTGCAGGATTTTTGAAAAATATTTCTTATTCAGTGTGGGAAAGTATTTTTATTTTTAATAAAAAGCTGTTTGAAGTTGTTCAGTGGCTTGGAAAGTTACCAGTTCATTTTAATTTCTGAATATGAACATTTCTGTGTTTGTGCAAGTTCTTAACTTTTTGAGGCTGTGGTTCTTTTTACCACACATCCAATCTGAGCCAAGTACTACATTGTTTCTGATGATATTATCACCCTGTAAGAATGCTCATTCAAGAAATCAGTGTTCAATGTTCCTATACAAAAAAATTAAATTAGAACAAAATCAGTTGCTTTTTCCCAGTTAGCTACATGACACATGATTAATGATTGGTAAAATGTAAGTCTGAATGAAAATACCTCCTCTTCCAAGGCTCCAGTTGATCAATTTTGAATTGCCAGACTGAGGATGTGAGCTAAGAGCCTCTCTAGCAGCATTACAGTGACATCCTGCTTGTCATTTACTGCCTGTCCCCCTTTTAAGTACTTGTTCCTTAGTAATTATTATCTGCAGTTGGCGACTGGACTTTGAAACTGCAAACTGCTTTCCATATCTTTTGTTTCCTGCTGTATATACATTGAAATCACACGGTTTGTTATCCGTCACTAAGACTGCAAGCAGCATGACTTAAAAGGAAAAAGGTAGAAAAATGTCAATGAAAATAGGGAGCTCTTTAGTGACTATAAAATGTGACATATCTCTGTAACCAAAAATAGAGCAATAGTACTTGGAATCTGGTGCTGATTAAGTGGTGAATAGAAAAAAAAAGAGTAGAAATAAGTAGAAAAACACTAAAAAAATGTTGATATGTAGTAGAAATTTCAGGCTATAAAAATATTAACGTACACTTCAGGAAAAATCAATAACCAGGTTCCACACAAATTTGTAACAATTTTTAAACAACATTAATTAGAGAAGAAACTCAAAGTCATTACTGGCTGACACTGCATTTTTTTATGGTGATAAAGAGATGAAAATATTCATACATATTTTAGGGGTTTTATTTTTAGGGAGGAGTCTGATCTGCTTCCATCATGAGTGGTTAAAGAATTTTTCATTTTATTAATAACTAAGTGGTATTGTGCAATAACATAAAGTTAAAATCTGATTTAAATGTATGTACCTAGATAGCAACTTACCAGGTTCTCACAGAACCCTGGGGTTTTACAAGAAATGGCTCAACAGATCCTCCGTCTGTTCTGCAAATTTTTAACAAATACACAAAAATGTAACAAGACATAAATAATGTTAGCAGTATGTAAATATTAAAGAAAAAAGAGAGAAATGAGATAATTTAGGTAATTACTCTTTGGTTTGACAAAAGTAGCAGAAAAACTACAAAAAATATGGGACCACAGTTATAAAACTTGATGTAAAGGACTAATGCTAGTGACAATAGTTTTACTAGAAATGTGTCTTGTCAAAGAAACCTATAATGAGATTACAGATTTGTTGAGGCATATGATTTACTGGTGTAAAAAAACCTGATTAAAAAGGAACACACCAGGGCTCATTCAAATGAATGGCATTTTAGGTCAACATAATGCAAAATTATAATGCAGTCTGTCCACATTCTGTAGACAGGCTCCTGGATACGCTGACTCACAAAGAGGATTTAATGTTTGTACTAAATCGCAGCAAACAGGAGAGCCAATATTCAACAGCAGAAAAAGCCTAATGTGAATCCTAAATGAGCAGATAAAAAAGAAATATATGTGTACCTAGAGGTGAAACAAGAGCTACACAGGAGAATTCCATTGTTCATATTTTTAATATGAAAAATGGGAAAATGTGCAGAAAAAAAGCTAAACCCAAGATATCTTGGTCTTAACCCTCTAGTAAGTGTTAATGAGCTCCTTTTGTTTAGACCTCACAGAGGTGGCCAGACTAAGACAGGTGAGTATATTAGAGAGAAAACACAAAGCAATAAAAGCTCTCCTGTCAAGGCAGACAAGCATAACATGAACTGAAATTTAAAACCAGAAAAATTCAAATTAGAATTGAATACCCATTAGTTAACACTCAAAGAGATTAACCATTGGAACGAGCTCTCAAAGTAATGAATTCTTCATGTCTTGATGTCTTCAGGTCAGGCATTTCTGAAAAATGTGCTGTGGCTAAACACAAGTTATTATTTATTGATAGCCAAATAATTAACTTAATACATGAGCAATTGCATGAAATGTAATAACTTGTGATATAGGAAGACAGATTGTGCTCTGAATGTACGATTTCATAGCTTTTCCAGAACAGGGCAGATGAGCACTTTGCCAGCAATGGATGTTGGCACAGTGGTAAGTGAAACTTAGTAGAATGAATGATGAACTGACACTCCTTTCACCATCGTTTTACAGACTCAAATATGTTGTTATCTCCTTGCCACTTCATGCTGATCAGTGCTTCCTCTTTCTCTCAAGCTTCCCAGCTGAAAAGCCAACACCTGTAAGCCAACACCTGCTTGTGCTCTTCTAGTGAAAAAATGATCAGGCCCATTATTTAGCTCATCCTCTCCTTTTATTTTAAACCATAGAAGGTATTATATCTTTTCCTGATTCAGTGCTTTGCTTTG
This sequence comes from Trochalopteron elliotii, assembly GCA_024734555.1. Classification (NCBI taxonomy): domain Eukaryota; kingdom Metazoa; phylum Chordata; class Aves; order Passeriformes; family Leiothrichidae; genus Trochalopteron; species Trochalopteron elliotii. The sequence continues at coordinate 7,494,484 of JANPWX010000024.1, forward strand.
AAACATTTAATTTGCAAGTGGTGGATTTAACATCTATCAGTTCCACTGACAAAAAGCCACTCCTTTTCAGTAGCTATTAGATGAAATTCATAATCCTTCAAGAATCTCATCTAATGTTAAAGATCTGGAATTATTACAGCTAGGTAACTACATATTTATCATCTCCTTATTGCAGATTTCCCCCCGAGCTTCACATCTTCTTCCTTTAATTTACATCTGGGTGTATCTTTAGTTTTGCTTCCTTCGTAAAGAAATAGGATTTTTGCCATCTCAGGGTCCCTGATTATCATTTACATTCTGTGTTTCAGAGACATTTCATCCTGTAACTGCCTTTTCCTTTTAGCCTGGTAGCAAAAAAAAATAAATCTCACTTCCCTTCTAGTCTTCTGTTGTCTTCAGGAACTCACTTTAATTTTGTGCTTACTTTACTTCATCAGCAATTTCTGTTGTCTCTTTTTGTAATTCTTTACACATTTTTTTTTTCCTAGGGCTAGATCCTTTTAGGGAAAGGAAAAGCTCCAGGAGACTACATCGATTACTCTCTAAATGTTTTAGTGTGCCCTTAAATACACTGTACTTTAATATTATTTCTTCTGTTCCCTTTTGATGGTAGTTTTTTCAGTCCTTAGAAGTGACTTCCTATTTCTTGTGTTTTCTTTAAAAAGCTTGACACTATCTTCCTATAGTTTTAGTGTCCTCAAGCTGAGTGTCTAAATTCCCATGGGCAGCCTGTTTTACACATTTGAACACTGGGAGAATACACACCAATTATGCCCATAGGTTTGTGGCTTGTTCCCATTTCCCCCTCATCTCTTGTGCATGTAAAATGTTTATAACTATACTGCAGGAAGATGTCTGTACACACTTGCAGCTCAATATACTGACCTTTAAATTCTCCACCCAGACTATGTAAAGGGAAACATGTGAAGTGTGTTTAGGGCCAGTCTGCTGTCCTATTAGCTGGCAAAACCAGGAAGCACAAATTTACACTTACAGACCATAAAAACACACAGGGCCATGGAAACCACCCTTTGGTGTAGATGTAAGGAGAAACTGGGATTCAACTGACAATTTTTGCAATGTTTGCAGGATGGCATTTGCCAATGTAAACCTGACTTGCAAAGATACAGTGTCTTTCACTCTGAATGGCTTATTTTTGCTATAAATGGCCACTTTATTGGAAATGGTCTCCTTTACCTTTTCATCTTGGACTGCTTGAACTACCCAACCAAATTTTCCATTCTGTAACGCATTACTACAGATGAAGAAAATAAAAATAGGCAAATATTATTATTCCAGGAATACTGGAATATTATTCCCTCTAATGAACTAGTTCCTTTTCAAACATGCAGAGAGATTTTCAATATCGGTACATATAAGCTTGTGCTTTCAAGTCCAAATGCAGAAACGCTGTGCTTACACTTCTAAACTTGGAAAAGAATCAAACTTATTTGAGATTGTATTCTGGCAAGAAATAAAGATAGAAACAAGACCACGTGGGAGATGTTTGCTGATCAACCTCATAGTCAACACAGGAAGAAAAACAGGAAGCCTTACTCACTAGAAAAACTAGATGCTCCAGGTCCCTTCAGCTGCCTGGCTTGCTGTATGGACATTGCCTTTTCTTCCAGGACACCTTGGCAAGAATAGAGATCTGGCTTGCAGAAGCATAAATAGACTCTGATTACCCCAAATGGAATGCTCTAATGCTCCATCAAACAATTCCCTCCTTATCGAAATATTAAATACTGCATGCCCTAAACTACTCTATGTTGGCAGCAAAGTAATAAAGAAAAAGGGTGGATAATACAGGAAATATGACCATCTCAGAGTGTGGATTTCTCATCTCTTGCACCAAGGAAAAAACTGTCAGTTCTGTGGCTGCAAAGAATCATGCAGGTAGGAATGTATAGTCTAAAATAACTTGTTTGTAATTTTGCTTTTCTTTTTTCCTATAGATTTCCTAGTAACCTGTACAGTTCTCTGCACTGGACTCTCCCTTTTCAGAGTGGTGAAAGCAGTAAGTGAAGTTGTGGACATGTAACCTCTTAAAAAATATTGCTAGTCATTAATGACAATTGTCACATACAGATTTTTCAGCATTCAGATGGAGAATATTGGTTCATGCCCAGTTTTCCTAGTATATACTTTTTAAGGGGTTTGGGGAAGATGTATTATCTTCTGAAAAAAAAAAAAAAGGTCACATAGAACAAAAAAGTATATCTTGATACAGAAAACAGAAGAATAGTTGCTTGGGGTCTCACCAGGATTAAGTATTATACTAACCATGTTCCAAAATGCCATTTCTTGTTTGACAAAAGGAATGTCAGAGACTACACTGCTTCTGAACTACTGTTGTGTGAGTTCAAAGAGGAACTATTAAGTCCTGGATCTGTGCCTGAGCTTTTTATTCCTGGTATTATCAAAGGGTATGATCATTAATCCCAGTTAAACAAGAAGTCAGCATGTTCCACAAAATCAAAGGGTGAGACGGGGTTCAGGAGAGAGATGTCCTGGTCCTGCTTCTGTTGATGAGGTGTTACGTCACTTATGAAAGTTGTGTTGGCTGAGCTTCTCCTACTTTTTGTCCAATGATTTAGTATTAGCTTGGGGACCATAACTTTACCTATCTATAGATTTTTCAATGTGTTGAGCCACTGTAACAAACATCATGGACAATGCATTTTTTACAGAATAAAGAGTGGATTTATATGTATTATAGTTAAGTATTTAACACCTTTTCACTGTAAATTCAACTATTGGGAACTTCTACACAAACAATTTTATGTTTGCCTACATCATTAAAGGAGATCAAATCCTGCTGATCTTGAACAAATCGTAGATCATGCCACTATCTCCATCTGTTTGTCTCAGCCCTTTTACTTGAAGCTGGGTCCACAAATGAATGAATTGGTTTGTGCAGAGATTTGTAAGATCAATATCTGCATTTGTGATTGGAATTTAATGTGAGGGCTCAGTCCCATACTCCATTTCCTTGTGGAGAAGTGAACTCCTTTGTTACTTATGTACTTCACCATTAAAGAAGTCCCAGGAATCTTCAGTGGAATCTAATCTGTTGCTCAGATCATGCTATGCCTGACAGATACTAAGGAAGAAACAGAATATTTGCACAATAACTACTCAGCAGACGTATGGGAATAAAGAAATGTCAATTATTCAGCAAGGATTTACCTGCTATGCCTAATTTTGCAGAGGGATATGGAAAGAATTGAAAGGTTAAAAGGAAGGGCAACAAATATATGGCAAAGCCATGAAAAGTATTTATTGCAAGACAGGAACACACAGGTCCGATAAAGTTGCCCCTCATAAGCATGAAATTCTAGAACAGACATCCCACAGGAAGATTACTGCAGGAAAGGACTTAATAGAGAGCATGAATGAATGAAATACTGTATTTCAAGACTAAGGGAATGAACCCAGCCTCCTAGGAATGTTTGGCTCATTTCCAAAATATGAGACTCCTTTTGAAGAAGAAAATGAATTTCCAGTCAGATGGACCAGAACTGACGATGTTAGGGTAATGTTTGTTTTTTCCCCATGTGGTTGAACAATGATTCAAAGGAATCTACATTAATAGAAGCAGCTGGTGTGTGTTTTAAAAGCGAGTAAATGATAAAACTTAACAACTTAATAAAGCCAGTTGGCTATGGGAGATGGGTATGCATATACAACATGATTCCTCATGTGACTAAAATGCATGTTAAAAATATCCAAGTTTTCTGTTTGTGCTGATGTCAAGTGCTCAATATATGAAAAATGTCTGTTTGGCTTTTTTTCCTCAATAAACTGCACCATGTTGTAATTTGGGTAGTATGATACTGCAGAAGGAAATCTGTATTTCTTCTCTGCTCTTGAAAAAATCCCAACCCCGTAAACTCTACTTCTTTTGTCCTATTTTCTTTTCACCTTGCATGCAGCTCATGAACCAGTACTCTCTTGCTTCATTAATGAAGTTTCATCTCAGTCCTTCCTTTTTCATCTCACACTCACACGGATGATAATTTTTGCTCCCTTGCCAGTGCTGCACAGGAATCACAGGTACTGCTGCTGAGTTGGGGAGCACTGAAGCACAACGAGCTCCACACTGAGATCAAACCTGTGGATCAACAGCACAGGATCAAGATGTTATCATCTTGGGATACCAGAATTCAGGGCGCTCTGGGCACTGTCTTTAAGTGGACTAGGATGGTAAGCAAAGGGCACTACTTACCATGATAGCAATGCTATTTGACTGCCTCTGTTACCTTTTCCGATTGCTGTCAGGGACTGCAGACTGTCAGTACCACGTTCCCATTTCCCTTCTTGTCACTGATGCAAGTTTTTGGGCCACTGCCTAGAAGAGATCTCTATTACAGAGGCCCCTTCTGTCCTTTTTTCCCCTGACAGAATGAATATTCTCTAGTTCCATACACGGCTGTTTTCAAAGGAGAATGAAGAGTCCTTTCATAACCTTGAACTGAGGCATCTTCATCTTGGGGAGAGAATTTCCTCAAACCCTCCATTTTTATATAATTTGCAGTAGGAATTGATGCCACACTTCTTCCTTTAGGACAGAAAGGACAGAAGTGGGCTCCCTTCCTTATTCAGTGGCTTCCTTATCCTCACTGATGGTCTCCGTTCCTCCACAGAAGGGACACAGTACTCAGTAGTGAGGAGTAAACACAAAGTCACAGAATGGCTGATGTTGGAAGGAACTTCTGGACATCATCTTGTCCGAATCACCTGCTCAAGGAGGGCTGCCCACAACAAGGACCGTGCTCAGACTCATGGATGGAGACTCCCCAACCTCCTGGGGCACCTTATGCCAAGGCTTAGTCATTGTCACAGTAAAAATTGTTTTCTGATGTTGAAAAAAAACCTCCCATGTTTCAATTTGTGCCCATTACCACTGGTTTGGTTACTGGGCCCCACTGAAAAGAGCCTGTCTCCACCCTCTTTGCATCTTCCCTTCAGGTATCTACACATCTGTGAGATCCCATTGAGCCTCCTCTTCTCTAAGCTGAACAGTCACAGCTGTTTTAGCCTTTCCTCATAGAAGACACGGTCCAGCACCTTAACCATGGTCATAACCATTTGTAGGGCTTTCTCCAGTATGTTCATGTCTCTCTGTACTGGAGCAGCCCAGATCTGAACCCAGCACCCCAGGTGTGCCCTCACCAGTGCTGGGCAGGATCACCTCCCTGGACTTGTTGGAATTGCTTTGCCTAATGGATCCCAAGGTATCATTCACCTTCTTCGGGGCAAGAGCACACTGCTGGCTCATGTCTGACCTGATGCCCACCAGGACCCACAAGTGTGTGGGACCTATCCACCCAACGCCAAACTACATTCCAGTCGGGTAATCCCCGACCTGTCCCGGCGCCGGGGTCGTTCCTCTCCAGTGGCCGGGCTTTACCCTTCGCCTCGTTGAAGCTGCTCTCTCTGGTTGTCCCGGGGTGCCTGTGCCCAGCTGGAGGGGCAGCGGGAGCTGTGGAGACACCCACCCACCCGGGCTGGGGAAGCGGCCTGCGGAGGACGGCGAGGAAGACGCGGGGAGGATCAGGGGAGCAGCGTCCCG
>JANPWX010000024.1:7500453-7548386 GCA_024734555.1 Trochalopteron elliotii
CGGCAGGGCCATCCCCGCCGGCGGGTGGGCAGCGCGGGGCGGCGGCCGCGGAGCCGCCGGGTCTGGCCGAGCAACCCCTTCCCTGGCTGGGGGCAGCGTCTGTCTGACCCGCAGGGTAACCCCGTAACCGCTTTTCCCTTGTGCCTCAGGAGTGGAGTGGGGGCTGATCTTCCCCGATGCTAACGGGGAGTACCAGTCGCCCATTAACTTGAATTCAAGAGAAGCTAAATATGACCCCTCGCTCCTGGAAGTGCGTTTGTCACCGAACTACGTGGTGTGTCGTGACTGTGAAGTGATCAACGACGGGCATTCGATTCAGATTGCCCTGAAGTCAAAATCAGGTATGCTGAAACCTGGCCTTGATTTTCCGGGCTAAAGCTTGTGTTGCCTGAGGACTCACTCACTCCAGACTTATGTCCTGGAGTGTAGGAAAGGGCAGCCTTTCCCAGCAGCGAGCAGTTGTGCCCATTCAGCATGGACTATGCCCAGTGAGAGTTTTGCTGTTGACTTTGGTAGGAAGAGGAGCAAATGTTGCAATGGGAGTTGCAGATTTCGATGCCAGACTGGATGGTCAGTGAGATTGCTTCGAAGCATGTCCAGAATTTCCTCTTGTGGTGGTGGTATCCAATTCACGGGCGTAAACAGCTGTCTGCACTCAGAAGCAGTACATACTATTGCTAAGACAGTGTAGTGCGTAACTGTTCTGTACAGCTGGCAAGATTTGTTCATGGTTCAAAGACCATGTAAGTTAAAAGTGCTTTTTCCCATTAATTTGAGAGGGTTCTGAATACTAAGTACAGAATTGGATAGCCTAAGATAGATACACCAGTTATACATGCTCACAATATTGATGAGGACCAAGTAGAAGGCAGTCCTCATTTCTTAAAGGATGACATTTTTGGTGTCAGTCATCAAATATGATTTAAAAGCAAGTAATAAAAGAAGCAATTCCAACATAAGTGAAGTTACAACATCTTATCCAGACCTTTCATCTGGGTAAACTATTCTGTATGAAGGAGGCAAGAAAGTAGGGAGGAAGAAAGTCTATTTTGCTTTCAAGCACTAGAGTAGTTCTTACCATGTATTTGGAAGAGCCACCACGGTATTCCAACCGGTCTTAGCTACTAACAGCCCTTTGGGGGCATTTAAACAGCTGAACATTGTCAAACCATGAGACATTCCAACTTTTGTTTCCTTCTGAGAACTCAGTAGTACTGGGAACTGCAGCTGTGCTAAGTGAGGGAGTCCATTCAGTTTTACACAGTTTTTTAAAAAGGAAGGGTTTGTTATTTTAATAATGATGCTTTCCTTTATAATTTCCTTTCTATGATAATTTCCATGTATTTTTGGAATACAGAACATTTCTTTCCATGGGATTTTGCAGATTTGCAATAAAAGAGAAATGTTGTACTTCCCGCCAGTTTTACTGCCTTCATCAGAAGCAAAGCTCTTTTCCCAAGGGAAGAGGTTCTCCCTGCAGGATCAGGAATTCTTGAATTCTCCTGTGGAGAAAGTGAGAGTGACCACAAGAGACCTCATCATTTGCATGCCAAAATGCAACTCCTTCCATCCTACCTTTCTCAAGGGCAGTTTGTAACTTAGTAGTGATAATTAATAAGATGGGACCAACACACCTAAATGCCTTTGCAAAACCATAAAGAAAATTAGAAAAAAGGAAAGACTTCTTTTATACTTGAATGCAATGTGTATACTTGAATGCCAGATGGATGAGTCATGAGTTATAAGAAAATGTAAAATAGAGAAAGAGTTTTTGACTGAAGTATGGAATTATGATTTAGGAAATCTTGGTTTAGTTTCAGCTTTTCCTTAGATTTAATACGTAATCGGTACGTAATTTCCCGTTTTCCATTTGTGAACGAGGAGTAATTTGGGAGGTAGAAGACAGCATTTATTAAACCTACCAAGAGGAGAAAAGAGTTAATAAGCTGTGTTTGAACCTGGCCTAGTATTCTGGCCCTTTTTAAGGGATTGCAGAAACTCCTGCAGTTTCTTTTCCTCACAGGAGATCTCTGATGACAAATCCATTTAGCCAGATTATTTTGTTGGGAAATATTGAGCACTGAATGGTTTTGAAACTCTGTCCAATTAATGTGCAAGAGATCCTCATCTACTGTAATGTTAATAGTCAAAGAAAAAGTTCTTTATGGAAAAAAGTAAACTGATTAATATACACATTAAAAATAAATTTGTCATTACTGGTGGAGGTTTTTATCCTTTAATTCAAGACACGCAGTCCATGTGGAATTCCCAAATCCTTCTCATTATTTAATTGCAAACATTTTCACAGCTGCTTTCATTTTGATGGTGGAATATGTATTGTGCATTAGGTAGAAGAACCATGACCAACTGTGATATAGTTTTATCATGGGATCAGTGTCCTAACTGAAGCCTTGGAATTAAACTCTTTGAAACTCCTGGAGATTCAGAACTACGTCATATAGAGAGCATTTGTTCCAGTTACAGTTTTTCTCAGAGCAATGTTTTAAAACAGAGAAAAGGCTCAATTTTCCTAATTGAGATGATGATGATGATTATTTTGTCCTAATTGAGCACTAATTGAGTATCATGATTCTTCTTATTTGTCCAGCTTTCTTAAATACTTCAATTGGTTGTTTCCCTGAGTGTTCACCAGATTTGTACATTTTCCTTCTAGGGGATATAGGTATAGTCAGAATATAGATAAAACAAGGTTAAGAAGCAAATCGGAATCTATAACTACATTTAGAATATTCCATTTTAGAAACTCTAATGGCTGTTAGATTAGTTGTTAAAAATTATTGAAGCAGGATTAATTGGAATATTTGACTTTTTTTTCCTCCAGTGTAGTTGCTTATGAAAACCATAATTTATCTGTTTTCTTTCAGGTTTTTTGCATACCTTTGGTTTTGTGTTTGTACAGTTGTAATATGATTCAATTGCTGACTTATATTTTAGTATTATAGAGGATCACCTCTTGTGCTCCAAACTCAGTTTGTGTGTCAAAATAGCTGTATATTATGGAACTAATTCCCTAAGGCTGTATTTCGTGCAGTTAAATAATCCTTATCAATTATCAGAGATTGTAAAAGATTAATTCCTAGTCTATGAAACATAAGATAGAATTTAATGGATTCTGAGGAAGACTGCAAATGCCTTTAAATGAAACTCAGCCCTGCTTAGAAGCCAATATTCAATGATTTTAGTGGGAAGTTACCTCCAGCTTGTGGTGTAATATTTGATCCAAAGCAGATTCAGAAATCCCTGGGCGAAATGTTTCTGTTGATTAATTCTATAGCAGATTGGGCCTCACAATTGCTTGCTTTTACTACTTCTGGTGGAAATCTCTATGAATGCAAAAGTACTGAGCAACTAGATATGTTTTTTGTGCATGTGCTGCAATTGTGGACAGATGCTTTTAAGAAATTCCAGATGTTTAAAAAACTGAAGTAAGGAAAAGCCATGGGTGCCTAGAAGCTGTTTTTAAGTAAATGAGGTGTGCTGTTAGTGCTACAGAGTGTAGGTTTGATTATATTTTGGTATGGAGCTGTTCAGTATCTCAGAAGCCTGACAGATGGTATATGACTGAACACCCTTTACCCAGCAAAATATTTGCAATCAAAAGTTTTCTGGCCATTTCTGTGACCCATAGTAAACATAGGTGATGGAGGTTAAACATATGGACAACTTGGAGGTAACTTCCCAGTTCAATTCAGAACCTCTGCCATCTGTTTAGAGCACACAGTTAATGTCTTGATAAGACAAATGAACATTCCCTTTTCTGACTGGTAAAGCTACAATGCTTTTGTTTGGTGTTCTGCATCATAAAACAAAGAGTTCAGTATGACAGCAGTTTTACTGTTTTTTACAACTGCCTCAGTTCATGTTCTGTACTTACAAGGTCATTCAGAAGTAAAGGTGACAAGTCTGTCAGCTTAACTCTTCTCCTCTCTGGTACCACTAATAATATAGAAGATTGCCACAAACTCCTTGCTGTATTTGGAGAATATATTGAGTGGCTTGTCTGCTTCAAAAGGGAAGTTCTTTACCACTTATCTTCTTTTCCAGTGTTAATAGGGGGGCCATTACCTCGGGGACATGAGTTTGAGCTGCACGATGTTCGATTTCACTGGGGGAGAGAAAACCAGCGTGGTTCTGAGCACACAGTTAATTTTAAGGCCTTTCCCATGGAGGTAAGAGTGCACTGCATTGTATAACACCCATGAAACCAAAAGATTTTATTTCCTAGTTTGAATTCTTGGTAGCCCAAAAACGACTTCCTTTTAGCTCTGCATGCTTTATATTTCAACCACAAAGCTATCATTCTGAGGTGTGCTTTAGTGCAGGTAAATTAGGATATGGATCTGGAATAGAATGCCTCCAGCACTCATCACACTGTATGATTAATTGGTCGTAAAGTTAACTTGCAGAATTATTAACTTCTTTCTTATTAGTGTTCTAACAATATCTGCCATTTCAACACTTCCTATGTCACCTTGACTAATAGTTACAGATGGGGAGAACTAGCCACTGGAAATATTTCCATGGTGAGTAGTAACAATTTAGGTCGATTTGGAGTAAGTGTAGAGCAATTTGTTCATGAAACAGGTTTACATACTTGAAAATTGAAGATTATGTGATAGTCCTCTGTATGTTCTGCAAGATCTGAAAGAAGTACATGATTTTGAAATAAAAGCAAAGTGATAATGCAGTCTTAAAAAATTCAGCTCCTCCTGGGATTTGTTTCACAGGTAACACAAAATGCTTGGTCCTATTTCTCCTGCCCTCCAGCAGCAGTTTCTTGTACTACTTCATTTCCCATTGTCCTGTTGCTTACAGCTGTCAAGGAATGGCTTGGAGTATTCCTTAGCCCCTGGACTGCAAGACTACTTTTAACAGATAGCAGCCCTGATGTTTGGTGACTTCAGCTTTGCATCTTTTATTTAATTTGTTGTATACACTATTTGTTTTAAAGAAACTCAAGATTTTTTGGAGTTCTTTAAGTTATTTTGACCTTATTTATCTATCATAATCTTTCATGAGTCTGAAACTGTTTCTTTTTTGCACTCTCCTCAGTGCTAGGAAATTTATTATTGTAGTGTTTGTGAGTGTCTGACTGCTAGAATAAAACTGTCTTATGGAGGAGAATATAAAAATATTAAAGAATATTAAAGCAACTACTGCAGAAATAAGTGTAAAAATCTTGTGGACTTACATAATCCATGTCATTCCTAGGGTTGTTCAAATACTTTCTTTAAGAGTTGTGGGCCAGCTCCTGGTCTCTGCTATTTGCTGTTTTGCACTGGTCTATCACAACCCCTCATACATAAACCCACTTGTATGGGGTTTTCCGGTTGAATTGAGTCAGATCATCCAGTCATGAACCTAATACTGCCAAAGTCCTCCCCTAAACCATGTCCCTAAGTGCCATATCTATGTGTAGATCCTCTCTGCAGGTTTATTCCAGTCAGGTCCTGGAAGTGCAGAATTGCTTGGATTGATAAGACTCATCAACCAAAGGGAAAACAAGGGAATGACTTCTGCATCCTGGTTACCTGGCACAATATGATTTATATAGGCAGTAAGACCTTCAGGATACTGCCGTGTTCCCCTGAGGCAGGAAATAGCCAATTCATTATAAAATAGCTCTGCTTAGTGCTTTTCTTCAAGGGTGATCCAGTGTATGGTGATAGAGAAATATTCATATGAACTATGCTGAGAGCTGTACTTGGGAATCTCTCAGGGTTTCTTGACTGTGTGTTTATTAAAGATCATTTGCAAACAGTCTTGGTGGTATGTGGGAACAGTCTATTGATAATTTGCAGAAAACCTAGGATTATCTACTGCAGATCAGTGCAGAGAAAAATATGCTTGACCCAGAGATAAAAACCAACAAACTTAATAAGTCATGAAGGGATTTCATTCTTCACCTACTTTAAAAGCAGTACAGCAGCTGCACAAACAGAATTCTGGCACAGTTGAAGAACATCACCTGGAGGTGAGCAAGCCAGTGTTTTTCTGTTTCCTGCATCTAAGCAGCTTTCAACTAAACTCTAACTTCCAAGAAATAATTACTAATGCTAAAATTCTCTAGCAGAAAAACCTGACCCATAATACACTTCAAGAACAGTGTGAATGTTTTATTTTGTAAACAGATAAATTCTTGCGGCAGAAAATGGACAGTTCATCTTCTACCCCAAGTTGCAAGAAAGTGCAGAGCAATTTTTTTGACAGATGAACTGCATTTTCTTCTGCTATGTGTACAAAGAGCTGCTATGTTAATTCCCTCTCAGATTGTCCAAATCAAATATTATACTTGAGCAATAATAAAACGGGTGCTTGTGGTCACTGTAAATGTTTATGTAGCACACCTGAGACTCCAGAATGGAAGATCTGCTGTTTCCATTCCACACATAGCCTTTTTTTTTTTTTTAAACAGTAGCTTTGATCAACATACCAGGAAATCTTATTTTCTTAGCTTTTGACATTGGCATTGGTTTATACAGTTGTTGAAAATCATCATATTCTGAATGTATATTTTGCCTTGATTTCTATTGGGTTTCACAGATTGACAGAATATCCTCCTGACTTGGAAGGGGCCCACATGGATCATCCAGTCCAACTTTTAAATAAATGGCCCATATGGGGATTGATCCCACAATCTTGGTGTTATAAGTACTATGCTCTAATCATCTTAACTAAGTTTGTTGGTTACAAACAGTAATTGATGCCTATTTTGGCTACAGCCAAGCAATCTGGTGTAGTTTATGCTTTCATACAAAATGAGTTGGCATTTTTTGTGCATCAGTGCATGCCTAGAAATATGTTGAGCACCAAGTGCGTAAGTTTGGGTCTTTTTCAAGTGTAACAAATCTAGTTGGTCATCTTACTAAGGAACTAGAAATTATTTCCATGGCAAGTGATAGGGATTATCTTCTCTTTGTGAGAGGAAAACAAGGAGATAAACAGTAATATGAAGATGGAAGTGCCTGGTTTAAGTGGGTACATTACCAACACAACAGGTTGGTCTAGATTACACACTCTGCTACTCTATTTTAAAACCTGAGCAGTTCTACAGAAATTGGCTTTTAGTTTGATGAGTGCTGAGATGTCTATCTGAGACTAATTATTGACCAGAGCAGCAGTCTGTTTTTTTTTAGGGCTGAAGACTATGCAGCTTTATTTTATTACACTGGACAAAACAGTTGTGAAACAGCTTCAGATTATCATGTAACTTTGTGAAACTATCATGACCTTTGTAAAAGATTTTGAAAAAGAGTGTAGTTTTTCAAAATTTGGAGGACCAATCTTCTATTACTTCCTTAGTCACTTCATCTTTGGTACCATAATTTCTATAAAAGAAGTTAGGTAATATCCTGTATTAGTTGGGTAATATGCCATGTTTCTTAGTGCAAAAATCCATTGCTTCTTACTGCACAACCAGGGCTTTTGCATGTGGTTAGGATATGTAGGTTCATGGTGAAGTTGATTAGTTTACAAAGCTTGTGTAACCTCTGGAACAGCTTCTTGAGCTAATACATATTGTCCAAAAAATGTTCGTGTGGCTTGGAGGCTGAGTTCTTAGTTTTTTTATTCTTATATGAGGTTCAGCAAAGATGTGTTTTCCACCTTCCTTGACTGAAGAAACCAGAATGTAGACAGTGACATGCTAGTGTTCTCATTTTCACTGAAGAATCTGTGTTTGCAATAAGTCAGGAAAGCAGGGCAAAACAAGAATATTTGTCAAAAGTAAATGTGGTAACACCTCTTCTTAAACCAAGGAAAAGCAGAGGGCTGTACATACCAGTACTCCTCTCTTTTTTTTCATGAAAACAAAAGCATGAAGACAGCTCTTGCCCTTTGGCCAGGAATTGGAAGGAGCCATTTGTGCAACTTTCTCTAGAAATCCTTCTCACCAACTACTTCTGCTGTATGTAAAAGAGTGCTGCTTTGCCTTTTGGCCAAAGTTACGTTGGCACTGACATATGCTGAATGTTTAGTAATGGTCTTAACATTGAGACTGTTTCTTGCCAGCAAATGGAACAGGATACCAAATATCTGTGCCTTACAGTACAAATTTCCACAAAGCAGTGAAATCCACGTTTACACATCTGATTTACCTGAAGCTGTTAGAGGTGTAGGAAAGAGAGGAACTATTTGGCATCTTTATACCTCTCCTTGATGCCAAGAGTGTGGGTTGGAGAAGGAGGAAAAGCAAATGAAGAACTAATGAAACTGACTCTTTCCCTTACCTCTGATTTATAATGGGGAGATAGAAGAGGACAGGAACTGCAAATTGCTGCTATTTTTTTCTTAAGAAAGTGAAATGAGAGCAGTTAAAATGAGTTCCCATTGTATCTGATCTCTGTATAAACATAGCACATTATAGTGCCAGGCTGAATGAGCTTACAGTCAAAAAAGAAACTAAATCCAACAGGAGAAAGTAAATCACATGATAACATCAATACAGGTTTATGGGAAAAAATATTTTCACTACTTCTGAAATGAAGGGAAACAGGGAAAAATATAAGGGGGCCTTAAAGTTGTCTCTTCCTATTAGTTGGTCAAATGGTGGTGTGACCAAAGGCACAAATTGACCATAAAGGCAGAGTTGTTTCCAGGCCGCTGCTCTGAAATAAAACTGTATCAGGAAAAATAAAAAGGTTCCTTTCACCACTTGGAATATAACCAGAAGGATAATTCTCTGTAATCCATCCTCTTTAAAATGTGGGATTACATTAGCTGCAAACCATGTGAAAGCTCTCAGTAGAAGTGGGTTGGCAGAAAATTATTAAAAAAATGTTTCCAAGATGTGCAGGAAGATTAGAAATTATTATTGTCCGTCCTACATTTTTTGAGTAGAACAGAAGAAAATGCAATTGCTGGAAGGAGCAAAATCAGTTCTGGATGGGAATAAAAACTGTTCCTTTCTGTTGCATAACAAAGAGCAGATGAGTTAATTCTGTAGACTCTTTTAGAGTAGCTGAAATACCTGCTGCAATGAAGGTAACAGAGTGCAAAACACATATCCTGTCCTTGATTTGATTTAAGTCATGACATTTTCTTTTATTAACAAGAAATGATGCCTAAAGTATTCATTTAACAGAGTTAAAGCTTTAGGGCTTCAGGTTAGGCTGTTAACATTACACTTGCCTACTAAAGACTTGACAGTCTTCAGTGTGGGGTTTTCTCTGTGCCTGATTCTGAAATCAGATATCTGCACACAGTGCATCCTCTTTCTGGCATTTCTGGAGGGAAAGTATCATGCCTTCAACACAGAAATTTTTTTTGCCAACTTTTAATATTTTTTGCCAAGGCTATTTAACCTGGCTGTCTCTTTTAATCATTTTCCTATTACCTTATCTGGACTAAAAAATAAACCAGAGTATTTGTAATTGTAATAGAGGGCCTGGGAAACAGTGTGCTTGCCAACGTGTCTCTCCCTCTTTATTCAGAGACTTAGAAGCTGCAGAAGGACTAGGTAGGTGTGAATGGCAACCAGAATTCAAACCACGATGACAGTAGTTTCTTTTTTAGGACTATGATCCAAGTAATAAACTCTAAAAGATAATCCAAGGAGTAAATCCTGTTGCCTTAGTAGGTTGCGTTGATTGCCTACTTGTGAAAAAGTAATTAATTCCATTCATATTGGTAGCACAAGGCCTTTGAATGAAGGATATCTATGAATTTAACAAGAGGCAAAAAGAACAGATTCCAGTAGAGTTTATGTAGCATCGTGCTGAGGTCTGGAACTCTGCTCAGACACTTTTGTCCAGGTTTTCTGGTGGAATATTAACTTGTTACTAATAGTCTTGGACAATCGTCTAAATTTTGGAATCATTGCAGGTGAACACAGCTGTGATTAAACACAGTGTGCCTTATAAGGAAATAATGATGTTTGTGTAATAGCCATATCCATTTCAGGTTATGAATAGACTAGTAATTGTTTAAAGTAGATATTTTCATTGGACAGTGTCTAATTTTCGAGGACAGAATTGTGGAAAAATACAGGAAAATCATGCCAATATTTAAACAGATGTTTTCACTTTTGTTCTTTAAATCTCAGTGATTTCTACAAAAGCAATTTTTTACATGCTGTGTAGATGCCGTTTAGGAACCTAACAATAATACTTAGATTTACACAGCACTCTGTGGGCAAAATGGGTCTTACCACCAGTTCCAGGACTGTCAGTGAATCATGTTATGTGGGGTCCTAGTCCCAAATGTGCAGGTGTTTAAGTATTTTTCTGCATTTTTCTCTCTGTCATATACTCTGCAATCCCCTAATTGATGTGACATCTATTTGGATTTTTTGTGGTGGGACAAAGCTGTGAAGTCTTTGTCTCCTCCCAATATACAGGGAAACATGAAACCAGCACCAAGATAAAGAAAAAATTAATATCATTGTAAAAGCACACATGATCATCTTATGACGCCTGAGATTGCTAGTGCTTTAAGTTCTTTTAGTGTAATGTTTTTATTGTTGTTGAGGGTTAATTTGACCTAAGTAAGCACATGCAGTCTCTGGGATATATTTTGTTATTGGGTAATTTGCCAATATGAGCTTCAGTTGACCCTTGTTTTGCTCACTCACATAGAGTTTTAATTTTTCAGGAATGCACCTGTGTGCTTTCCATTGCAAATTCCTGAAAGCAGGTGCAAAAATGGGCTGATGTACTTGTACAAACCTGCTTTTATCCTGTCTAACACCTGAAAAAAAATTAAGTTAATCCCATTGAAAAAAGGGCTAATGAAACTGGCTACCATCTTTAGAATTGGCAAATGTGATTTCCCTTCTGTGGCAAATCTACAATATATTTATTGTATTGTGGAAGATGTATGAGCTGCCAAACACCAGGTCAAAGAGTAGTGGTGTTAATAGTGTTTACTGTAGCCTCTTTATCTTTTTGTCTGTTTTTTGAATCATTTGAGTTTTGTGTGGAGAATCCTTGTGGCCCGTGTACACCTAAAGCCCTTTTGAGGTGGCGGTTGCAATCTTCTGTGATTAGTAATTTCTACCAGGATGGAGAAGTTCAGTATTCATTAAAGAAATAAATAGTTCAAACTAAAAAGACTGAGCAGAATGGGACAAGCTAACAGGAAGAAATTTGCAAGAGGAGAAAATTTGGGTGAAGGAAAAGAGAATGAGAAGAAAATGAGGAGCAACTGAAGAGAGGAGCTCTTCTCTGGGCTCCCTGTTCTACCTCATCTCAGTCTATTGGTTTAATTCTGCCAGAAGCTGTAGGCAGGCTTTGTGATTTGCCTGTAATAGAGGTTTTACATCAAATTTTCTTGCAGCCCTGCTGGGCTAAGGTAAGATGTTCAGTTGCAGCCTGTTTGATGTCACTGCATCCTTGTGGAGGCAGGCATGTAACCTTGGACAGAAGAGCTTTTAGCATACCCTGTCTGTGGTAGCAACAGTATAGCCACTGACACTTTTAAAAAATATGGGATTCTTTTCCATTCCTTGAGCAGATTTACAGCTTTGCCTCCTCCTTACTCTACTTTCTTACACAAATGTCTCGCTGACAGTGCTTGTATTCATGGATATAGAGGTTGCTATCAGACAACCCTTACAGAAAACTCTGTTCCCAACTCTAATAGAATGGCTACTTATGTGGCTGCTGTGGTAGAAACCCCTTCTGTAGTCTCTTAGCAGATGGGACTTCTGAAGAGGATTTAAACCTAGTTTGGCGCTCAACAAGATTGCTGCTCGAGGCTTCTCCATTTTTCTTGGCTGTGTGCCCTTGCTGTGATTTGCTTCAGTTGTACATAATTTTCTAATTTCTGCCATGATCTTGCTGGCACTCTGCATGTATTTTGCTTCAGTTTCCTGCTGCCTTGGTTTTCCTATTTGGTTTTCCTTGGCACTTTGCCCTAACCATTAGCTCTAACTTTTTTGCTGTCTAAAATTTATCACTTGTTGAAGAGGAAAGGAGATTCCTTATTTTGTTGTTTTCCATGCTGCATGCTTGAGTCAGGACCAGTTCCAAGACTGGCCCCAATGCATAAGTAAATACTCTAAAATCTAGAAATAATACCTTTCTGATGCTAGCTCCAAATTTTGTGTTATTTGTGCTAATGGTGCAGTCATGGCCCTCGAGAGGTAAAGGATAAAACTTGTAGATCATTTAAGATCTGAAAACCTTAGGAGGCTTCCACAAGTATTTGCTGTTATGCCTGAGTGCATCAGAAGCACAAACAATATAATCCTTAAAACATCAGTGCAAGGGAGATGAGTTCTGCTAATGCCAAGGAGCTGCTAGAAAACAAGTTCAGAGGGATTAAATTGTTTGGCCATGGTCACACATGATGCCTTTTGTAGAAGTGGGGGAGAACTGACTCATGATTCCTAGATGTTTGAATTCTAGTAAGAGTTTCAGACACTGTAGTGTTGGAATAACTAACTTAGGTTGTAAGTCCTGTTTCAGTAATGTAACCACAGGGCTATCTGATGTCCTAGTCCACAGGCCACACTGTTGTCAATAAGATACTGGTCATTCCTGACTTTTTACTGTCCCAGCATTAAGCCACGTAATGAACTGAACTGGGAGACAGCTGAAATTTAGCAAAATTTGTGGGGCTCATGGAACTATGAGAAGAGGAGAAGAGCATAGCACACTATTATGCAATCTGCAAACTTGAAATTCAAGAGAAAACTGTTGGAGAAGCATAACAAAGTTTATTATTTCAAAGGAAGCTTAACCAACATTACAGGAAAACAAGAACCTGACTGAGTTTCCTAGAGGAGTGTATTATGGAAGAGCAACTGCTTGCTGGATTACAGTCAAGATTATGACTTAAGAAGATAATATGCAGCTGCAGATTCTCATATCTTAAGACAGACCATTATGTTTGAAACACAGAGAACTGCGGGATACAAATTGGTTACTAACAAAACTTGGCTAATTAACAGGGAAGGAGCATTTTCTATTCTGCCTTCATGAGAGAATCTACCACTGAAAATTAAATTGGTGATTTAAAACCTTCCACATATGAACAGTCTGGTTTTAAATCCAAGACAACAGATTGCAGGCAGCATTTCGGAACTGGACATGCTTTTATTAAATGCTTTGTCGTATAAATAACTCTTCCAGAATTAAATGTTTAACCTGTAGCTCTTTGTGTTTTCTGTCTTCTTGATGATATTGCTAGTCTGTAATATCATCAGCTATCCATCAAGGTCCAGTCTTTTTTCCCAGCTTCACCCTATCTAACTGTGAGCTATAAAAGCACATGCAGACACACACATGCACTCTCTCAGGCTGGCAAGAACCCAGAGTGAAGGTAGGCTGGAGAATCTTGTAGTAAAACACTTGCTTTTTCCTTCCTGGTTTTTATATTTCAAAGGAAGGGAAAAAAAAGGCTTGAAAGTATATTTGTTTCTGTTAGCATACGTAAAGGCAGACCCAGGGCACTTTAGCCTACATGTTTGCTGGGGCCAAACCTGGTAGGGAACAATAAGCTGCTCTGTGGTGCGCCTTGCTTTGCACACTGAGCAGAAACTTGGCACAGTGAAGAGCCTGACCTATGAATCTGACTGTAATAACTGTGTAGCTCTTTAGTTTCTTACCATTAGGTTGATATTGAAAGTTGGCAGCATAGAGACAGGGACATTTTGCCTTTTTCAATCATTTTCTTAGCCTTTATACTCACATTACAGTTAAAAAAAAGTTAATTTTGATTAATTCCTGTTTTCTTTTAACTTCCTGTGTGTGCCAGTAGACATAAGGTGTGCTTGTGATTTCAAACGTGCAGAAAAAATAAATACACACAGATGACAAATTATGTATCCTCAGTTTCCTCTACACCCTGTGTTGGTTTTGCCAGTGATTTTCCTAAGAAACAGGCAAGCTAATGTTACATGTCAGCAACTTCTGTGGGCAAACAAGGAGATAGGTAAAAACATCTATGTTGCAGTTGCATTAACCGTGAAGATTCCTTTATTTTTTTTACTTTTTTAGACCTTTTATTTTCCCAGAACAGAAAGAAGAGTTCTGGTTGGATTTTTATGGTTCCGATTACTTTTCTTTTTAGCTTACTGTTTGTAGCTGTCGTGTTTTGAGCTTTTCCATGTACATCAGTACTTCCTGCTGTTAATTTCATTTTTTAAATGGACCAATAGTTCTTTGTGTAAAATGAAATAAGGATGCTGCATGTGATTAGACTTTTCAAAGGGAAGAAAGATTCCTGTTTAATATTAGATGTTGCAGTGTTTTTATTGTTCTGTTATGTAGATACTTCCTTAGTGAGTTTGCCAAAAGAAACTGCAGTAGTGTTTCCTGAGATGCCGTAAATAATTCAGTAGTCCCATGATTCGTTACCTTTTGAGTGGCACATCTGAAGGTGTGCCACACAATTGCTTAGGCTACTTCTGCTTTCACTAGGCTGGCTTGTTTAGAAAGAGAATAGATTTTGAAAGGTGTCTTTGCAGTCCTTCCTTTTATGATTCAACAAAAATAACTTTTTTTACAGCTGTTCTTCTTTCTTTCAAAGATGTTCATGGAGAGGAGAGCACCAGTCAGCAAAGGTTCTGGACTACCCTGGTGTCCCAGTCAAGCATATGTTCAGCAGGTTTAAGTGGTGAATTTAGCTTTTGACCTGAAACATGCAGTATCTCACACTGTGATTGTGAAGTTGTTTGAACAGTATTTCCAGGATACCTTGTGCTCTGCTCCATCTTGATTTAAGTGCACCTAATTTCTCTGATCTTAGATTACAGACTTCTTTGTTCGGGGAATGTCATCTTGTTCTGAACACACTTGGAGCCTGACGCTTAATGCACAGACTAGATCTGCTCAATCTTTAACACTTTCAATAAAGTATAACAAGCAGAAGTTCAGCAGGAACTGTGCTTTCTCTTCTCTTTCATTATATTAATCAGGAGATTTTTAATGCTAGCTATGTTGTCATCTGTGTTCACTGGCACTGCTTTCAGTTGTGTCTTAGTGATGAACTTAGTTTTGCTTTCAAAGATAGGCAAAGAATTCCCTTGATGTAATTTTTTCATTACAATGACCTATGTATGAAATTTTAAAGAGGATTTAAATTATACTGAAATTCAATGGCCTTTTGGCATCTATTCACTATAGAAGTCTTGAAAAATTTAAGTCTGGAAGCATAAACCAAGTGCACTAATTTATAACAACGACGTTCTCATCCTCTTCATTTTGCCCAGAGTTCATGATCTAGTAATTTGCTTCTGTTTGCATTTGCATTTTCAAAGGAAGCGTGTTTACGTTGACTGAACTGTAATGCGTAACCATGAAGACGTTGTTACTTTATGGGTATTTGTTTCTTTGTTTTGTGGCATGAAGTATGCACACGTACTCTTGCTTCTCCTAAGTTATTTTCAAACAGTCTCTGTATCAATTCCATTAACTTTATTTTCCTAAACCTCTCCTGCAGGCTGTTAATAACTAACTTTCTGTTTTTTTAATCACTTTTCTGGAAGCTGTGTGCCCTGGTCATATCCTTGGTTCGGTCCCCTTGTGAGGATTTGGAACTTAATTACTGTATATTATGGTCACTGCCAACAGCTTAGTCAATTGCTTCCTGAAACAATTTAGTGCCAAATCAAGTATCAACTCATAAATTCTTCTGCACATGTAAAATAGCAAGACACAATTTTTCCGCATTTTGTCCTCTTGAGATGTTGCTTACGCAATATTTGTGCTGTTGAAATTACACATTATTATTGTACAGCTAGACTGTGTTGCCTTCCATTATTACTGGCTGAAATCCTCAACTTCATTTCATCCCTCTCAATCCAGGAAAAAGCCTTCCTGCTGGTCCTAGTTAGGTAGCCAGAGTTTGCCATTTTTACTGTTCCCTGCTCCACTTTTATGGCTTGTTGTGAATGAAACTGGAGTATACTGGTCCCTGGCAAACTTGGGTGAGTCCAGGAGAACATTTGTTATCTCTACAATCTTTAGCAGAGAAATTCTAAAGTTGTTTTAATTTACCTTGGAGATACAGATTTATCCCTGAGACGATGTTTATGGCATCAGAAGAGTGTTTCACCTGGGCTCTTTCTCAGCAGTGACAGAAATATCATGAAACCCAATCTGCTCAAAATTTCCAGACTGACATGTTTTAGGTGCCCCTCTGATTAAGACATCATGATGCAGTATTCTCCTATTAGTATTTTGATGTACAGCCTGTATGCATTTGTAGGAGCATCCGTGGGCGGCAGGGAGAGGGAACTCTGCCAACTTGAGATATTTTAGAACATGTGGTTTTATTGCAAGGGTCGTGGGTAAAAAGGGCCTTGCCTTCAGCCACCAGCCTCGGCTGAAGGGAAGTCCCAAAGAGTGGTGGAGAGAGAGAACAAGAGGGTAAGAGGTAAGAGGGGAGAAAGCAAGAGAGCCACAGAGAGGTGGCAGGGGTTGGAGCGCAGGGGCAAGAGAGCTAGAGAGAGAGCATCAGAGAGGAGAGTCAGAGAGCGAGGTCTTTGTTACAATACATTATATCTCCTTTTGTGTTGAATATTCTAATTTACACTAACCAACCAGTACATGACACAAAACCTTATAGAATCTACATATAGCCTATAAGAACTACTACATTACCATACTGTGTTATATTTTAAACTCTAAAAACTACTCTTTAGACTATTCTCTTTTGCTACATTGACCTTTGGATTCCTTAGCCAGCAGAAGGGTATTGTTCAATCAAGAGGGATTCTCCTTCAGCTGGCTAGGCTATTGTTTTCAGGTTATACAGTAACTAAGGCTCAGTATCCTACAACTCAAAGCAAGCTTTCATTTCTATTTCGATTATAGGTTTCATATTTTCAGAATCTTTTGCTAAGCAATCATATTTATAAGGTTTCCCTGATTCATCTTCCCCAACATGCATTGAAGTAAGAGATGGGAAGATACGAGAGCAATAGCAAATCTCTCATCCTTGAGAGATTTGTTGAGAGGTGCCTTCTATCCTGTAATATTATTAGACTAAGCAGACTTTTCTGGAGCTTGTAACAGCTGGTAGCACAGCTAACAAGGAATAGCTGTATATCCTAGTTCTGAGCAAGGAACAAAGGTTACTAGAAGATTAATTTACACATGATGCAGCATGCACTGAAGAAAGGAGCTTTTGTAATAATTAGCTTCTCAATCAAGTGTGTAGAGAGTGGAAAAAATGCAGTGGTTAATTGTGCCAGCTGCACAGTTTCAAGCAGGCCCACTGACGATTGCGTCCCAATCAGATATTCCAATGGATCTAAAGAGGAATTATTTAAAAATTATGGTCTTCTACTGTGCATAGAGCACAAACAGGAACCTGTTAAACAGAAGAATCCCCCACGTCACAAGCTCTTGCAATATGGGTTATGGTTGCAAATTAAGTTGAGGCAGGACCTACACCCCGGCTGGGCAGGTGTTTCTTGTTGCCTCTTGCTGCTTGGGCTGCCAGTTGTTTTATCAGGCCCCTGTAGAGCCTGGTTCTGGTCCCAGGGGGGTCGGGAGAATTTTTGCTGTTGGCACATTTCCCTTTGACTCCTATGGACCATGAGCTTGGTGCTCTGTTTCAAACTGCCTGACTTAGCCAGTGGAAACACAGCACATTGAGCAGCAAATTAAGGTTTCAGTCATTTAGCAGTAAGTATTAATGAAGAAAGGAGTTATAGCCTATGAGCTTCTTTTCATGGTAATAGGACATTCCAGACTGTGCAGGTTCATAGCAAATTTGCAACATTAGGATCATACAGGAGTAAGGAAATATTGGAGCAGAGTCCTTCTTCTCCCTTTACCATTAATCAGACACATCATAACAGATGATGAGCCATGATTTATTTCAGGTTGTATTTTCCTGTAAGGAATTAGTCTTTGTCATGTTTAGTCTGACATTTGGGTGACACATGCACACCAGCAGGTCACAGTAAGGGACAGAGCTAGCAGCAGCTTTCCTGACATTTTAAGAGTTGGGCAGACTTAGTTGAAAGTAAGCTTAGGTGAAAACATGGTCATTGAAACAAGTGGATGACTGAGGAGGTTTGAGGAAGAGGCATCACTCAGGAGTCAATCATGAGACGCTGATTTGGCAGTCACAGGCAATTCATGCCTGAGCTCCCGAACAGAGAATCCTGAGGAGTGCAAAAGAACAAGAGGCGAGGGACACAGGCTGCAACAGGAGAGATTCTGATTAGGTAGAAGGAGAAATAAATTATGGGGGAGGTCAAGCACAGAACAGGTTATCTAGAGAGGTTGTGAGACCTCCATCATTGGAGATATGCAAAACTTAGTTGGACTAGGACCTGAACAACCTGATTTGACTTTGAATTAGTAGCTAACTTTGAAGTTGGTGCTGCTGTGAAAGAGCTGAACTTCAGAGGTGACTTCCAACATAAATTATCCTGTCATTATATATCTTATGTGCGAGCTGGGAATAAAGTAAGGTCATCAACAGAGCTTAAAAGATCATTTTTGCTCTCAGTGCGCTTTAGACCCTGCAGATTTCCAGAGAGCAGTCAGTGCCCCAGACAGGGGAAAAAAGTACATTTTTGTAACTGTGTTTTTTATTGAGAGACATTGGCTTCCAGAAGTGATGAATGTGACAGGTCATCTACAGTGACTCTGATTCCTGCCAGAACCTGTCATCCCAGGACTCCAATTTTGTGTAAAAATCTACCATCAGGCCTTTTCATATTGACATAGAAGGTGTTTCTGTGGTAGAAAAAGGAATGGATTTAAGGGGTAGGGTTTTCATTCAGTAAATGTTTATTGATTTTAAAGCCAGAATCTCAGGTCCTTACTCAGTATAAGAGAAAGTCTTGTTTTGAGACAGGCCCCCTGTCAGTCAGCTTTTCCTAAATAAGGATTGGGTTCAGTAGCCTTTTGGTTGAGTGAGGCCTGGATGAAAATCAAGAGGTTTCTCAGAATTTGTTCCATACTGAATAATCCTTCCAGGCGGTTAGCTCTGCTACCTGGAATGATTTTTTAATCTTCACTGTGTAGGAGAATCTCTCCAGCTGTTCACAGAGCAAATCAACTATATCAGCACTTTATTGTCATTTGCCTTTGTGAGTTTATCTGATTTTAAAGAAGTAGCTGCTACAGTTCTTTGATTTACAGCCGTGGTGTTAAAAGACCCAAAAGTATGTTTTTTTCAAGAGAAAAGTGGATTTTTTTGAGTGCTAAGGGTTTTCTGATAGCTTTCTGATGATTTTGTAAAAATGCACT
Source organism: Trochalopteron elliotii (assembly GCA_024734555.1). Lineage (NCBI taxonomy): Eukaryota > Metazoa > Chordata > Aves > Passeriformes > Leiothrichidae > Trochalopteron > Trochalopteron elliotii. Next base: position 7,519,632 of record JANPWX010000024.1, read on the forward strand.
GTCTGGCACGTCAGGCCAGGCACCGATAATCAGTAACAGCATAGCTGACTCATTTTGGCTGTGTAGAACTGTCATAACTACCAAGTATCAAAACATTACCTAACAAGGTGAGCAGGGCCTTTCCTGCCACACTGACATATGTGGCTGCTTTGTACTCTGAATGAAAACCACACAATGGGAAGCTGCCAATGCACTGCAGCTGATGGTTTAAAAAGCCCTGCATGGTTATGTTCATATCAAGGGCTGGCACCTCTTGTGAGTGAGCACTTTTCAAACAGCTGTCTCAAATAAATGTAAAAATGAAGATTAGCACAATACTGAACATTAATAGCCTGTGTGATTATTCCTAGTTGTGAGATACAGAGGCGTGGATATGATGTCCATGTGCGTGGGCATTATATCATATTGACAGTTTCAAGATTTGTGAAAGCACTGCGGTCTTTCCTCTGTGCACATCTGATTCCCATAAATATTAACAAGAGTTCTAGGCCATGTTTTTTGTGGTCTGTACTCTCATGAGTTCAGATTTTGTAATGTTTGTAGACTTGTTGCCATATTTTTTTTGAAAACTGTCCTCTGATATTTATATCTGATGTTACATTACAAATAAACAAGAGCACACAAAAGTCAGAACAGCTCCAGAGAGCAACAAATATGCAGGATAAAACATGATTTAAAAAACCCACACACTTTAATACAAACCATTACTACTTCCTTGCTACCTCACTTTCTGAATGACTTTTCATGTACTTACCCAGCCCTGCCTTGAGCTACGTTCTTCCTGTTTTGTAGAATAAATAATTTGACTTCCATTTATTTAAGTGCATAACCAAATGTGTTTAATTATTTGAGTGTGCATGCATGGTCTTATAGAGTTAAAACAAACAATATGTTGGCCTGCTGTTAGGAAGTATCATGGCATTAATTATTATTTTCTATTAGGTTGCCTTTCTAATTTCAGTTTGTAAATTGCTAATGATAGAACATTTTCTGTGAACAGCTGATTCTGAATGTCACTTTGAGTCAGGACATGGGAACATAGTAAATACACTGCAGTACATCCAGTGTGCTGTTGTTAGCAGTACCCATAAGGGATGCTGTGTAGAAAGATCATATGAGCCTGACCACTTTTTGTTGTACTCCCCAGTCATCTACTGTCATGGGGCTAGGAGTGTTTTCTTTACCTGTTTTCTTTAGTGTTTATGACACCAAGTATGCAACCTGCTGTGTAAAAAAAATATCACTAATCCAGTGTAATTAAGGCCATCTTCAACAGTAGCATCTTGAACACATCAGAAATTCATTCTACTTTGGACGTTAGCAACCCAGTACAAAATGATGGATCTTGTTCTGAGGACCCTATCATGAAATCTAAACATCCTTGAGCAGACCCTCAATGTTAGAGAAACCTTTAGACCAGAAAGTGCTATTGCCTATTTTTCAGTATCTTTAGTGATATTGTTTACTAAACCCGAATCTAGTCTAGAGCTGTCAATGTGACCTTTTCATATATAGTACTAGTAATATACTAATAGTACTACACAAAGACTAAGAGCTCTTAACATTTTATAGCATTACACAGAGGTTTTGGTGTCATTTTTCTAGGTGATGCAGCCTTATCATAGGGAAATCTGTGCCCTGCTGAACCTGCTGCCTAAGACAGGACAATCTGTTTCTGGATAAACCGGGGTCATCACTTCAATAATTTGAAGTGCTTGTTCATTTTCCTCTTTGTGGAGTTTGGCATTTTCCTTTCGGATCTCTTTAGAGAAAACGTGCTGTTGTCAGAACGCAGACAGATGTCAGATTAGGCTTCACCTCCAAGGCAGTGTGACAGGCCGAGTGCCACAGCAGCTTTAGCCGAGACCCGCCTGCTGACACGGGCAAAGCCACGGTCCCGGTACATTTGGGGATCGTTCTCGGCGCTGTAGCTCCAGCCACCAAGGGACAAGCTTGCTTTGACATTGTCCAGCCGAAAGAATCGTGGTGCCATACAGCACTGTCCTCGTAGCACTGAGGACAGTGCCATCCGCGCTGCAGTCACCACAACCTTTTTCTTTCACATTTCCCTCCTGACGCCGGGGTTTCGGTGCTCCGTGGGACTCCGTGATCCCCCTCTAGCGGGGAGCTGGTGCGAACGCCAGGCTCGTCTCTGGGAAAGTGCGGTGCTTTGGCTTTATCTCCGCACGTGGTTGTGGTTCTGTGTCTGCCACCGGGAGCTCCGGAGGCTGAAATCTCATTATTTGATCCTCTGGCTTTAAAATCCAAAGGCAAATCAAATGTGTAACAAAGCTTTTTACACGTGATAAAATGCACACAACCAAGTAAATCCATGGGCTTAGTTCTAACAGGGGGCATTTGTATTCTAGAAGTTTTGTAGCTGTGGGCAAGTAGATTATTTATATTAGTGTTCTCATGTAAAAATGATTTATTGTATTTTATAAGAAAAATGTTTCATTTTTTTTGCCACAGCAGATGCCTTTGATCAAAATGAATATAATTATTTGTGTGATAATCTGGAATTTAATTCATTTTACAGTATGTTCATTTAAAAGTTTGTATTTACTTTTGGAATAACAGTCATCGAGAGGAGTGCTTAAATTTTGTATTGGAAATAAATAAGTGGTGAGTGATTGCTTGAAGAATTGGTATTCTGAAATGCTGAGATGCCTGAATGAACTCCTGTTGTGTAAGGGGCAATAAGCATTTCACAGAGGCTGTTTCTGTGCAGAAATAAAAAAACAAAATAGGAAGATACACTGTTTTAAAAACTAATTTTGCTGAAGGTGGAAACAATGTTAGCTATAAAAATGACATTTTAACTTCTTAGACACATGACTGAACAAAACACTGATCATGATTTTACAATGGAAATTAAGTCTAAGAGTTGGCAGATGAACTTCAAAGCAGCTGTGCTTAGGATGTTGAAGCTCTACAGTGCTATCAGACCTAGGCACAGAGATTACTTTTACATTTATTTCTGGAAAAACTCATGTTCAAAATGTATATTACCTTGCAGTAGCGTGCTTGCTTGCTTGCTTGCTTGCTTGCTTGCTTCCTTCCTTCCTTCCTTCCCCCCCTCCCTCCCCTCCTCTCCCCAAATGTCAGTTTTCCTGCACTTCTCTCTTCCCCCTCAACTTACTTCCTCTCCCTCCCCTGCCTTCTTTCGTCCCTTTCCAACTTCCTGCTAGTCTGTCTGCCAGTACTTTTCTCAAACACCACTTCCCAGATTATGCTGTGACACTTCACCACAACAGACTTCATGTTTACTTTCTAGTGTCTACTGCCTCCCATGCATCCATGCATTAGCTCCTTTGCTCTTTGCCATCCCCTTCTTTCAGCATTATCCCTAAGGTGCTCCTCAGGCCACTTTTCTCTGCTTAACTTCGTGTTTAACCTTTTCTGAAATCACTTCTACTCTTACTACTGACATTTGAATGATTCATCTTGGGAGGTAATGTGTGAGACAAGTGGCATTATGATAGTACAGTCAGTCAGTCTAACGTGTGTTTGGACAGCCTATGTCCATAATAATTCTCCTGCCTTGTGAGAGAGCTGAGAGGCAATGTTGGTGGATTTCATTAGCTGACATTATTTCAGTATTCAGACTGAGGGAGTTGTTAAATCATCATTGCTATAGTCATTCACACCTTTGATGTAGATTTTTGGTAACTGGCTGTACATCACTTTATCTGCAACTTTATCTGTTTTTTTTTTCTTGGTGTTCCTGATATTTACGATAGTAAATCCAGTTATCCCTGCATGCACATATGTCTAGTCATGCATGCACACACACAACATACTGAGGCTTTGCTAAGTGATGTTAATTACTGGTGGTTTTAATTACAAAACATATTTCTCTGTCGCTCTGTTTGCATTGCTTTGTTTTAGCTTCATCTAATGCACTGGAACTCCACACTGTACAGCAGCATTGATGAGGCCGTAGGGAAGAAGCATGGCATAGCTATCATTGCTTTGTTTGTGCAGGTAAGTTTCCTGTGTTACACTTGTTACAATGCACTGTCATTTGTCTGTGGATAATGAGGTCCTTTCCATGTTATTTAATATTCAATGATTTCATAAAAGAAAACAATGTATGACTACTGGTATTCTGTTTGAAAGATATTTTTCAGTCATGTCTTCTGTATGTGTGCTAAGCAATCAATTCTTGTTTAAACAGGATATTGGAAATATGTTAGTTAAAGAAGGGATAATACATAGTTAGGCATCTTTCTGTGACTCTGGCTGTAAGTAGGCATCTAATCTGCATTCCTCTGAGGGCAGGATGAGGGCTGTCAGGAGGGACAAGTGCTTCACTGTCTCTGTGATGTATTTCTGTTAACTCCTGTCAGGGTCTGATGTTCAGGGGTTGAGGAAATAGACAGAGGAGAGGAGGAAACAGAAGAGAGGAGGAAAGATTTTTAAAAAAGCCTTCAAAGCCATTGGCACTGCTGAAAACTGATGGTAGAATTGTGCTTTCCTGAACACAGGGACAAGAATGTTTCTTCACACAGGACAAATGCGAGGTGGAGTCAAATTACTTCTTCAGAGACAGAGACTGTTAACAAGACCTGCCAGAGACCCTCAGAAAAGCCTGCAATGAGGAGGCTTAGAGCTTCCTGGGGAAAAGGTGTAATGAAATCTGGGAAGTTAGCACTATAATCTAATTGCTGTTGAAGGTTTTTCAAGGTCTGCACCCTCTAAAGATTTTTCAGTTTTAGTCCTCAAACACCAGATTCTCATCTTCCTCATGAGAAATGGCAAACTGTTTTATTTAAATGGGTTTGGAGGAAGAGGTTTAGAGTTCATGCTTAGATCAATTGGATTTTCTTTCACAGTGATATTATTAATTTTTCGTATTTCGTAACGAGTTTATGAGTGTCTTTGAGCTTTACCTCTGAGTTTAAAGGTACATTAGTTACTGCCTCAACACTCAGATAGAACTGCTAAAAATGGAAGTTAGAAAGTCTTCAGCTTTGTGTCCTAGAGGGCTGTGTGATAATTGCTTATGTAAGTCACCTTCTCATTCCAGCAGAGGTAACCTTCGAGTCAGTTAGAAAGTTATATATAAGTTCTTAAATAAATTTGAAACTTCAGTGATATATTTTCCATTTCTGGTCTCTCACCCACATCAGTGTTCTTAAGCATTCCAAAAAGTCTTTTTCATTAGCCAAGAAAGGCATCATATAATTACAATTGACCAAGGAAAAATAATATTTAAGCTGTTTATTAAAGGAACAGGGAGAGGAAATTTGGTGACCATTTTTTTCTTGGTAAAGCCGTGGAAAAATAATTTTGTACCACACTTCTCAAAATATATTATTTTAAGGTCAGTGAAAATATCTTCACTGATTTAAGTGACAGCCCTTGGGGATTATTAATTTAGAAGCAGCATCTTTGAAGTGACTTCAATATCTTTTATGCACTTTGAAGATTTGAAATTGAAATTCCATTCTGAAACAAAAGAAAATGCTCTTGAATTCCTAGAAATAACAAAGTACCTTTTTGTTGACATTCAGTTGTTTCCTTCCAGTGGCTACTGTGTCATTCTATTCCAAGAGAAACAAAAAGCGAACAAATTTTTCAGGGTCTAGCTCTCCCATTCTTACTCATGCTGGCTTATTTCCTCACCTCATATTTGTACATGTTGGCAAAGAAATCAAGTGAAAGACCATTCTGCCTCTTCTGATTTTGTTCTGGAGGTAAAACTAAGATCCTCGAATGGGTGATTTGAGTGAGAAGCAGCTGAGTTTAGTGTGCAGAGTGAGCAACGTCCATATAAAATTAGAATCTCTTATCTCAGTGTGTTCCTTTAGAGCCCCATCTTCCATGCCTTGCAGGCGTTTAGTAGAGGCAGTGCTGCAGCCTGCCGGGAGCCTGGCGTTCACTGGCGTGATCCCAGAGATGCTGTGAGAGAGGGAATCTGCTGTTCTGAGCTCTGCAGGCAGGAAAAAACTCCCCCGAGCTTCAGAGATACCTTGGGCCAGATTTGCAAAGCTATGGGAACAAATTCAAAAAGTGTCTGTTCTGCTTGTTCACTCTGTTCCTTTCTGTGTACTTTCCTGATGAAAACCAGTAAGGACTAACTGTACCTTTGGCATTTGTATGCCACAACACTGCACCATTTTGACTCCACATAGAGTAGGTGCTGCAAAACAGGGTTAACCAAAACCTACCAGATTTAATTATGACTCTTTCTCTTGTTCTGTGAGTTTCTGTGTCTGCTTTAAAGTTATTTAAGCCCTGTTTACTTTTGGCTGGTGGTTTTATAATGATTTAATTTTTTGGAGTTGTCATGTATCAGTGTATTTGATTAACACAAGGTTGTGTAGCTAAACTAAAAATTGCTATAGTACTTACTGTTCTGGTTGACCTGTGTTTTGCCTCACAGTTTCTGAAATACCAAGACACTGAAACTTACCTTTGCTTGCTTTATTTCAGATAGGAAAAGAGCATGTGGGCCTAAAGGCTGTAACTGAAATTCTTCAGGACATCCAGTACAAGGTAAGGCATTGTCTGAAGCAGTGCTTCCTTTAGTGACTGGAGAGAGTGAGCAAAGGGTCTGTATGAAGCCAAGAGAAAGGTTTCAGATGTGTCTGTATTAAAACCACATGTAAAAGCCTTCATTTGGTAGCCAGCATGAAAACCTCAGCATTTTATTCAGACGATATTATTCAGCTAATACATATTTTTTTGTACTTCTTTCTTTTTCTGGTGGCCAGAAAGTTTGATCTATACTAATAACTGCTGGCAAGTCCTACCTTTTCAGTGATTTTCATGGAGTCAGTGTGAGTGCAAGCACTCTAACATGCTTAGTGAACACCAGCTGCCATATCTCCAAACTTATCTGGTTTTAATTTGTAGAGGAAAAGAACAGATGAACTGAGCACCCACATTAACTTGCTGGGAAATCAGCAAAAACACAATGCCGACTTGTCAAGTGGATTATGTGTGGGGATCCTGAAGAACAGATAGTAATCCTAGCAGGACTGAGGAGATTTGAGTGCTCTCCAAAATGTTGACACTATCTTAAATGACCTTGGGCAAGTTACCTCCATCTCTTTGCTTCATGATCTGTAACAGAGAAATAATCATACATACCTTTGTTTTTAAAAGGATTTTGAGATGTATCGATGACATGGTTTTTTATTAGTCTGTAGAGATTACCATTCACTGCAGCAGATGCTGAAGTGAGAAGAATTAGAAAGGAGTAGAAATTTTCTGGCCAAATAATGTATGGTAAACTTCTGTCATGATGTTTAATATTATGAACTCTTTATTTATGAAAGCGTCAGAGAAAACGATAGTGTCTGGAACTCTAATTTCATTACTGAGAAAGCAGCCAAGCAGAGGAAGGTCATGAAAGGCCTCACCATTGTGTGACTATGTTATAATGGTGACTTTCAAAGGGTCAGCATCAAACACACTTAGGCATATATATCATTTTCGTGTATTAAATGTGTGGAACCAGCATTATTTTATTAAGTGTTATCCACATCAGTTAAGTAAAGCTCGCTTTGGCCCTTGTTTTTTTAACTTTATGTATGGAACCCCTGAATTTCATATAGAGAATTTCAAGGCTGGGACCTAAAAGAAGTCCAGAAAGGCAGAAAGTTAACAAATTGCTGGGATAAGCTTAAAAATTAAATAAAAAAAAGAATAACACTACGTGTTTGTGTAGCTGCAAGGACAAATGCAATGATGATTAAATGGGGGCTCCTAATGAGGTTGCTTTCCACAGGAATTCAAGGCTTAATGTTATATGAACACAGAATGTGTTTTACCTCAGCATTCATCAGCATTTTAATTAGAAGCTAGAGATGAGATTTATTTGTATTCATTTTTTTCAGGGAAAGTCCAAAACAATACCCTGTTTTAATCCCAACTCTTTATTGCCAGGTAGGTGCCTTTGCTTACTTTTGTGTGTATGGATTAGTAGCTGATTACAGAGGCTGAGACAGTCTTAATCTAAAGCCTAGCCTAAACTGCAAGCCTGAGTGTGTCCCATAAAGTGGTGATGCATTTTGGTAATGCACATCCTAACAGGGATAGAGGTGAAGTCCTATGGAAATTTACTGTAAATCTTGTCATGTGAATGGGATGTGTTACCGTGGTCTGTGCACTGCTGACAACACTGTGGCTAGCTCTGTTGAGGATTTACCAGCCCAGCTAGAGAGACAGCCATGTGTATTCCTTTCTCTACTTGGACATAGAATAGGAAGTGTAAGACTACCCATTTAACAAGGTAGTTTTTTTGGCAGGATCAAAAGACAATGCCATTAGGCAATGACAGTTGTATAACCTAAAAGGAGAAGTGACAAAGGGAGGCAAATTCAAACTTACATGGCTAACAGTTAAAGAGTAACAGTAAGAAATGTGACTTTTTAAAAAAAAATTCTAAAAAGAAATGTTTCTGCAAGGAATCCATTTGAACTAAACTCTGTCATAGTGGCAAGATGTTTAATGTTCAAAGTAGCCCAGGTCTACATTAAGCTATATAAATTATATAAAAAAATATAGTCTAAGTTGCAAAGTTAAATACTCAGCAATTAGGAATTGCAGGAATTAAGGCAGCCTGTGCCTCTCATGCATATCCATTATGAAACGTTACCTGATTGCATGACCATAAGTTATTTTTTACAGGACCCCTGCCTCACAGTTCCGATTTGATGCTGATCAAGTCACATAAACAAAAATTTTCACAAGTCATCTCTAACTACGTGTTCCTCATTTTCTAGGTGCCCGACTTGAGATCATGGGGTCTGATTTGCAGAAGTGCTGAGTGCTTACACCTCCAAGTGAAGTCAATGGGAGCAGTGCTCTGACTATGTTATGTGCTATAGAAAGTTAAATACTCTGAGAAATCAGGTTCTAAGCATGTCGTATTGAACACCTCAAATGAATAGATGCATTTGGCCACATCTTCTCTGCCTCAGTTCCCCAGCTTTAAAGTGAGGGGATAATCTATCCTTCCTCACCACTCAAGGGTATGGGAGGATAAATTAATTCACTTAAGCTCTCAGGCACTGAAGAAATGAGTGTATTAGAAATGTGAAAAATGAGAAAATATTCTAACAAACAGGATTTCAATAGCATGGGAAAAAGAAGACCAAGTGCCTCATATTGTGCTGAGAATTCTAAATAATATTATGTACTTTTCAAAACAAAGTCATCTGTCTTTGCAAGTAAATGATGTAAGGTTCTCCAGAAAAGACACGCATGACTATTTAACAACACTGTATCATGATGCATGCACAGGATGGGCTGAATTAATTTTTACAGTTCTTAACTTTTGAGTGTTTGATAATGCAACTTGCTGTCAATGGATTTGCTACATAATTTCCTAGCTGAGAAAGAAAATTACACCAATGAAACAAAACCATTTACTGACAATCACAGGCTTCATTAGCAAGATTTGATACTCCTCAGAGCTAGTAGTGAAATGACAGTAACAGGTTAGTTCAACCAAGCAGGTTTATTTGTTTCCAGTCTCCCATTCTGTACTTGTCAAGCTAGTCACAACTTTCTCCTGGCTCTCCATGCCATGATTAACCACCCTTTGTCTCTAGTTTCTCTCTAGGTTTGTTTCTTGTCCCCTCTTTTACGGTCAGGCAGTTTCCTCTCTGTACTTTTTAGGCTGTATGGCCTATAGCAGCAAAGGAAAGCCCTGTGTTGTCTCACTTACCAAGTGTAGTGCGATTGGAATCTATGAGAAATTAAAATTAAAATAATTAAGATAATTAAGATAATTAAAATAATTTAAATAATTAAAATAATGAAAATCAAACGTGTTGTATGCAGAGTTAAAACTCTGCATGGACAAAATATTGTACATTTTCAACTGTGACAACAGAACTGTTTATTCTAACAGTTATTTATAAACCTATTAATATATAAACTTATAAAATTATGTAATTATAAGGTAAACCTTGATGTTTCCCCCTTCTGACATTCAACTCACTTTTCCAAAGGTAGGAAGCATCAGTGCATCTCAAAAAATATGTCACCAGACATATATATGTCACTTGCAAAGTGAAAAGTTTTTCTTCAGCTGAATTTTCATTGATTGTTTTTCTAAAATTGAAATAAAATTAATTCTTGAGACATATCCTAAATGTAGAAGTCAGTTAAAATTCAATCACCACAGACCCTCTGCCTTCAAAATTCAATGTCTCTCTTAGCTTTTGACATTAACAGGAATTCTTTTATTCCCATAACATTGCTTATTTGCTGTGTTAATTTAAAGAGCACTTGTTATTTTTCACATCTACAAAGTGGCATTTTCACATCTAAAATGCTCATATGCAGGGTAACTTACTGTAATATAATGACCGCAAGCTCATACACATTCATATGAGGAAGTAGTGGGCAGTGCTTGACAGGTTATAAATTCACACCTTCGCTTCTGCTTACTAACTTCATCATGCGAGCGAGCCCACAGCTGTCATAAGCTGTCATAAATGAAAGACACCATTTACTTCCTTAATGTCATTAAAATTCCCCATTTCTTTTGATTTCAGATCCTCTTCTGCGTGACTACTGGGTGTATGAGGGCTCTCTCACCATTCCACCCTGCAGTGAAGGTGTCACCTGGATATTATTTCGCTATCCTTTGACTGTGTCCCAAGTGCAGGTAACAGCTGTGCTTAAAGTGACCCTGGAATATGGTTATGAGCTAAAGGTTATAGCGTGCAAATGTATATATCAGAATGTTATGTCTGTTCTTCTTAAAGATCCCATTAGATCAGTACATGGCTTTTCAAGTAAAGGTTAAACCTTTTGAGTCACTGGAAGTAACGCAAAGGTCAGAGATGAAAAACCTTGTTATCGTTTATCATCTGCATTTAAAATAATTCTTATATTTAAGTGAACAGAAAAGAAAAAAGGGTCTCAATGGGCAAAAGAAATTTAATTCTTTGTAACTGTAAGCTTTCAAATATCACTGCTTTTTAATGTTAAAGGAACAAAAAAGCACAGGGAGGCACTACGTCCTGGAGAATGAAAAACATTAATGTAGTACAGACTGGCTAGATTGCATTGAACTATATTTAATTTATCTGGCTCTTTTTTAATTCAGTTTTGTAATATATGTCAAATGAAAACTACCTATTTAAATTTGATTTCATGCATATGTATTTTAAAATGCTTGGGGTTTTTTCCTCAAATTAAATCTAACAGTTGTGAGCCTTTCTGTGTTAAACTTTTCAAATCTGTCTACAAATAATCCCAGTGAAAACAAAGAAAACTCCTGATGGATATTCTCCCACAGTCTGTGAATCCCAGCTGGAATGTGTGTTTAACTTAAGTGAAACTACCTAGAATCCCTAAAGCTAAATGCATTCATTTTCATTGCCTGCTCTGAAGTATGTGAAAAAAGTATAAAAAGTGATAAATTCAGATTTAAATTATTTAATAATAATGTAATAATTTAAAATTTTGCTAGTGATGCCAGCACAGTATTTTAACATCTTTAACAATTTAAAATTGGCAGCATTTCTTGTTTAAATGAACTGAATTCTAGGTTTCATCATAGGATAAAAGCAATAGCTCCCAGTAGGATATTTGTCTGGTAGCTCCAACTTAAAATGCATCCCATCATGAATCTGTTATTTGTTTATGAAAAGGTAAGACTTGTGGCTACTTACTACTGAGTAAATGCATTACTTACTGCTGAGTAAATAGCATTCTGTTAGCAGTATTAGATTCAGAGTAACTTTTAAAGACAGAGTGCATTTTGTAACCTGTCAGCTTATTGTCCAGATATGATGTTTATAAATAAGGGGACTTAATCAGATGTACAAAGTCCACAGCTATTACACTGAGATATAGTATGATGTATCTAGTTGCAGATTTTGTAGTCTCTGTTCCCTTTTAATCCAGTCACCGCACAGAGGAGAGCCGAGTTTAAACCATCCACATATAGTGGAAGAGGGTGAACAAAAGAGGAATTAAGAAGAGAAATGCAACTTCAGTTAGTATTACTATGTACTAATTTACCACTAGAAAGCAGAATGTTGGAATGTTATGTGAAGGGGATAAGATTCCTGAAAAGAATATTATGCCTGGGTAAAAGAGTGACCCACAGTGCCTGTGGCAAAGACTGAGATTCACAACCATGGCTTTTGTTACGTGAGGGGTGGCTGGTTTGTGTTGCTGTGTTATTTTTATAGGTGTAAACCAATCCAAAACATTGCATTGATGAAGGGCATGCAAGTCATGGAGGAGCTTTTTCCTCCCACTGGCACTGTATGTGGGTGAGAGGTGTAACTGGAGCCGAGTGATGGATTGGAGCAGACTTATGCCAGGATGATCCACTATACTTGTCATAGATAAGCATCAATTAGAAAAAAATTCCTTGGTGATATTTATGATTGCAGCATTAAAGTTAAGGTTGTGCAGGAAAGATATTTATTAAGAACTTGAAAGGCTTTTGCTGAGGTGGGATAAAAAAATTGTATTTCATCAGATATTGCTTTCAGATGTCAGTGAAAAATAAATATGTCAATAAAATAAATATGTCAATGAAAAATAAATATGGGGTGAGAGGAGATGATTCTGGGATTTGTAAACTGAAAGGTCCTGTGAGGTCTCCATTATGCCCAAGTTAAGATTTTGTCGGTTCTAAAATATTCTGCTATAGACTAAAATTCCAAGATTTTAAATTGTAATTAGCATTTTGGCTGCAGTGAAATATCTGGCCTCTTTTGTGCGTGTGGGCATGAGTGCCTATGAGAGATTTCATGTAATCACAGAACTGCAGAATGGTTGAGGTTGGAAGGGACCTCTGGAGATCATCTATTCCAAATGCCCTGCTAAAGCAGGTTTGTCTAGAGCAGGTTGCCCAGGAGAGATTAAGGAGAGATTAGAAATGCAAAGGCTTTTGTCTATGGGAAATAAGAGGGTGTAGTATAGGATATACCATTTTGAATCTTCCATGGAAGGCTGGTAGAGGCATTTAATTCTATTAAGCCAGCTTGCAGTATTAAATCATAGATTTCAGTGCAAGTGCATTTCTAATGGGTTTTAATACATTATTTTTACATGTGTCATTACCTTGTAGAACTTTCTTCTTTGGGATGCTAATGAAATGTCAAGTGCTTTATATAAATACTAGCGGCATCTGTGGTTAAAGCCAGTGAGAGACAAATTCAAGGCTATTTTAATTTTTCAGGTCATGAAATAATCAGGTTCTAAGTGTCAATAACAGGTAAATAAAGAATTACATAATATAATATGGAAGAGGTTTTATTTCTTTCCTCTGATCTGAGTAGTTCATATATTGGAGACAAGATGCTAATTCTCTGCAATCAACACAGCAATATTGATCAGCTTAACAAACTGTGGGTCACAAGGACAAAAAAAATGAATAGAATTGCCATTCTATTTCAGGGTCACACTCAAAAAATATTTTCACATCTTGTTCCTTTGAAACAATGAGGTAACTATTTTGACATAGGCACAAGAGGCTAACCATTACGAAATAGAGAACTTTTTTTTATCCTGAAGACATTTTCAGATAGCAAAGTTCAGCTGATGCATTGATATGCTACTGCTCTAAGTCAGTGTTAAGTGAAAGGGGATCTGAGTGTGCTGGTCATATGAATAGCAAAAGAGCAGTTCAGGACTGCAGCATCAGGATGTGCTTTCCTGGAATCCTGAGGAATGCTGTTTCTTCACTGGAAGTAATTTTCTTTATCATGAGACTCCACTCCCATCAAAAAGTCCTTCATGGGTCATTCTGTGACTATTCCTGTCTTCCCATTGTGATTTTTGTCATCCTCACTTGACTTATGTTGAAATACACAGTCCAGGAAGAACTGTGTTGATTCTTTTTCTGAGATCCATCACACGTGCAAGTAGACTGCTGAAATGCAGTGGGAGAAGACTCCTATTAGGCCAGTAAAAAGCAGGAAATAATTGAAAAAGACTTGGTCATGCTTCTCTTCACTATATTTTAAAAAAATGGGACATTTGTGAATAGTGTGCTTTGTGGTTCACTGAAGCCCAGAACCAGTGCATTGTCTAAGACACTCAGAGTAGGGATTTTAAATAATGATGCAGAAGGAGCTGTCGTTCTGCTGTATTCATTGTCAGAGTTAACTGGTCTTTTATTGAATGGCATGGTCTCTAGTGCTTTTGTCTACCTCATTCAGAATGAAAAACTACCAAAGGACAGAAATAGTAACTAGCATATGGAACTGTAGTGGAAGTTGTGCAAAATTTATGTAAACTGTAAAATAAAGCACTCAGAACTTCATGGTATTCTGGGTGCTGGGAAGTATTTTGGGTGCTGGGAAGTATGTCTGTGTTCTTGGAAGGTGTCATGGAGACGTGAAATTTTCAAACAGAAGGATAATGCTTCCATATCAAAGAAATGTTTATAGAAAACATGCAAATTCTTAGTTTTGTGTGCTCTATTCTTCAGCAAATATCTAAGTAAAACAGAAGAACACAGTGTTCAGAATCTGAATACAATGAGTTGTAAAAAAATTCTGCACAATGTGAACATGAATTTACTCAGTAAAAATGCAATTGTTCATATTGTGGATTTGCCTCTATACTGTTTAGAACTTAATCTCAAATTTCAGTGTGAACAGGTTTAGGTCATCCTTAATGTCTTCTGGGCAGGAGAAGAACTTTTTAAAGTGGCTATTCCTAGGTGTACTTCACAGCATTGACTTAGGAGGGGTTGGGAGGAGATGGTAAACAGTGAAACAGGATGAGCATATTACCTTGCCAGATGGAAATTTAATTGGGAAAGTAGTGTTGCTACAGCTAGTGTCCTTTTCTGACAGAAGTACTTCTCACGAGTAGAGCAAAGCAACATGTTTTGGTGAGGGTCTCTGTCATGGCAATCTGAGCCATGGAAGGAACAACTAAACAAGGAGGCTGTTGATTTCAGAAGAAATGCCCCTTTGGAGCAGAGCTTGATTTCCCTAAAGACTAAAGAGCAGACACAGAGATCAGGTCAGTTCTGCTCTCCTGACTGAAGTAACTGGAAGATGCTTTGTGAGGAGTCCCTCCTGGAGAAAGATTTCACTGTGGGAACTGGGACAGAGCATTTGTAGTTACAGTAGGAGACAGCTCACAAATGCCAGCTTTGCAGAGAGTCTGCACTTCCCTTTCCTTCATCTGTGTTTGTTTGAAGTATCTCATTCTCACAAGATCAAACAAAAGCCACATTTTTGTAAAGTGCTCCTTCCTAAACTGCAATTATCTCAGACTTTCCAGAGTTGATTCAGATGGTGAAAGAGGATGCTTTTACAAAACTCCTTCAGTGTTTTACCAGCCCTTGAGTTCTGACAGTTTTTTCAATTCGAAGCTGGTAGTGGGTTTGTTTTCAGTTTGCTTTAAGTAAACAACAACAACAACAACAACAGAAATCTTCCATAACAGGATTCTGCCTCTGAAAGCACCTTCAAGGAGCTTTTTTCATTTTGGCAGTCTAAGCTGTTGCCTTATACCTCACCTGCCAGAAGCTGAGTGTTGATTTCCAAGCACACTGTTTTTTTCTGGAAAATGAAGCAGAGAGGAGCTAGCCTCTAAATCAAGTAAATAAGCCTGTATCAGTACTGCTGTAGAGTGGAAAACGACAATGAGGGCAGTTGTGTTCCAGGTTGCAGTAAGAAAGTATTCTCTGTAGGCAGGATAAGAATAAAAATGCCATTACCTGCTGTTTAGTATCTCATTTAATTTAATTCTGGAATCATGCTTACATTCTCCTTGTAATATTTCCTAGGGTGTTTTTCATGGAGAAATTAACTCTGTAATGTCTTAGATGTTAAAGTGATTGTGTATTCCAGGCTCCATTTTATTTTCTGTCTATCTTCAGTTTCAAGTTAGAGATGAGATACATAGCGAAGCATCACAGGTCAGTACAAGTACAAAGGTTGAGGGTATGGGAGTCAGCCATCAAGTACATTTGCTGTATCCAGCTAGCACAGCTTGTGAATATGTCAAAGAAAAAACATTTTTTCTAGTAGTTGTAACTATTTAAAATACCTAAAAACAGCACTGGTAAACAGTAAGGTAAAGTGTTTTATTGTGCAACACTTGATTCTAATTCCGGGGATGGAGATGGAACCTGCTCATATTCTTCCCTATACCAGATTAGATTTAGAAAAATCTGAAAACGAGTCTATAAGCAGTAAACATATTTGTTTTGGCTCAATTGAAATATTTTATTTTTTTTTTTACTGTATTTGACTTTCTGACTATCTACATCTGCAGATCTTTTGAAGTGGTATTTTGTTTTGATCAGAGAAATTGTATTTTTCCATATAAAATGTCAACAGACATCCTCTAAAGCGAAGAATCTGTTCAGTATTCTTCTGGTTTAGAAGATAACAACAGTTTCAGGCAGTAAATAAATCACCAGGAGAATTTGAAAACAATTTATAGTCAAGCAAGTTATTCCTGAAATGTACTTCATTGAAGAAGACCAGAATTACTACTCTAAACACACACCAGTAAGGCTGATTCATAGGATGTAATCTGCAATTGCCAAGATGATTATAGATCCTAAAAGAAGTTGTGAAAAGGCAAAGGATAAGTTTGCCAAACTATGTGCATAAGAGTTCTCGTTTTTCTCTATATCTCAAGTGTTTTGACAGTGCTGATAACTATTTTAAATTGTTATTACTGTATATTGACCTTACTATATAGTACCTGAACACTCCAATTTTCAAAGCTGCAAAATTTTCTGGACAAGGCTTGTTTTGATCATTAGTCCCATGGTTAAGAATATGTCTCAGCTTCTTCATTTATATTTTTCTGTCTTTCAGATAGAGGAATTTCGAAGACTGAGGACTCATGTTAAAGGTGCTGAACTTTTAGAGGGCTCTGATGGAATCCTAGGAGATAACTTCAGACCAACTCAGCCACTTAGTGATAGAGTCATCAGGGCTGCATTTCAGTAACGGAGGAGGAAGAACAATGATGAATCTTCAGTCAAGTAAGTAAAAGCTTAGCAGAAAAATCAAAACTTTGAAATAATATACCTGAAGTAGAAAATGTACCTTATTTTAGGTAATGTTATGATACATTGTCATAATTGTAAATTTTGACACTGTAATTTCTATTTCATCCTGTGTATAATAGTTTGGTTATGTCATGGTTTCACTCCAGTTGGCAACCAAGCCTCACAGGCTGCTCAGTCACTTTGACGTGGTGGGATGGGGAGAGAATCAGAGGTGTAGAAGTGAGAGAATTTGTGAGTTAAAGCAAAGACAGTTTAATAGGTAAAGCAAAAGCCACGCATGCAAGCAAAGCAATAGAAAACAAGAAAGTCATTCATCACCATCCAGGCAGTGAATCATGATGCCCACTCACATCACAATTACTTCTTTTAGCATTAAATTTCTCTTGCTGCAGTGAGGAAGAGCACAGTACGCCTTGGTTTTGTGGTATATTTCCCCAGTTACTGAGTTTTAGTGGTTGGTTTCTTACCATGTTTCTAGGAGACCAGCCATTAGTAGATCTTTTCATCCTGTTTAAAACAGGGTAGTAGTTCTGGAAGGAGGCCTTTAATTCTAAAATGAGGCGTGTTTTTTTTGTTTGTTTGTTTGTTTTTTTTTTTTGTTTTTTTTTTGTACAATGCTGTTCTTTCCCAACAAGACTGAATTTTGGGCAACTCCAGTGAAGGTACAAGAGGAAACAAATTCTGTCAAGGCTGATTTTTCGTATTTCATTCATCAAAGTAGTTGCTGCTTCTTTTCCGCCTTCATTGACTCACAGAGCAAGAATTTGAAAATGACATTAGAAAAATACACATGTGAACCTGCATTAATCCTCCCTCTGTTATTAAAACTTCTCATGTCATGTTCCCCCCGCCTCTATCAGTCACAAAATAAATCCCCTCAATGCTCAATAGTTACTCCTAATCCTTGTTATACTTAGTTAATGAATGTTTTGCTATAATGAAAAACCTGGCAACAAGATTCAAAGAGAGTTAAAGTCCAGGGAAGTGGTTGAGTCACCGTCTCTGAAGGCATTTAGGAGGTATAGATGTGATTTTAGGGACATGATTTAGTGGTGGACGTGGCAATACTGGATTAATATTGGACGTGATGATCTTGAAGGTCTTTTCTAACTTAAAATATTCTATTATTCTAAGACAAATTGTTGCCTTTAAAGTAATGAGTTGAGGCACCAGCTTTATGGTTGATTTTGAAATGAAGTGATCCCGATTTAATGTAAATAATAGGAGAACAAATCTGGGAAATCTTCAAGAAAAGAATCTGTTTGGTTGCTTTCTTCGGTATGTACTACTGCTTTTTAACAGTAAAATTTTTCCTCTAGTTTCCCACAAAAACTGTATTTAAATAATAGAAACATTGGGTATTCCCCATTAGCCTATTTACTGTTGAAATACATCATATAAAACCCTCAGATTTTCTATCTTCACATTTCTTCAAAGCTACAGAATAACAGATTCATCTAGAGTTTCATCTGGAAAAATTCGTCTTCATGCTGCTAAAAGGCTTTTGATAAACTATTTTGGTAAGGATATTTATTTGTACTTTAAATTCTTGCCCTTTCTAGTTCATGTCAGGCTCTGTTGTGGAGTTAAGCCCATTCAGAGCATGCTCTGAGTGCAGTCCCCAATTTCATATGAAGTAACAAATGATCAGGCAGCAGATAACCTATTAAAAAGATTGATAATTCAGTGCTTCCAAAAAATAGATCCATTAAAACTAAGTGAGAAGATTATCCTCCCTCCTGCATGTAATAGAAATTATTAAATTGGCTAGGACAGGGACCAAAAATTTCATGGTCTTTCCATATAGCATAAGCATTCAATATAGTATATGCATCTAAACATTTTTTAAGTAAGGGTTTGTATTTTATAACCCTATTTAATATCTGCATCCCAGAAGTTAAACAAAAAGCCCAAAACATTGATCCCCTTTTTAAAATATTATTTTCTTATTCCCATATTTAATTTTGGGCATATCCCTAAGAGCAATTCTCAATTACATGGTTCTCTGCGGTAACCAAATGTTGTCACTTTAATCTTGAAATGGATGTTTCAAATTCATCCCAGCTTCTGCATAAAAATTACTTGGGAAAATCGTAGCAATATTAAACTACAATTTTTCTCAGAGACTGAATAATGCCCTGAGGCCAGTGCAGGTAATTCAAGGCTGTAACAGTGAAATTACTTGACACACTGAGTTTGAATTTTAAGCATGAAAGAGTTTCCTTTACAATGATGGAATTGAAATGTAAAAATTTCCCTTTTGCTTTCATGTTTGAAATTTTATTACATTTGTCAATACTTATAAAGATTTGTTCTATATAATAAGATTTATCTTGGCTTTGCTTCACAAAATAATCTGTAGTTTTAATTCTCAAATGATGGAATTTTTAATGCAAAGTGGTAGTCCTCACTGTAGGGCCATACTAATTATGGACACTCAAGCACTGAGGAAGAACTGTGACTCCTGGCACAGTGTAGCTCACAGAAGAAATGACACTTGTTTCTCTACATCTGATTGAATTATTTATCAGAAATTCATTTGATCAGGTCTTTTCAGTTTTGTGTGCATCAGTCCAAGTAGCACTGAGCTAATCAAAGCTTCATTACAAATCTTTGCTATTGAGTTTAGGGAGCTGAAAAAAATGAAGTGTAAAAAGAATTCACATGGCTTTGTTCACGTTTCTTCTACGCAGAGGGGTAAAAAGGGAAAGAAATAATCCTACTCTACTTTGTAGTGATTTCCTCACACCTCTCCAGGAGGAAGGCGTTGAGGAGCAGTAGCTCCTCACACAGACCTCAGAAATCCTCAAAAAGATTCCTTCCTTCACAGGAATGAGAGAAGTTCCTTAAACTAGGACTGCTGGCATCAGCTGAATATTGCTGTGAAGACTCAGTAGGAGATGGAGAAGTAATAGTTTCCAGGGCAGCATCATCCTAGTGATTCAAGAGGAGCATTTCTTCTTTTCAAAGAGCAGATTACCTTTTGTTTTAAAGCTCTGGTATGTCTTTAATATCACAATTACAAACACACTGGTTGACTTCTTTTCTTACACAATGCCCCTCTGCCAAGGTTGGTGGAAGTCTTGTCAGTAAAGTTTTCAGTTTTTTTTTTTTTTTATTCCAAGCCAGTGTGGCACAGCCACTGGAAGAAACTTGAGGAATGTTAGTTTGCCATGACCTTGTTATTCTGTTGGGGAAAGAAGGAAACAAATGTTTCAGTAAGTGTATCCACAGGAGTAGAAAGAGGTTGTTTGAAAGGTCTAATTAATTTTGACTGAATCAGAATGCAGGCTTTATGCACACCATGCTCCCAAAGCTTCAGAACATCTGCTCCTCAGCCTTGATTTAAACCTTGACAAAACTGAACCCTTTGTGGCTTATGATCAAATGGCATATGTTGATCTTTGATGCAATTGAGTAAGAAGCAGAGTTGACACAAACATGGAATATCATGGTGTGTAACACCAGGGAAAGAACTATATTTTTTTATGTTTCTCCATCATGTAAAAGCCCAGATCTCAAAATACTCCTCTCCAGTTCAAAGATGAAGTTTGGCCAGGCTCTAAAGGAGGGCTTCAGGGTGACAAAACAGAGAGAACTTCATAGCTTCTCTGCCCTCTTTAACCCAGTGGGTTTTAGAATTAAGTTTGCTGCTATCCAGTTGGCCTCTCCTGGCTCTGCTTCTTTTCTGCTGAAAACATATCTCTCATATAGCTTGGGGTTAGTGAGTTTTTGGATTCTGTTTTGGTAGGGCTTTCCACATGCATCCAAATTACATCCCATTGAATGACTTTTTTCATCTTCCTTCTCCTCCAGTTGCTGAAGTTTTCAAACACATTTCTTTTTAAAAAGACATTCAAAAATTTTCTAATCTCTTTAAATCATATCCGAAAGTGAAAGAACCAGTCAGCTGTTAAGGAGTTTAGAGGAAAAGCTCGGTACAGGTTTGCTTTCAGACATGGAAGGTTAAAATTTGAGTTCAGATTTAGAGAGTGAAGAACAAGGGAATAACAGAGTAGTTGTAATTGAAAAGTGCCCCTGGAGATCTGTTAGTTTGATCCTCTGCTCAAAGCAATGTTAACTACAGTGGGTTGCTCAGAGCTGTGTCCAGCTGGGTGTTGAATACCATAAGGATGAAGACTCCTTAACCTCTCTAAGTGAATTGTACCTATGTACTCCTGCAGGGAAAAAGGTTTTTCTTAATTTTAAATGAAATTTCCTGTATTTCAGTTTGTCCCCATTGCCTCTCCTCCTTTCACTGGATGCAGCTGAAGGTGCAGTCTGGTGCCATCTTCTCTGCTTGTTCTCATGAAGTATTTATACACATTGATAAAATCTCTGTTGAAACATCTTTTCTGAAGGCTGAGCAGTTGCAACTCACTCAGTCATCCTTTATGAGAGATGCTCCAATCCCTTACCATGCTTGTAACCTGTTGCTGGTCTCCAGTATGTCTGTGTTTCTTCTGGGGAGCCCAGGACTGGACTCAGTGCTCCCGATGTTCTATCAGTGCTGAGTAGGAGCATTTCCCTCCACCTGCTGGCAGTGCTTTTGCTGCTGCAGCCCTGAAAGCTGCAGAACTTCATTGTTGCCTTGGGTGCATTACTGACTCAGCTTCAGCCTGATGTGTGCCAGGACTCCCAGGTCCTTTTCTGAAAGAAAAGAGAAGGGATAATAACATTGTGACTTCCTCAGTGTTAATGCTAGTTTCTTTTTTACTTCCTGCTTGACTCAGAACCCTTGCTATGGGCTTTGAGCTATTTCTTGATAATTTCAGATGATCTTGGAATAAGATTTATAGTTATTATTGTTATACAGCAAAGCCTAACAGTGAGGAAAACAAATGCTACCACTCATAAAAATCACAAAACAAAAATCTCGAATCGTCCATTTCATTAAAGGCTATTTATTTAACAGTTGTAGGCCTGGCACACTATTTCTCAATATGTGAATTGTGACTATTCCAGAAGGCTTGCTGGAATTTTGGAGCTTGCCATCTTTTCTAATGGATAAGTATTTTTCCAGTACTGCGTTTTTCACTGAAGACAGCATTATTTGTGGTTTCCAATGGATTTATCACCCCCTTTAATTCTTGTTGCATTACATGTAGCTGATTTGATAGACATGCCTTTTCCCTCTTTTATGTCAGTGGAACAGCTTTATCTGTGAATGAGGAAGGATTCTGATTTCAAACAGTTGAATATCAACTTGAATTTGTAATGATAGTAAACTCAGTATGGCATGCCAACGTGTGTTCATCCCTTTATACACCAGGGTGTACACACATGATTCCATGCATAGAGTAGGTAAATGGCATTCCTCCTATTTATTAAGATGAGGTCAAATAGGTGCTTGTTATAGAAGTCATTGAAATCCACAAGACTCTTTTAATAGAAGACAGTAAGAGCTTCTTCTGAAAAACAATTTGCTAGAAGAATATTTTCTTTTTAAAGTGAAAAGCTTTAATTTGCTTTCCTCTGAGAATAATTAATAAACTAAAGAATTTGATCTCCAGTGTGTTGTGTCAAACTCCCCATCTCAAACACAATTTATTTTGTATTCATTGATAATTATCCTCGAAGTGTGATGATGTCTTATACCTACTCCATCTACATACATACATTACTCAAGTTCTTCTGAATACTTTTTCATTCGTGACTGATTCAGAAATTCCTGAGAAAGCATCAGTTTTTATATACACAAGTGCATATACACACTCGTACATACACATACATCTGTGGTCGTCCTTAGACTGCAAGTAACTGCAAGTTTATCCAATGTCCAGTAAATTATGATAGCAGAAAAAATTCAGATTAAAAACATGCTTAATATAATTACTACGTTCCTAGTTGTAAATTAAAGATTAGACAAAACAATAAATGACATCATTAAAATAGCAAGGTTTGTGAGGCCTGGGGAGCAGGAAGGTGTAATTCAGGGTGGGAGGAACAGAGACTGAATTTCTGATGCTGCAGAGACCCTCTGCATGATACTGAAAGGTCTGAGCAGACAAGAAGAAACTGGCACAACATTAGTTTCACAGCAATGTATCAGGTGCATTTTGTGAATGGATACTGCAAATTCCTTGCTTTTGAAGCTGCTGAGCAGCTTTTGTGACAGCAAAACCATCTTGACCTTTTCCCAGGATATTGAACAGAGGATTTGGGGTTGCCAGTGGGAATGAACTAGTACTAAACAGGTGGTGGTCCACTCTGCTCTTTATGGAATTGTGAATTGTATGAAAACAGATTGTAGAATATGAAAGAACATTCAAATCCAGAGCCGTGGAGCTGCACCTTGCCTTCAAGAAATGGGAAGGGTGATGCAATGCTATGGACTGTATTTCTATGTTTAAACAGATCTCAATGAAATTTATATTTTAATGAACATTTACATTAGCAATCCACATGTCTTTACTCTCAGTTTACTTGTAGCATTTGCAATTTGTAAAGTTCACAAACAAGTTGCTCTGCAGAAGTTCTAACACTTGGGGATTTTATCCTTTCCTATTGTGTAGCTCCAGAGCTGGAATGAGCTGTCAGCAGCCATGCATCATTAGGCTACCAAAGCTGTTCTTATCATTTTCCTGTTTGAAAAACTCCAGATCAACCCGACACAAAGATTATCTACAGTAGTTCTTTAGAAATGCAAACACTGGTTTCCTAGATTTGTTGAAATATAAGTATTTATGCTGCTTCTAAGTGAGTGATATTTTTATTGGTCATTGTTTGTCTCCATGAATTTAGAGTTTGTGCTTAAAAGGTGGTTGGTTTAATAGTTAAGTTTCAGTCTTCTAAAGAAACTGAAAGAAACTGAAACTGTTATCACCAAAAATGACTATTGTTCTTCTGTATTTAAGGCCTTATGTCCAGTGCCCAACCCTCTGCTGCCACTTCAGAGTTCTTGAGAATGTGCTTACACTTGAGTGCATGACTGTAGGACAGAGGGCCACACACCATAATCAGAGGCCTTCTGGAAACAAAACAAAACTTTTGGAGCTTTCAGGCAACCAAAAGCTCCAGGAATGGCTGAAAAAGGCTGCCTTTTAAGGTTGTTTTCCACTACATTGTAATAGCAGGGAGTAGGGTGTGCACTGAGATTGCAAGTGAATCCTGTAAGATCAGCATAATTTTTTTCCCCACTGCTGGTGGTTCAAATTAGTGACTAGAAAAACACTTTTGTTGCCTTTGTGACATACCTCTGATGAGGGGGCCAGAATGTAGGGACCTGGTAGCCAGAGGCAGCTAAGAGTCATAGACTGGTCCTTGATGTGGTAGGTATTTATGTGTCCAGGCCAGTATATCAGTATAGCAGGTGATCAAGCCTAAACGAAAAAGAAAGCCATTTTGAGTTTTCAGAATTAGTATCATATTGGAATTGTCCATGTTCAGTTACTTACTGAGCTCTTGTTACAAGTACACGAATTGTGGAGGAATGGAAAATGGTCAAAATCCCTCAGCATGTAAAGAAGCCAGGAGGAAAGATTACTGTGTTTCCTTTTCAAAGCTAAAAAAGTCATAAGGTAGTTTAGAAATCAGATCCCTGCTTATGCTTCAAATAAGATACTTTATGCTGACAAGTACTCCTAAATTTTGTGACCTGTGAGTTTCTACTAGCATCACATAGTATTTTCTGTTCATAATTCACTGTTATCATCATCTTTTCGTAAAAAGAGTTTTGAGAGTATAATTCCCAGCAGCTTACCATAAATCATGTATGGTTTGTAGACTGCTGCTTGGGAACTGATAATGTAGCCAGGAGCCCAGAGTGCCTGTCATACAAAACATTATTAGTGTGTTTATTAGTGTGTTTTTTAGCAATCACAACATCCAAGTTAGAGTCTGAACACTCACTGAAACTCTGCCGTGGTATTTTCACTTATGGGGAAAATGCTGCAAATTAGTGGTGAGTCGAAGTAATAGGAAGCTTAAATCATCATTGATAGAGCTACACCCATTTTTAGAAAAAGAGCATAGTTCATATAAAATATAATGTAATAGGCTCTCAAATATCAAAGATACTAAAAGGACATATAGGTACATATGTCTGTACAATACAGGGAAGAGAGCCTGCAATATGCTTTCCTCCTTCACCAGTGTTACACTAGTTAGGCACTGGAAGTGCACTCTATTTTACCTGGATGAAATCACACGGATTTAAGCAGAATATTATTACTCCATTGAAACTGAGGATCCAGGTAGGCCCAGATCCTTCCACTTATTGGAATTTTTAATCCTGATTATTTCGTATGGATAAAGACAATGCAATGAAAAATAGGCAAACTCTTGCTAAGCAAACAGACATGTTTTGTAAATAAATAGCAAATGAAAACTACCAAGTCTTTTGGATTACTGAAAATGTTTTTGCAACTGATACGTGCCACTCAAGAAACAGAATGTCAGCACTAACTGTTGTTAGCAATGTTTTATGGATAAGACCAGAGTTTACGACAGAGCAGTGCTACCCAACAAAGCCTTATTTAAAAACATTTATGTGTCCCCATAGCTCAAGACAAACAAAGGTGTATTTTAGTTAGCTAGATGTAGCTAAATGCCCACAGAACTTGATGTTGATTCAATAAATTGTAACCTTTTCATGGAAGGAATGCAAAGTGTTTCAAAAAAGATAGGGTTTGATAGGGTGCTCTGTTCTCTGGGACACTCTGAATGTCTCAGAAAACAGCCATGCCTGGCTGTTCTTTCAGGTGCTGTTTTTAGGAAGGTTTAGGATAAAGGTAATGTTTTGTTAGTATTTTAGTGTTTTTGCCACCCATGCCTTTTGGGTTTTTTTAAACTCTTAAACTTTTTGATTTATCGTGGTGTTAAGGAGGAGAAGGCAAGATCCTTCTCTAAAGAAAAAGATAGGACATTGTGTGAGACGGGGGGGGTAAGGAATATGGTGAGGCAAGAGGTGGAAAAGCTCTCCAGAAAGGAGATTGACTACTTTTAAGCAGCAGAATAAATGCTTTGATCTTGTATATTGATCTTGACCTAAAGCTGCTGCAATGGGACATCTTACTTCCTCCCTATCGGATGGAAAGACATATTCTATGGCTATCCTATTTAATTTCTTCATAGTCTCTTTATTTGCACTTTCTCAACACTTTTGGAAGACTTTGAAAAGTAATCCTTTTCACTGAAGTTTTCTCATATCTTCTCTTTTAAATATGTTCTTTCTATTGCTATAGGAACATTGGGACCTTAGGTTCTTAAAAATATACCAGCTTTGCTCCTTATCTTTGCTCCTGCTTCTGCTCCTTGTTTCTGAGAAAAAATTTGTAATGTTCCATTTGTCCCAGTTTTGTACAAGAAAATTTTGTCTGTGGAGACTATAGGTGCATCAAATTTTTATATGAAATAATTAGATATAAATGTTCTTGGAAAAATAATGGTTTTTTTACATTGTGAGGTTGATTAACCTTGTTAATAATTTTTTTTTAAAACCATAGGTGTTGTGAAGAGCTCTCAGATTTTGCAGGTATTTGCACTTTATGACACTGAGCCTGGAAGGTTTTCTTTGGAAATAGTTATTTTATCTGTAGAGGACTTCACCAGAAATTAGGAAAGTTATTGTTAAACAAGAATAAACAAGGATAAACATGGATAACAACATTACCAATATATACAATCAGTCTTTTGTCGGACAATACATTAAGTATTTAATTTTAAGTATTTTATAACAAACACAGCTGAAATCTTCACACTGGCTCATAATTAGGCTTCTTTCAAAAAGTACTTCATTAATACAATAGATACCAAATCCCAGTTCAACTTAATTTCTCTGACTTTGACTTTTGGACTAAAAGCATTAAGCCTGAACTAGCTAAAAATGTACAAAATGTGCATTCAATTAAAGAGTAATTAGATACTCAATCACCCTTACATCACACTAGGGATTATCCAAGAAAGAAGAGAGGTACTACTCACTGCAGTGTATAAAACAATTTTCTTAATTAGTTTAGCTCTAATTGAGATTGAGGAAGTGTCACTGTGTCACAGCATTAGTTTACCTAAATGGAACCTTAAAACACAAAGGTTTTGGTTTCTTTTGCTTTTTCTTCTCACTTGGCTTGCTCAATCTTATGCACTGATCCAGTCCATTCTGGCCATGAAAATGGAAATTTTCTGTTCACTTCAGGGAGGGGGGCATTGGTCCCTCCACCCTTGTATCAGTAGCCCATCAAAAAACATGCCAAGAGTTTTTCCAGAGATGGAGAATAACTTGTTACTGTTACTTGGTTGTTGTTTTGGGTGTTTTATGTTGTGCCTTTATACCAAAGCCCCAGGAAGAGCTGGGAATCCTCTGTGCTGTTACATGGATTGTAACTGCTTCCAGCCTGCCTTAGGAGGCATCTGGTAGAAACCCCTTCAAGTGGAGCATCAAATGGTGCTGCTACCAGACAAGGCAGTGGCTTTTGGGGGGTATTGAGCGATAACCAGGGTGTATGTGGAAATCACAACTTGTGGGATTGTCTTGTGGGTAGGCACTGACTTCTTAGCAGCACTGCTGGTTTCTGACAATATCTGCACCCCCTTCTCCTGTCAGGACCAGAGCAGGAACTCTCTGGAATGTGTTGACTCTTCCTGCAAGCGCTTGTAGCCCCAGGTGACCATTTGCACACGAGCACTTTCAGATTGTTTGTGTGTACACACTGAGCTATTGTTAGCATTATAATAACCTCAGGGAAAAAAAAAGGAAATTATTAGTACAACAGAATGAAGCAGTCAGACACTTTCATACCCACTGCTTCTAAACTGAGAGCACTGGAGCTATCTGAGCACCTAGATTCTTAAGGTTATGCCAAAGCACATGAATATGTGTTTGCATAAAATCAAGTATTGATTAATGCTGCTAATGAATAAGAATATTACTGCTATTAGGATAAACTGGGTGATTGCTTTCTATCCCTCGAGCCTACCTGACTCCAATGAGACCTGGTACTCAGCACTTCACTTAGTAAGGCCCCTAAAATAGTAAATGGTAAAAAGCTCTCTGTGACCAGAATATTTTTCTTTCTAGTTTATTACCATGAGTACCAGGTTAGAATCAATTACCAAACTGATTCAGAAAGCCAATTGTAAAACTTTGTTTCAAATTAATAATTTTATCACTGCATTTAGCTTTGCATTTTTACTGCCATTTCCTCCATTGCTAGTAAATCTTGCAGCACTGGTTTTACCCTAAAAGAGAAGAATCAGTACCGTTATGTCACTGAAGTATATACCCTGAAACTGCTCCCACCTGCTGTCATGAAATCCCAGCTTTTCGTTTTCCCTGTCTCCCTGGCTCGACATAAACAGTCTTTCAGACCCACTGCGGAGGAATTTCAGTAACATAATTGTTCCATTCTCTTTTCAGAGAGGGGGAAGACAATGCTCCCACAGTGCCCGCAGATGAGAAATGGAAACTTTTGAGACTGCTGCTTCAGTTGAACCACAAAGCCTGTATTGTTTGTTTTCATCTAATTCAGCCTTGATAGACAGCTGTGACAGTTGGTCTGTCCACATGGTCCAGTGAAATTCTGGGAATGGGCTGTAACATTAAAAGAAGAAAACGTATTAAATCTTCCAATTCACACTGTTAACTATTTTTAAATTGTTGATATCATTGCTTTTGTAGATACTTTGCCATAGCATTCAATAGTCATGTGTGATCCAAATAGTACTGATTTTAAGCTTGGTATGAATGCTAATATGTAGAAATACTCATTATTGTTTTGAATGTTAAATTTACTTTTATTCCTTATCATCTCTTGTGCTGTCAGTAACCATATTTG